>JAODUP010000862.1:65000-168947 GCA_025642065.1 Paralvinella palmiformis | reverse complement strand
TTTTCTCCAGAAGACAAATGTTTCTACAAATCTTATATTCAAAGCTATCGTTTGGCCCCCAAAATACAGATGGTCAAATAATTATTATCTGACAGTCTAACAATGGAAACTCATGAAACAAAGTTTCAATTTGAAGTGATTAGAGCTATGATTAATGAAAGTGGCAATTAATAATTTCCAATTCATAGCGTATGCCTAGGATTACATTTGGAGCTTTATATAAAACAAATATTAATACGAATTCATTTATACATATTTGGCTACTTCTATAGTTACTAAGAGCTCGTCTTTCTATAGGACCCTTGATGATGATGATGGTGGTTCATGTTTTACGGTCACCTTCTGAACATGGTAGGCTAAATGGACCGATCGCCCTCGAAAAGGTAATGAAGCGAAGTCAAATATGAAAGACCCTTCGGATATACCCACGCCCAACGTAGAACTTAGGTAGTAGCGATCTGTTTTCCAACGCGTTACCAACTAGACCACAGAGATGCCCGATCGGACCATGGAAGTACTAATGCAATACAACAATGTAACATTTTCCTGTGTGTGCTCAACAGAGAAACGATATAACACGAATACAAACAAAGAATGATGATGTACTTATCGAAAAGATCATGGCACATTAGGTGACATCATAATGAGTTATCGAAACAGCACCATAGATACAAATAGGTCCGATAGTCAATGTTGATGACATACTGAACATATTAAGAAATCGGTAACAGGGTATGTTTTATTAGTCTTTTAGTAGGAAACCTTAAAGTTGTATTAGATAATAACATATTCCAATTATTCCACCATGTGGATTAGGAACAAAAAGATTGGTAATGGTAAAATTGTAATGAATATTTAGCGGGGTGTACTAAACAAAATTGGCAGGTGGTCTGTGAATGTGGTAGTTCATTATTAGTAGGAACAATCACCCGTTGAAGAAACGTATTAGAAAAATCATCGTATTTGAATTAAATCGATAAATAACAAAAAAACACATTCAGTTTCAAAATTGCTCTCATGTACCAGTTCACATTGCCTCAGTACTGTTGTAGTTCCTCTCTCCACCTTTTTCGGTGCCTCCCTCGATTTCGTTTGCCATGAGTGACCAAACTGTCAGTGCTACACTCCATATATTATCCGTTCTTAGACTGATGTGACCTGCCCATGTCCATTTTCTGTTTTTCATTATTTCCGTAATGTCCATAACTTTAGTTTGGTCCCTCACCCAACTGTTAGTGTTTCAGTCTTTATAAGTGATGCTTATCATATTATCTATTTTTGTTGTTAATGTCCAGGTCTCTTCTCCATATGTCATTGCTGGAAGGATACACTGGTTCAAGACCCTTCATTTTAAGCATGTTGATAGTGTGCACATCATAATAGTGCTGCATCTTCCAACTGCCAATCATTCTGCTTTGATCCTTCTTCTTATATGGTTGTCTTTATTTTTCTCGATTGATGTAAAACATTGGCCTAGCTAAACATAATCTTCTACTCGATCGAGTTGGATTCCTTTTACATATATTGCCTTGGTTGGTCGTGTGATTCCTGCCATGATTTTCCGACTTGTGTTGTGCAGCTTTAGAATCATTACTTCAGTGTCCTTTACAGCATGAGCTATTATTATAATATCATCTGTAAATAGTAGATCTTTGAGTTTCTCTATATTAATAATGATACCCTTTTTTCTCCAGTCTATAGTCCTAAAGGTTTTCTCCTAGCAGGCTATGAAAAACTTTGGTGACATAGTGTCTCCTTGTCGGACCTCCTTCTTTGTGACCACAACATGTTGTGGAGTTATCTATGTAGCTGTCTCTTTATTAATGTGATGTAGTTGCTGTTGATTCCTTGTTCCTGCGGTGTTTTTAGAACAGAATTAATTTCCACAGATTCAAAAGCTTTCTCGTAATGGTGTGTCCCAGGCATTTGTGCTTTAGCTGGTTTATAGTATGGATGTGGTCGATGATTGAGATACTTCTGAATTCGGCTTGTTCCTTTGGCTGCTTGCTATCCTGGAAACTTCCCAGTCTGTTGATCATTATTCTACTAAAGAGTTTGTAGATATTGGAGAGCAGACTGATGAGCCTACAGTTTTTTTATATCTTTTGTTATCTCCCTTTGTGCGTAGGATTATCATGTTTCTTCTTTCCATTATTGTGGAACTGTTCCCCCATTTATGCATGCTCAGAATATTTTTCAAGTTCCTTGTTGATTACGTTACTTTCATCTTTGATTGTATCAATGCGAAACCTATCTGGTCCTTGGGGATTTTCCTCTAGCCTCGTGATTTACGGCTTGCTTCACTTCCCAATCGGGGAAATTTGGTATTGGTTGATTTGGTTTTTCTGGTTCTTCTGTTTGTGTGTCCCTATCATATAGTTACTCGTAGAACCTTTCAATTTTCACGAGTATCTCGTCTTAATCGGTAATCTATTGTCCATTACTGTCAAGAATGCTATAATGTTTTGTCGTCTTTGGGCTAGGTTGTTTTCAGCCTTTTTGGGGTTTCCATTTTGCTCAGTTGTAGTCTTTATCATCTTTGAATTGAAGTTTCTTACGTCTTCCCATTTTGGATAACTGTGCTGTCCATTTTCTTCTGTCTTCCCCTTTTCAATTAGTTTTCTGATACTGTCTGACAATGTGTTGCTATGTGTCTTCTTCTTCTTGGTTACTTCTCTACTTTCTGCCCGTTTCTCCACATTGATATTGCTTCGTTTTGTTCTCAGGAGTTTTTGTCGCTCTAACTGAGTGTTTATTTTGATCTTGCCTAGCAGAATTCTGTGATCTCTACCAACGTTTGCTTCTTTGATTACTTTCACAGCTTGAAAAAATATTGGGTTTGTCAGCCAATTTAAAATATATTTCATTTTTTGTCATTCCATCTGGGTTTCTCCATATCCATCTTCTTGATGCACCTTTCTTAGTGAAGGCATTGCTAATTTTCAGTTTATTACTACTGGCTAATTCAATAAGGTGGTCACCTCTGTCGTTCCTATGACCAAATCCAAATTGACCGGTTGCCTCTTCGTCCCCCTCTGTTTTACTTATGCTTACACTAAAATATCCCATTACAATTGTAAATTGGGTGTAATTGTTGTTCAATAGATCTGAAATATCTTCATAGATGTTGTCAACCTTATCTTCATCGTGTAATGATGTTGGAGCATATACCTGGAAATTTGTTACTTTGTATCTTTGGTTAATTTCATTATCAGTTGTGCTAGTCGCTCGTTCACTCCCTTGATTTCTACAATATTCCCTGCTATACTCTTAGGCACTAGGAATCCCACTCCAGTCTCACTTGTATCTTTCATTCTAATGTGATAGAGATGATGCCCGTTTTTGAGCTCTTCAAACTCTTCTCCTCTTCTCAGGAATTCACCTAAACCAATGGTGTCCCACTTTATCCCTTCCAGTTCTTCTTCAAGTTCAAGAAGTAGTTCCTCCTGCAGCAATGATCTCACATTGTACGTAGCTATGTTTAGATTCCACCGATGGCCTGTTCTTACCCAGATATATTTATAACCCCCCACTTGCCGTAACTGGCCATCATCTTGGACTGGGTCGAGGAATTGGCGGCCTCTGCTTTGGTTGTACTCCATTGTTAGTGTTGGGGCTCTACCCTTCAACGGTGGCCTAGTGTGGGTTCGAATGGAGTATTACATCAGATTTCCATCTCCCATACTAGTTGCCTTGCTTTGCTACGAACCTAGTCTGCCATTTAGTTGCTAACAGATACGGTACAAGAATATAATAACACAATGTTTATACACTTCCTTATTAAATCGATTATTAAATTAAAGTTAAAACTAAAATGATTATAAATTGTTGGAGTAACATCAGAAGCAATTATCATGATCCAGCAAACATAATTTCAAAAATTGCTTCTTACATCCATAATACCATTAAATAGCCGTCGCGGATATTTATTTTATGTATAAAGTGACTAGTGACACGTTCTGGTGGTCATTTAGTGAAATAAATGTTTGTATGTTGTTCTCGCTTGCGCCGTTCTTCTATAATTTGATTGTGATTTTGTTATTATTCTGGAATGTTCTCGTGTGGTTTGGTATGTCAGCACATTCATCCATTTATTCCATATTCTGGGACTGCTAATCAACGGTAATCTACTAGAAACAATATTGTAGCTTTTTGCTACCTACGAATGGTCAGACTGTGATTAAACGATATTTGTCATTTCTTAGTATTAAGATCAAACGTAAAAAGTACTGCTTGGAATTCCACCAAGTCAGCGAGCTTTAATATACGAGAACTACTACAAAATGGCTCAGTATGGCTGCTGTACTTGAGATTATTGATTAAACGGATTGCCCGTGTTGCAGCAAAGTGGTCTGACGTAAAGCTGATCGAGTCGCGTTTCCCCAAACTAGGTTTCCGTATGAAAGGTGAGAATGAATGGGCGAATAGTATAATATTTTCATGCATTGGTTAGGGAGAAAATTTTAACTCGTTTTAAGGAGAATAATGCTAGAGATACTTTCTGATTAATGTAGGATAGATGATGTTTCCGTGTTAAACTTTCATCAATCAGAATACCTAGGAATTAGGCCGCTTTTTCATCACAATCTTTACCTATTCTATGGAGCAGAGTGTTTTCAATCAATATATCTTTTTGGGTAAGATCACCTTTTAATGGTGGAGGTCTTATAACGATATATTTAATTTTGTTTGGGATTTAGAGAAAGTCGATTTGAGCAGAACCATATAAATAGAGAATTAATTAATGTGTTTGCGTTATTGAAAAGAATATAAATGTTCCAGTCAGATATATAAATGGTTGTATCATCAGCAAGTTAAAGGATGCTACCATTGCAAGAGAAACATATGTCATTTACATAAATCAAATATAAGGGGTCCCATAATTGAGCCTTGAAGAACTCCGCATTTCATTTGTGAGCGTCATGATTTGTGTCCGTCAATTTCAACATAATGTACACACGATCGGTCAAATAAATGTTAAACCAGTCGTTCGCAATACTTCGTATTCCGTAACAATGTAATTTTCTAAACAAAATGTCATTACTGATTACGTCAAAGGCTTTGCTCAGATCACGAAAGATAGTTAATCTAAACTCAGGTTCAGGATGATTTATAGATAGAGCACATTGGTTTAATAGGTGGAGAATTAGATGTACAGTTGAGTGATTTTCCTGTAACCCATATTGGTGCTTAAAGAATAAATTATTGGCATTCAAGAATGAAGTTAATTTTGTATATACGAGTTGTTTCTATTACTTTACTAAATGCTGGGAATAGGCTAATAGGTCTGTAGATTTTTAAATATATTGAAATCATCAACGACTTCCTGTCTGTCATCGACCTGGGTGTTATTTATTACAAAGTTATTTGGGAGTCCAGATTTGTCATTATGTTTTCTTATTATTTGTTTATGGATGCTCCAGGTGTTCTTAATATTGAGCTTATTTTCTTCCAATATATTTTCAAAATAGGTTGCTTTTAATCGACGTTAAGGTTTTGTATGCACTATATTAAATTCTTTATATTTTTGTATGCTATGTTTAGAAAGTGTTGATAATTTTGAAGTGCAGCTTAGCCTTTGTTTACGGAGACACCCTAAAACCAGGTGTGTACCATAGTTCATTTTTTGTCTATTTGATTTTAGATGATAGTTCAAAGATCGGAATCGATTCATTAATGGCATTAAGATATAAATTTAAAAGTTCATTGTAGGCTTCATTGCGAGACACTGGAAGATTCATATCAGTAAAATGTCTGTATTTCAGCTTAATTCTGAATATTGCAATATTATTGTCTGAACATATTCTTTTTCTGGCCTTATTTACATGTGAATTGTTGGTCTTGTGTGATTTGGTGAGATAAAATGTTCCAAACTGATCATCAAGATCGGTGATGATGATACCCGCTTGACCTGTAGTGGTAATGTCATTAGTATACATACGATCAATAAGAGTGGCGAATAAGAAGACGGTAATCCTAGTTGGTTTAACGATAATGGGAACGAACCCATTCGAGAATAACCCTTCCAGGTAATATTCAGTTTTAAGGTGTTTTTAGAAATTCAATAAGTTCATGTTTATATCGCCCATTAGGTTGTTTTGTTTACTCGTAACCATAAACATGATGTCGAACATATTTGATTGAAAAATGTAAATATCGGGATATTGTTCTGTATTTGGTCGATCGATACACAACCCCAATAATTACACTTGTAGTTTCGGAATAAGAATTTTCTATGAAAAGTGACTCACAAACGTGAGGAATAAAGGAACTGATGCACTAATTGATATTTTCTCTAATTAACAGGCTTACACCTCCTGAAAAAGTTACTAATTATATCGAAGTTAAACTTATCATCATGTAGGTCAAATAATAATGATTGACATTTTCCCAGTTGGAGGAAAGTCCTCTGCAATTTAAGTGGAAGTAAGAAGTTACATTTTCATGCAGTGAGTTCGTATCTATCATTAATTTGAATTCATTAGCGTCGTAGTAGTTACAAGTTCGCGGCGAGTATTGGAATGGACAGTCATTATCGGTCATTACGTCTTCAGTATCCTGGTGTAGATATGTTAAATCATACATTTCTTCTGTCCTGATGTCAACAAGAGATACCTCACCCATCACGCGATAAGAGAAAACGAATATAATCTTCCCTCCCCTTCAACGCTGAAATACACACGAAAACCGCACACATAATGAGTGATGAACAGGTGAATAACGATACAAGGTAAAGTAAAAATGCATAACAGACGTAAATATGTACACAGGGGGGGGGGGTAGTAGAAAAGTACATAGCAAATTAATGAGGAATGGAGTGTTCATTTGAGGCTCGCTTATGTTGTAAATATAGATCAAGCAATTTTCTCAAGATTAACATGACATAAGCAGGCATTAAGTGTATTAAGAATGCACAAGATTGATTGCGTGTGAATAAAACATATCAGTTTTACAGTTAGCCCATTTGAAATAAGATCACTGTCAATAGCGTCACCATATGTTAGCTAGTATCTATGTCAACAGCAAAAAGCAAATATATCTTCTTGACAATAGTTTCTGGAGAAATATGACCTTAAAGATCGACATAACTAAATTAATGTTCTTGAAATAATATATGATGCAGTTTAATATAATCTAACGTCTTGTTGTTTGATACATATTAAGATGAGAAATAATAAGTAAAAATAAGCGGAAAACAGGGTATCATAGATACACCTTAATACATAGGTATTCATTGAATGCTTAAATGTATTATAAAACCTTATTCTTCTCATAACAAGTTTAATCAAATTATATCGATATTCTGATTTGACAAGCAAACACTGTCTAAATATCATTGTTATTTAACTTTCCATTTGCAAGGTCTTTGAAAATCTCTACTTGATCAAATTCATAATAATACTAAACGTCTCTTTTCGTCTTTGAATATCAATGTTATCATACAAATTATGGATTTTTGCAGTACCAAAGTTGACTGACAGGAATGAATTTCGCGTGATATTTATGTGTGTATGTGTAGGCTAATTATACGAATACCTTACATTTGTTTCCCGAAACACTCTAACAGGAACACTACAATCTAACCGTTAAGTAAACTATATAGTTCTAGAACAATAAAGAAATATTAGTAAAGTTATATTAATGAATCTAGGAAATATTGGACTTGGACTGCAATTTTCATATCCTACAACGTTTAGATGAAAGTGAACGAGTTTACGAGTTTATGGCCTGAAATCAGCAGATTTCTTTAAGGAATTTTCGGGATTTGTTGACTCTCTTGCTACCAACAGGGGTCATCTGTTGATCTTAGGTGATTTCAATATACATTGGGATTGCCAGAGGAATGCAGATAACAAACAACTGGCTGACATTCTTAGATCTGCCAATCTCAGGCAGCATGTCCAAGAAAGAACACACAGACATGGTCACATCTTAGATCTTGTCATCTCCCGTGATGATGACAATTTGATTAAAGGTGTGTCTGTGTCTTCCATGCTGTCTGATCATTTCCTTGTTGACATTAATCCATCTTTACAGAAAGAATCTGTTTCAGCTAAAGTTATTTCGTATAGAAGATATAAGTCAATTGACAAGGAGGCTTTTCTTGCTGATCTGCGAGTCTCTTCTCTGGTATTGGATCCACCAGATGATGTGGATCATCTGGTGGATCTCTATGACAATACATTGAGAGACATTGTAGATCAACATGCACCTTTAAGGACAAAGGAAATGCAAAGCAGACCAATGCTTCCATGGTATAATAAGAACATACAGGCTGCAAAGAGACACAGAAGGTATTGTGAGCGGCTGTGGATCAGGACCAGTTTGTGTGTTCATTTTGAAATTTTCAAGGTTAGTAAAAATCTTGTTAAAAATACCCTTGCCTCTGCTAAATCTGAATATTATAATAAAAAGATCAAAGCATCCAAGGGAAATCAAAGGACTGTTTTCAGTGTTGTGAATAAAGTATTACATAAAAGTCAAACTGTCCTCCCAAATAATATCAATTCAGATAAAGATATGGCCCATTGTTTTAATAACTTCTTCTGTCAAAACATATTAAATATACATAGTGGGTTCCAGTCCAGCACCTTATCACAGGGTAAGCCATTGGTAGAAGAGTCCTGCATATCCATGATGGATACATTTGAGCCTTTTACAGAGACTGATATCAGACAGTTGCTGAAAAAGTCATCTAATGCTTTCTGTGCAGTTGACTCTATGTCTACATGGCTTGTGAAAGATTGTCTGGATGTTCTGATAAACCCAATTACAAATATCGTTAATAAATCATTATCTCTGGGTGTTTTTCCAAAGATCCGTGAAAGCTGCCCTTGTAAAACCATTAATAAAAAAAACACTATGGACTGTAATATTCTAAACAATTACAGACCTGTTTCAAATCTTACATTTTTATCTAAAGTCATAGAAAAGGCAGTTGCTTCCCATCTAAACAAATATTTAATCAATACTAACCTTAATGAATCACTGCAGTCTGCCTATAAAAGTGGTCACAGCACTGAAACAGCCTTGGTTCGAGTGAAAAATGATATGATGATGTCAATGGGCCATACCTTTATCTGAGTTGATGTTATTTGGGAGGACAGTTTGAGTGTCTGTTCTTGGTATTTTATCTGACATTCAGTTTTTGTTATCTGGTGTACCACAGGGTTCAGTTCTTGGTCCTCTGGTTTTCACAATGTATACCCGTCCTCTTGGGATCATTGCACAGTGATATGGGGTTAAATATCACTTGTATGCTGATGACACACAGCTGTATATATCACTGAATCCTGACAATCAGTTAAATTTCTCTTCAAAAACTACATTGGCTACCTGTTAGACAGCGTATCTATTTCAAGATAATGTTAATAACTTATACATCTGTTAATGATATGGCGCCAGAATATCTGTGTGAACTGGTTTCCATTAGAAAGTTATCCCGAAAACTCAGGTCATCCAGTCAGATACTATTGCAGGTGCTAGTGTCTCGGCTCAAGTCATATGGTGATTGTGCATTTAGTGTTGCAGCCCCCCACTTTGTGGAATAGGTTGCCGGCAAATATTAGAAATGCGTCGACTCTTGGATATTTAAGTCTCTTCTAAAAACACACCTATTTAAGGTCGCTTTCACAGATAAATAATTATTATCTTTTAAATCATTACAGGGTTTTTACATTATTTGGGGTATTATTATATTACATATTATTTGTACAGTGCCTTTGAATGGCTCCTGCTAGTAAGGGCGCTTTATTAAAAATACATTATTATTATTATTATATATATATATATATATATATGTGTGTGTGTGTGTGTGTGTGTGTGTGTGTGTGTGCGTGCGCGTGTGCGTGTGTGTGTGTGTGTGTGTGTGTTTTAGGGTACATAGTAAGAGGCAACAGGCACAGAGCATCAACATATCTAAATATCCTTCGAAACCTACCTCCATAAATCTAAATACAGCTATACATACATTAATCTAAAAATAAAATGTTCCATACCTCCACATATTGATAAATGTGTGCGTATACCTAAGCATGTGTCTGGTCTACTCATCAGCCTGTGGGAACCAGCTAATTTGCTTTTCGTACAAGACAAATATGTCACGCCCACAGGAAATCGGCTACATGCAGGCTACGTACAAAAAGCGGAAGCACGTAAAAAAACATACCATTTGATACCACAGCTCGCAACAAACAACACGTGCGTGTGGTTCAATAGTGACTTGCTACATACATATCATAAACTATTTTGACACCACAGTTTACATTCAACAGTAATTTTCTGTGGTCCAAAAGAAATCTGTATATAAAGCATTTCGACACCTCAGATGCTGACCTCAGCTTTATTCTGGGTTCGAATAATTGAATAAATCCTACCTATATGAACCATGTATCAATACAATACACGTCTAACTGGTCTGGCGTCGAAGTTCTTCTCTAACCTAAGTGAAAATTCAAGCCCTATATATAGCCTCAGCGTGTTAACAAACATTACAGTTTGTTCATAACAAAGAGAATGTACACTAACTCAGTATGGACTCACTGAAGCGATTTAACTAAAATAAAAACAAAGTAGCAATACCGCACAATGGATTATTACTGGACTAGAACGAAATATCGTCTCAAACGTGAGTAAATACTACGATTTACTCGAACCTAACAGCTAACCCTCATACATTTCCGTTCATCACTAAGTGAACGTTCATTCACGCTTAATTTAGCGTCCCTAAGTACATCCCTAAGTTTTTTTAAAAATATTATTCTAAACTGTGAATTAATTATGCTGTAAATTGTTTTATGTGTCGCTGTTGTAACTCTATATCCGAAATCCTTATTTCTACATTGAAAACTTCATGTAATAAATGCTCGTGTGATAGATGCTCTTACTGAATCCCTAGTAAACGTAAATGACAAATGGAACCTGTTATCTCTTTCTTTAAGATTAAAAATGTAATTCTTCATTTTCATCTGACCGATATTAGAACATAGTTATTCTATCACCATCTTATGTGACCTTTTATATATATTACCTCTGATACTGAAGTTAATATTTATGATTTCTTTTTCTATAAGTAAATGTTAATGAATGCTGCCAGATTCTTCCAAATCAATTCAAGTGCTACTAACACCATTTATGTGTAAACACATACATCTTCCACTTCTTTGAGTCTGAAAAATGTAATATTTAAATGTTTAATTTCATATTCATATCAAATATGTTTTATAACTGTGTATGTGTTTTGTGTTTTTCTTCAGCTAAACAGCTTCTTATCGAGGAATATGTAAAGCTTACTTATGAATATGCATGTTGTTATGTCATTATATAATAGCATAATATAGGAAGTTCTGGATTATCCTGAAAAACGAGATAAAGCTACGGACATAAAATAGATTAACATCACCAAATAAAAGATAAATAAACGTCATAAGCTATTGTATAATAAAAATAAACTTAGAAAAACAAAAGCAAAACAATCATTTGAACGAGATAATTTATATTCATAAAATATCCATGAAATGAAATTACAATATTGTAAGAAGCATATCTATATACATGTCATGGAGGCTATTGGGAAACAGAAGATACGTATTTAGAACAAAGAATATGATAAATAAAATATGTGTGGAGAGTATCTTTGCCAGAAATGAAATGATATGGAATAAATGAAACATAAAGCTCTAACTATTGATCTTCTAACACAAGGCAAAGCAAACTGACAAAGGGATAAACGATTTTGAACCGAATCATTTTAGAATTTCGTTTTCGATTACTAGGTACTAAAGTGAAATTATCACCATTGGCTTTGTAGAGTTATGATAGGTCTGTTATAATATAATTAGTAAATATAGACAATTGTTTACATAACATGAATCTTACAGGGTGATGATAAATAGAAAATATAAACAACTTTCATAATGGACATTAAAGAAGAACATTTTGAATCACCTGTCATTAGAAATACAAATAACGTTAACCATTTCGATATAAAACATAAAAGCATTGGATAAATATAAGAAAAGCAAAGATCAACTTTGCATGGAGGTAATTATTAATATGATACAAAATCTATATTGTTTAATATTTTTCTTATATCATTAAGGCTTCTTGATAGCTTGTCTATAATAATAATAATAATAATAATAATAATAATAATAATAATAATAATAATAATAATAATAATAATAATAATAATAATAATAACAACAATAATAATAATGCAAGATTAGTACGAAGTCCTTACCGACGTATTTGTTAGTTAGTCACTTCGTACAATGAGAAAACTGTTGGTTATTATAAATATTAGGTAATATTTTGTTTGCAATACTAAAAATAATCATAATAATAATCAGGTCAAATGACGTTTCTTTAAACAGTCAATTAGACAAATTGTATTTTATTTTGTATCTGTAGCGCGATCATTCTCTATCCAATTATCAAAGAATGTAGTAATATTTACTCAGCATCTGGAAACAAACAGGAACTTGCTAGTAGGACCTAAACTGTATATGTGTTTCTGTAATCAGTTTACCATCTCCGCATAGTAATGGGACATACATATTGAAAACTGTACTAGTTGCATGAATCCTGTTAGTAAATTGGTTGTTACTTTACGACCAAAAGTCCATTCTGACACAACTGCTACTCTATGCTAATACCGACAACTAGCTTCGAGTGGCTAAATTAGTTACTTGCTAAACCACAGCATAATGTGTTGAAAGTTGAAAGCTATTTTATCCTTTACTTCGCCTTAGTATACATATGAAAGTCGATTGATCCACTTAACCTAGTGAGCTCCGGTGGCCTAGTGGTTAAGCACTCGGCACTTGGTGCCAATGGTCGCAGGTTCGAACCCCGTAAGAGGTCGAAACTTTTCCAGGGATTAATTTCTCGGCTCACTACATCGTGGGTGCCTGACCACATTATACGGCGCTGCCGTCTCCACTGAATTATTTAAAATAAAGGGGGACGTTAAAACCCCCCCGAAGACGTAAAACACTCTGGCAGTGACCACCCTCAGTGTATTTCGGCTCCATCTTTCCGTACTGTTCCCCTGTGAGTGGTGGGGGAGGAGTTTCTCAACCACTCCAACATAGAGTCTGTGCTGATTAAGCGACAGCCGGGGGATTCTCCCCGAACAACAAAACAAAACAAAACCATCCACTTAACCTAATATGTGTATACCCTGAAAGCCAATGATAGTATTCTTAATTTCCTTATCGTGTGTTTATTAAGTAACCGTAGCAGCTAGTCTTAAGGCATATGAAGTGTATAATATAAAAACACATTTAACTAATATATATATATATATATATATATATATCTTATTATCACCATTCTTAAATAGTTGGAGTGAATACAAATCTTCAACAGCAAAATAACTATTTATAAATATGTGAGATAAAAAAGGAATTAAGGAAAATGTTATTAATGTATTTTATCAAATTTCTGCAGCTTCTTCTACCTGTAGGTTTATTGCACTCAATTGAACTTAGTTACTTGTTTAACTCGATGTTATTAGTCTAGCTGATACGTCAAGAACCTGTTAGGAGCCTAGACGATCATCGTATTACTAAGCAATTTCTACGACTGATAGAAACTTTATCCTTGTTAGTTATTTAGTTATGATTAGTTCTCTATTTAAGTTTAGAGTGAATCTGAAGTGAGCATATGTGATGTCGCATTACTATTATATAGAGATTTCTTTTGAACTATAGAAATTCGTCTTCGCTGTAAAATGTCGTATCAAACTAGTTATCTTGTTTCTGTATTAGTTTATCATTAAATCACAGACAGCTATTGTTTACTGTGGGGTGTCAAATGTATTATGTGCGTGTTTCCACTTCAGGCGATGCGACAATATTTAAGAATTGTTTAGTCCAAATGCATCTCAAGATTGATTACCCAGGTTTGGGGCGTATTTATATATATATATATATCGATCTACGTATGTTTAGCTTTCAATGCGTTAGGTTATTAGGAATACGTGATAATTAACATTTTAATAAACTTAATGCTTTAATGATCATTGTGCTGTAATGTTGTACCCCCGATTCGATGTTGTTTTTCAGTTTTGTTCAAAGATAACATTATATGATACAGGCTTGGTGGAATAGGTGACTAGGCTTGTTTGGGACCAGGTGGTGAGTAGTCAGCCAGTAATAAGCAGATGAGGAGCCCAAAGTCTCACATCCACATAGCTATATTATCGTGCGGATTATTTATTCATAGTTGATCGACTGCACTTGCTTAATAGAATAATATAATCTGGTAAACATCCTATTATGCAAATATTTATACTATTTTACTTAAGCAATTTCTCTAGAATCAACTTAAATGAACCAGGTTGATATGGGTTATCGTTCGTAACTGAACTGTAACAAAACAAACCATATATCAATGAAATTTCTGAAGAAAAGTATTGGATTTGGGTGCTTAGAATTGAGTTAGCTCCCAATGAATCTCGGTTGATTTCTGTCACCATCCGATAAGAAATCCTCACTCGCAAACAAAATGCGAAGTTAAACTTTAACAGGTCTATTTCAACAAACATCACATCTAACTGAAGTCTAATTCGATAACATCTTGAAGTGGCTAGAAACGAACATCTTTAGAAGCTACTGTTTGACAACTGTGTATAGACTTGATTATTAACTTTGTCCGCTGTAAAAATCTATAAAAGGTCATATGTTTACGCACGTCGTTGGGTTTAAATGTGCAACAGATTATCGCTAATAACTCAATTATCTCCATTGACTGATTACCCTAATCTAATGACTTTGTGAACAGACAAATATGAAAATATAACATAAGCATTATTAGAGTTATTTATTTATAAATGTACTCCCATTGTGTCACAAATATGGTGGGCTACTATTGACTTCTCCACTTGTCATTACTTCCTTAACCAACAATTAATTTATGCGAATAGTGATTATATTAAATATAATGTTTTTGTTTTTCTTTAGATTATTTACTAACCCACTCCAGACAAGCAGCAAATGTTATTATTGTTGAAGGCCTCATTTCATAAAACATGTTGGTAAATGAGATTAGGAAGGAATAATCTCATTTAAACCTGACATCTCCTTTACTTTCCACATTTTCGATTTAAACGTTATTTTGTTAATATGCTGTTTTAGATCATATGGCTCTTTATCATTGTGATTGTGTTTGTAGACGATGTTAATAGAATATATTAATTTATAATTGAAATATGCTTCAAGAAGTCTGTTACTCTACGTATGAGAATATTTCACATCAAATTATGATAGTTAATTGTTTGGTTCTATTTGTGGAATTTGTTTTCTTCTCTGTACAACTGGCTAAGTTATTGTCTGAAATAAACTGAAATGCAACTAGTAATATTGTATTCAATTATAACATTGGAACAAAACTTATTATTTTAATATTTATTTTCAATTTATAAATAGTCTTGTATATTCCAAGGACCGAATGAAGAGACATCTAAAGACGATAGCTCTATTGACGCTTCCCCACCTGGTATATCTATCGTAGGACATTTTAACCACGATACGTTCCCATACGGGACATTCTATCGTATGCCTTCAGTAACCAGGCATACAAAAACAGCTATTTATTGTATGCATTTGTATTTGCATCTGGTTTTTTAATAACAATTTAATTAGATAAAGGCAGGAATCTTCTATAACTAACACGTGAGATACATAGTAAGTCTAATTATAAATTGATTGTATCCTCAAGTGATTTAACATTTTAAATGTAAGTATTTTCCTTAAAAAAAACACGTGAAAGTAGAAATACTGTATAATAAAAAGGATATTAGATTTTAATATGACAAGCTTGATAAAGTATGTAAGTTTCAAAATTCTCATACACCTTTGAATGCTCAGCAACTATTTCCGAAAGCGTAATGTAATTGTTTATAGAACCCGTACACGTCAAAATAATGCGACATACTGAGCGTTAGTTATTGATTTATATGTGAAAGCCGAATACAAAACTAGCATCAATTTAGCCCAACAGTAAGAGAGCTATTATGAATAGTGAGTAATGCGCACTTTGATTGATTCCTAAATATAATTTTCTCCACATTTCTGGATGGAGCAGAGAAATATTTCAAGGTATATTAAATATTCGTACACAGTTCATCACTAATTCATAAAATATAATTTCATTTCATATTATGTCTATATTTTTAAAGACATACTACTAATATGCATGTGTGACCCATGTGAAACGTTATCGAAAACATTAATATACTCGCCCTTTTCCTAACAAATAAAGCATTATATTGTTTAATCGATATTTTGCAAAGAATATAAACTAATCACACCAAGAAATAAAATATTTCCCGAGGCCATTTAATGTCATGTTAGAATAGAAATGATGAACATAAAAGTTAACAAAACGTTCCTTTCGGAGGGGATATATAATTATTGACTTGATAATTGTGGAAAGAAGCATCACACTGCAGACATGTTCCATTATACGTTCCAATATCTTACCCAGCTCTTAAGGCTCTTTGATGGCGTAGCGGTAAGACCACTGAGCTGAAATGCCTCCAATTGTATGGTCGGATCCGACTCGATCCTGTATTTCTGGGTTATTTAGCACGGGAGTCGTGAGTCCGCCATAAGTTCCAGGTGTGACCAGTGCCGATGATAAATAACTAAATTCAACTCAATTCTGTTTTCATATCTAAAATTCATTTCCTATTAACTTTTTATCCAAGATGCTCCTAATATTGAAGTAGATGCTTTCCCACAGAAAGTTATGCCAACATATCTGATGGCATATACCTATTACCGAATAAATGTAGCAGTTTGTTCTTTTACTAGCAAATGATTCAATCGGCCAATACTTTATTCCAAATTTAAGATCCAGATTAAACCTAGTTAACAAATTTTAACAAATGTTTGGATTACTAGGATGGGTCCTTTTTATATGAAATCGTTTGCTCTTTTCTCATTGTATAACTACTTCTTTTGACAAAGCTAATTCCCAAACGTCATTTTGAAAATGTAAAAAGTCTATTATTTTGTGAGGACCTTTTTTACAATAAGAGTCATAACTAGTGGTATTATAACTTCATACCATAAAGTGTTTCTTCTTTGACTTTTAACAACAAAACTGTTAAACAATTGAAAAAAATCCTTATATCGTATGAATGAGTTTTGCAATGTTTACTTAATAAACGTTAGTGTGAACTTATCAATTTGTAGAATCTAATCTCGTCAGTACACAAAAAAAATTGTAAAGTCCATATGCCACGCTGAAGAATGTAGACAAAATGGTTAAAACAAACGCCTATAATAATATGGGGACAACCATAGTTAAGTTACCAGACAAGCCAACCATCAATTTCCCTGTTATTTCTCATTACCTGACGGACGTATTCAATTAACATACTTTAAGTAGGTGCTAAATAGAGTAGAAACATATTGATGGCATTAATTGGATATGTAGTCAACTGCTAATTAATATCCGATGAATGAATAATAATGACAGATAAACATATTTAGTTATCAGAAAGTATTATATGTGAAAGTGTTGGTCATTTTGAAGAGCTTTCTATATTTACTTTCTGAAATGGGTAAAACAATATCGCATCTATTATTCAGATATTCATTCAAGTGGAATCAGTTATATCCTCTAGATTATAACCAAGATAGATAAATCAGCAAAGTCGTTCTAATTATCTTTTGATAATTTTAGTATAACAATTAACAAAGGGTGTAAGTATTTCAGGGTATAAAAACATGAAAACTTGGTTTTGCTTAACAAGCATGCAATCAAAATTTAGCGCAGTATAGTGTAAATTCATCAAACATAATATTACCGTACTTGATAAATTGAAATATTAAGAGAATAAAGGATTCTGAAACTTAGAAATAATACCCCTGTTTTCATATTTATTTTAATAACTATATATATATATATATATATATATATATATATATATATATATATATATATATATATATGGCCTAGTGAGTAAAAGCGTGGAACTGTCTTACTCGTGGTCATATTGTGCGGAAGGTCGGAAGTTGGAATCCTAGCCGTGGCACTACTGTAGGGGGGGGTTCATCCAATAAGGCAACTGGCAAGATTTTCTCCGCAGAATATGCCATCTACTGTAAATTCTAACGTTTGTTTAAAATTAGACCCCCAGTACATTTGAGACCATATGAGTCTACCTAAGCCACGTCAAATAAAGGCCATTTCGGTTATTATTATTATTTTTACTATTATTATTATTATTATTATTATTATTATTATATATATATATATCGCTAAAATATGTAATCATCGTCTTATAGTTCGTCATATAACTGCTTTCACTGAAGCCACCTAAGAGATTGATTAGCTGATTAACTGACAAACTGATTAAAAGTAAGAATAAGTGGAAACGGCTTACTGACTAACTGAATGGATGAATGATTGAATGGATTAACTAATTAATTAATGACAGGCCTTTGGCTTAATATATAACTGATTGACTGAATATATCATTAGCTGATTGGCTGATTGGTTGACTGGATGCCTATTGTTTTCCATCTTGCATCAAGATATTAATAAATATTTAATTAATCAATGACTGCTAAACTAATTTCGTGTGATTTAATGTGTCCTTTACTAACTCATAACAAGCCAGGTACAGTTGAAGCAAAGCAGATGTCATATGTTCCCTTTTCTGGGTGCATGCTATATCTGACATGCAACACAGGTTTGCACTTGCTATGGTCGGTTTGTCACGAAAATTTAGGGATATTATATAAAAGTGTATTTCCATAGAACAGTCTAGATAGAGTAAAGTGTTCCACGTTTTATATTTTGCACTGTTATGAATCAGCCTAGTTTTCTTATTTAATAATAAAAGTACTTAAATATATATTGACCTTTAGCGCAATTATAAAGGCAGTATGTAACTTAAGACATAAATATGTTGTAGATATGTTAGAACGTATTTATGTTTAATCCCACCTTAATGCAACGACCTCCGATTTATGTACTTGTTAAATAGATGGGGAAAACGATTCAGTCTTATCCTTGTTGACATTCAGTGTGTTGTTCTTTTTCTAAATAGTAATAATAATTCCCAAAATATTATGTCTGTAAAGCCATATAAGAAATTTAACGATAATTAGTATTTATTTGTGAAAGCAACTCTGAACAGGTGTGTTTAGAGAACTAAATTAAAATTTTAAACAGACCACTCATAAGCACCTGCAATAGTATCTGGCTAAATAATAATGTTTGCGATAGTAATGCCAATTTGTTATTTTACCAGGTGCTTTGATATGCACGCCATAATGTTTTCGGTCCCACAACATATTCCTCTAAGAAAAACTATTCACGCTATATTTGGCATCCATAGAAATTTACCGAATCCTCTTCCCATAATAAGACGAAGGGTATTGAAGATGTTAAGTCGCTAAGTGATTATAATATTTTGATTTACTTCAGGTTTCTTTTACAAATATAAACCAAAGATAATTTTGACGATTTTCTTATATTTAATTATACCCGAATATACAAGTTTAACTCACGGTCAGATGTCTTTCCGAAAATATGGCACCTATCAGTGGAAATATATTTGGCCTCAAATGAAAGTAGCAATAATTATCGTTCTTGTTACACAATTAATTAATATATGGAATGGTCCAACGTTTTGTTTAATTTTTGTCGTATTACAAAACAGTTGGATATATTTTATTCAATATATTTACAGATTGCAATGTGTTTTATATTAGTTTAAATGTATCTATTTATACGTTGTACAACGTGTTGCAGTCACGCGTATAGTATGTGCTGCACAGGCTATTGCATTATATAATTAACCATCTTATTAGTAGTATTTTTGTCAAGTAACAGATTGCTATTCTGTACTTGACTAAATAAAACTATCATGTCATATCAATATCGAGTCATGACGTGTCATGATGATATGTCGTATCGTGTCGTGTCTTGTTGTGTGTCATGTCATGGCATGTCACGCTTCGCGATAATGTTATGCTATGCTACCTATTATATATAATGCTGTGTTATGTTCTACTATATTCTATGTAATATCGTGTTTTGTTATCTCGTGCTATTTTATATTATCTTATGTTATACTATAATATTGCATGTTACGCCAATAGCACCACTACGATGGATGGCAGTATAGTATAGCATCACCGTAACTGTCTAATGTTTATATTGGTATTTAGGTATAATTACCTAGTTTAGCACTGACTAGATTAATCATATAGTAATAGGTAGTTCGTGTGTTTATCTTTATTTATTCAATTCCTGGCTTTATTAATTGAGTAATAATTAAGATTTTGAGTTTTAATTAATAAAATATGTCCGCTCACATATTTTATTAATGAACATATTTCACATGTTATCTGTCTGTCGTTTCTATGCATAATTACTAATCACTTGTATCGATTATTTTCGATATAATGTGAAACTGTGCCTTAGCTATATTTACCAATTCAGTCAGCAATAGGTTTCTGTGTGATGTTACGGTTTAAACAGCTAAATGTCGGTCTATTAACTGTGATATACCTCGCGTGAAATATGTTAGTAGTTTTGAAAATACTTTATCGGGTTTCTCCCAGCAACACGTATGATGCATTATTTATATAATGTGTAAACAGAATTGTCTCAGATTACAACACTTATATAATGATAGGGAACTCATCCTAAGCAACTATTAAACGTAAAAGTGGTTTAAACATCGTCGGTTTTAATGTTTGAATCATATACGTCTTAGCAAACGTAATGTAGTCTTCAATATATTAGGGAGTAACTCTTCTTTCTGCGTTATCCGCCCTATGTACCTTTGATATAGTGTATTACAAAGGAAAATCCCGGCAATAAAATGTGTCTTCATAAAAAAGACGACACACTAACTGAGAATTAGTCTATAAAGGAACTCGATATAGGCAGTTAGCTTAGTAATGTTGCGTATTTTATCGAAATAAATGCTAGTAAACGAG
This sequence comes from Paralvinella palmiformis, assembly GCA_025642065.1. Lineage (NCBI taxonomy): Eukaryota > Metazoa > Annelida > Polychaeta > Terebellida > Alvinellidae > Paralvinella > Paralvinella palmiformis. Next base: position 147,975 of record JAODUP010000862.1, on the reverse strand, counting down.
ACATTATAGGATACGTTTATTCATAAATCGATTTATTCCACACCCTCAGGTGAAGAAAATATAACACCTGTTTTGTAAATAATTAGAACAAAAATTTTGAATCAACAGATTTTTACCTTCACAGAATCGTTGTGAATGCTCATTTTCAGTTGAATTCCTTTACCAAAGCGGTCCACTAACGCCATCTGCCTAGCTATAATTAAAGTATTATGTTCCTTGCATAGATACAATACTATCTTAATTGGAGCGCAATTATTTTTAGTTAATAGGCCATTTGGAGAATTTCTGGAAAACTTCGATATATAGTCTAACCTCACTTCTATGACAACTTTGCGTCCTGGATAAAAGTTGGCCTTGTTGTGGGGTGGCATTAGAGGGGGAGGCATACTCGGCGCACTGTCTTGGAGTGGTGTATGAATGAGTTCAGCATATACTTGTGTACAAGATACATACAGGATAATAAAATGTATTTCATAGATAGTAAGTAATAATTTGTTTTATTTAACAGCATAATAATTTACATATACGATTAAAACACTGTACAGTAATTAGATATATTTTCGCGTGATATTAATTTCGCGAATCCCCACCCATTAGCCAATTCGCGGAGCTTTATATTTTTGTATGGTCATTGCAAAAAAAAAGATTTATTGCATGCTTTATTGTAGCATCAACAGGGAATTATATGTAATATTTATTAAACAACGATAAACCCATTTTAGAGATGAAGGAGGGAGCGGGATAAAATAAGCCAATTCAAAACTTATTGCCGCACTCACCGTTGCATTATTTGCGTTGGACAACCAGTAAACAAATTTCCAATTACCCAATCGCGTAAGTTGTGGAGAGTCCACACCGTCATATCATTGCCACAGACTTCGACAAAGTTCTTTTGGTTAGACCAAATCATAATTGTAATAGCCAATTATAGTGAGAATGAACGGTGGCCAACATATCTATTACTGAAGCTATCCTCACTGGCTTCTGACGTTTCGCTAAATGTGCTTGACTGATTAGCTTAAGGATATCTTGCATACACAAAGAGATTATCTCACCTTATCAAGTACCTTACCCGTGTTTAATTATGGTAAATGGCTTATCACACAGTGTTTATATAAATATGATGCCTCGTTCGTTTAAAATTATATTTTTCTACTTGAAAACCAAAGTATGTACCGAGAACAGGTAAATGGCAAACTTAGTTAATGAACCACACATACGAAACTTATATTCGCGTGTAATAATTTCGTGAGGTCACTGATCTCAAACATATCTGTAATTACAGTATCACGTATCATATTGTAGTTTGTTTGGCATTAATGATTCTACATTAAAAAATTGAACTTTTCAATGCATTAAAGTGAGCCAAGTCCTACTCAGTCATTCCCTGTGTTCCCTTTGTAGTGCGAATTCGCACAGTAAGTGTACTATCCATCTCACCTTTTGTCAAGTGTTGTGCGTTTACGTTTTCTCAATACAGTAACCATGATCAGAAATGATATGAAGAACAGATATGAAAGACAGATCGGTGGCATTATATAATGTTTTTATCAGTCATGATCTGCAAATTAAAGTCAATCTTCATATCACTTGTGACTTCTACTTTATCCATACATTGATCAGGTGGTTGATTACACGTAGCTATTGATCTTTTGATAACATCAACTATCATTTTATTTAATCTATCGCCGATCGCACTATCAACTACGTCATGATCGCCACCTAATGACCATGACAACTTGTCAATCAATTAACGCTTACACGTTCCAGGCAATCATCCAACTATATTCGTTGTATAACCGAAAATATTGATCAATGAGCACACCCTATATACCAGTGATTTAAAAGCATTGATGCTTCTATTTGATATATATGGTGACATGATTTTCACAGATTACCAAAAACATTTCGTGATCAGTGTGTTGCGGTAATAGCGTGGTATTTATATGGTAATGTATGGTATTTGTATTGTGTAAGCACTGGTGATGGCTGAACCACGGGGTGGCGACTTATTGGGGGCATTATCATGGCAAGAAATCCGGTCTTTATCAAAGGTTACCGATAGGTGCGATAGCTGGCTATTCACGAGTGGCGGATGGCGGGACTACACTGTAATCATTTAGTGCCATCAAAACACGGGCCTATTCAGAGATGTCACAACTGGTTTGTATAAATATAGAGGGTTTTTTTTACGTATACTAACCGTAACATTTTCAGACGACAATGGAACATTAGATGTGTTGTATATGTTGTGGAGCGGTGATAATTATGTATCAGAACAATCGAATCATCGCTATGTTTGTGACAACTAAAGTGAAATTGTAAAATAGTAAATAGCATTTACAGACTAAAGAAAATGTTTGGTGTTAAAGAAATGTTCGTTATTCTGAACGCATGAATGGAAGGAAGGATGGATGGAGGGAGGGTGGGGGAGGAATGTAGGGAGGGATGGCGGGTAAAAGAGATGTACAGCCGAAGGAGGAACTGACAACTGATCCAATACTTAGAAAGATCACATGATAACTACAACATATGTGTGCGTGTACGCGCGCGCGCGCGTGTGTGTGTGTATGTATTTTAGCTGTGTATAATAAGGCACAGGCACAGAGAATCTCGAACCGTGAATTCAAACTCTGGACGTTTCTTCGGGGGACTGAATCCAGAGTGGCGACTTTTCTTGCTGAGACATGTGTAAGATGTGTGTTTTAGCTGTGTATAATAAGGCACATGCACAGAGAATCTCCAACCGTGAATTCAAACTCTGGACGTTACTTCAGGGGACCGAATCCAGAGTGGCGACTTTTCTTGCTGAGACATGTGTAATATCTCACCAGTCCCTAAGCCGCCAAGCAAAATCAAAATACGAATCGCCTACAGCCGTGGAGTTTGGGAGTAGAACACCCAAGTCAGATCACGGCAGTTGTGAGAATGTTTAGCTTAATTATCTCAGCAGCCCTATTTATAGCTATTTTTCAATTGCTGTATCTTTCTTCAAAGCAATACCATATAAAATATATAACCCAATTGTCACTGTCTTCAAAGATCAGTTTTTACAACGGGCAGGCGTCACGAAGCGACTACTATTAAAACTGTTTATCTTAATTGCTATTAAAAGACTGACATCTGAGCTGAAGCAAACCGTATTACTGCGTCATATCTTCGATACAGTTTGAACTATGTTATCATATTCAAACCTAACCTAATTTCTGCTATTCTAACTAATGTAGTTCTTAAATGTTATTTATGACAAGACGATTAGAGCTAATCTTGAATGTCATAGTACAAACTGGACGTAACTGGATCTAGGAAAGAGAATTCTATTCCCACATACAACCAAAGTGAATTTTATATGCAACTAAAGTTGAGACATGTGTAATGTGTATGTGTGTGTGTTTGTGTGTGTGTGTGTGTGTGTGTGTGCGTGCGTGTGCGTGTGTGTGCGCGCGTGTGTGTGTGTGTTTGTGTTTTAGTGTACATATAAAGAGGAAACAGGCACAGAGCATCAACATGTCTAAACATCCTTCGAGACCTACCTCCATAAATCTAAATACAAATACGGACTACATGCAGCGGCTACATGCAGGCTACGTACAAAAAGCGGAAGCACGTAAAAAAACATACCATTTGATATCACAGCTCGCAACAAACAACACGTGCGTGTGGTTCAATAGTGACTTGCTACATACATATCATAAACTATTTTGACACCACAGTTTACATTCAACAGTAATTTTCTGTGGTCCAAAAGAAACCTGTATATAAAGCATTTCGACACCTCGATGCTGACCTCAGCTTTATTCTGGGTTCGAATAACTGAATAAATCCTACCTATATGAACCATGTATCAATACACGTCCAAGTGGTCTGGCGTCGAAGTTCTTCTCTAACCTAAGTGAAAATTCAAGCCCTATATATAGCCTCAGCGTGTTAACAAACATTACAGTTTGTCCATAACAAAGAGGATGTACACTAACACAGTATGGACTCACTAAAGCGATTAAACTAAAATAAAAACAAAGTAGCAATACCGCACAATGGATTATTACTGGACTAGAACGAAATATCGTCTCAAACCTGAGTAAATACTACGATTTACTCGAACCTAACAGCTAATCCTCATACGTTTCCGTTCATCACAAAGTGAACGTTCATTCACGCCTAATTTAGCGTCCCTAAGTATATGCAGTTAGGTGTGGTGGGATCTAAATTAAAGCGCCTATCCACTTGATCTATTTGACCCATGGTCGAGAACAGCGGATTTCAGGCAGATCTCCGATACTGCAAATGACACGTCGGGATTATAATAGCTATACATTTAACACATTTCCTATATCAGTGTAACCTAATTACTCATAATATGGGAAAAACTCTGTCCGCAGCTCAATACCCATGGAGATGCCTGCTGGAGTAACAAACGACTCCAGGAGTATAAATCCATCAAGCAGCATTGTATGAATTAATAGGTCGTTTCGCCAGACCACATAAGAGGACAACAATATAGATTCAAATTATACAAAAAAGCTAATAGACTCAAACATGTTGTAATAACGACATAACTTTCTTACATTGGTGTAATAAGGAATCTGGATGGAAATAGATAAGATGTCTGGCACGGGCAATGTGCGTTTTAGGGTACATAGTAAGAGGCAACAGGCACAGAGCATCAACATATCTAAACATCCTTCGAGACCTACCTCCATAAATCTAAATACAACTATACATACATTAATCTAAAAATAAAATGTTCCATACCTCCACATATTGATAGATGTGTGCGTATACCTAAGCATGTGTCTGGTCTACTCATCAGCCTGTGGGAACCAGCTAATTCGCTTTTCGTACGCGACAAATATGTCACGCCCACAGGAAAGCGGCTACATGCAGGCTACGTACAAAAAGCGGAAGCACGTAAAAACATACCATTTGATATCACAGCTCGCAACAAACAACACGTGCGTCTGGTTCAATGGTGACTTGCTACATACATATTATAAACTATTTTGACACCACAGTTTACATTCAACAGTAATTTTCTGTGGTCCAAAAGAAACCTGTATATAAAACATTTCGACACCTCAGATGCTGACCTCAGCTTTATTCTGGGTTCGAATAACTGAATAAATCCTACCTATATGAACCATGTATCAATACACGTCCGACTAGTCTAGACTGGTAACACCTGGCATCGCTATGACAGATAGTAATTAAACAAGAGATTATTTTACTTCGACGAGACTTAATTGGCATTCTCCGAAGCTGAATATCCGCATTATATGAAACCAATGATATAACATGACATCAATCACAGTGTGATCTGACATCTGCCACAGACAAATGTTGCTGTTATAGACTCATATATTATACATCAAATATTTACATAATACGATGACAGTGTATATTGTCCAATTATCATGATCCATGAAGCAAGATCTGTATTAATAAACATTTAAGATTTATAACTCCAACAAATTATACATTTGAACGTCGTATTCGAATTTAGCTTCATTGATTAACGTCCATGTGCAATTTTATAGATTACGTTATAACGCTTGTGAGCAAATACTTCAAATGATATCCTGGCATATAATTTCTCTAACTTATTACTATTATCAATTAAGTTTATTTTGTATAATCTTATTCCACATTTAATTCTAAACTTTAAATTGGCCTCTTTTTGTTTATAATATGTTTTATAAGATTATATTAAAGGCTACATTTAAATAATATCTTTAAACAAAACAAAGCTAAAACTAAATATTGCCATTTCATATTCATATGAATCCTTCTTCCTCCTACCGAGTGAATGATCCTTCACAGAATATATGAAGTATCGCCGAAAACTTGTTTTTTTTAGGTAATATTCTGGTAAGCAAAATAATCCGCACACACATTGATTAATAAATCTTTCTTCAGTCGTTCGATGATGAACCTGAATTATTTTATGCTGCATTTTGATATTTCCAGAGATCATTCTGTAAATCCTGAACAGAAATCTGGAACAAACGATCAAAGAACGATCCTTTATCTATATATAGGCAGATTAAAACATTTTAGCCTTGAATTAATTGACATATTGATGAAGTACGCGTAATGTGTAATTGATTAAATATGTTGCATTATTTCCTTTCACGCTGTACTATTCTAAATAAATCATACAATTATGCCATTTTTATACATTTATTCCATTACTCATACCCATATTGTTAAAAAAGTTATATTATGGTAATAATTAGACGTATCATAATTACAAGATCTAAATAAACCTTTTTACTGCAAAACGGGTGTAATTAAAAATATATCTAGGCAATATAGTTTTTAAATATATTAAAAGCGGTAAACCGAATCTTTATTATTTTAATATTTAATCCAGTGTTTTTGCAACTTAATTTTAATTAATTATAATTATCATCATTGTTACTATTTTCGATATTGACGCTTCATGGATGTACTTTTTTGTTATCTATTTTGTTGTTCGATTGAAACTATAATTAACAAACTTCCCGAAATGATTCAAATGTTAATTTATGTTTAGATTTGTTAAGTACATGACAATCACTAATGTTTCTCTAGTACACAATGATTTGGTAATATTAATCGTTTTTAATTGGTATCTCAATATCCTATGCTGATACCTGAATTTATTTCGGTATAAAATCAAATATTAAATAACCAATCTGGACACTGATTTTATTTATCACTGGATATGTTTGTCTTTTTCCTTCTAAATAATGATTTCCTGCTTCACTAAAATCTCAGCAACAAGTGTATTGCTATGAATTATCTTGTTATGCTGAGAAAAGAATAACCTGTTGTCATTTTGTGTTCTACCTTCATAAACATTTTCATTTCATATAGTTGTTAATATTCGTATATATTTAATATTCATTTTATGCATATTTCCGCATAATTAATCATTTTGACCCAACAATCTTTCGCTTCCATCTTTAAAATTCGTTTATCATAAAATTGTCTATGGTTTGCACTTATCCGTTATTTCCTAGTTATTTTAGTTAGAGTTATATCCAGAATTTGGTGATTTTGTCCATGGTCATACAAAATCCCAATATTAGTGTGTAAAGAATTTTTACTCATTTAAGTCGTTATGGATTTAGACAATCCGACTTTTCACATATAACCTGAACCAAACATGTTGCATTCAAAGTTTGTATCTAATTAAAAAGTAACAGAGGCAAATAAATAAATAAACACAAATAATAGATAGTTTGAAGGTCAAATACAATATTCTCTTTCTTGGGGTGTGTTTTGTTAACAAAACATTTTAACACCGAATCATTATTCCTAAAATATATTAGCTATATATTGTTTAAATACCTACCCCGATCAATTATGCACAAAATATTAGATTTAGAAAATGTCATTCATTTCATTATTGCAAGATACATATGTTAAATATTTTCTGCACTGATAATGTGTCGTATTTGGTTTATATGCTTTTGAAGCATAAACACTTTATAAATATACATAATTTATATATTCGAGGTATCCTGCAAGTATTACATCATTCCTATTTTCAAATAGGAATTTACAATTGTATTGTTTGTAATACTTACGACTACTTCAGAAATAGCATATGTCTCAAGATAGGTGGTACCAACCGATTGAGGGGTAAGAGTGTGCAATGGTTCTATTGTTATGTTTATCACATATTACTCAGGTTGACACACACATCGCACACATTACATTGTTGTCATACATATTTATAATTCCAAATTAATAACTGCAAAATATACAATATTCCACTGCTGTCTGTCAATACAAAAAAAAAATTAACACCATCTTTCATATTACGATTGACTCTGTGCATGACTAATTACACAATAGATATGCTCGAATTAAGGTAACTGAAGTATTATAAAACTTATTATTTAGTTTAGTAGGTGCTGATAGTGAACTACAGTGGCGAAGGAATTCAATTGAAAACAAAGGCTAGCTGGTTTTATAAACATACAAAAAAGGTGTCTGCCTGAAATACTAAACACTACCCTTTTTGCTGAGACATGTATGATATAAACATTGATACTCACGTTGTCCATGTATATGTTACAGTTTGAGATATTTAAATAGTAAGCTCGAGATACAAGACATTGTAAAGAGAAACTTAATAAAGGCTTCATGATCCTGCTGAAATATGTCATGCGCGTCATATCATAGTTAATAGGTAGATATCTCGATGGTGTTTTTGTTTATAAATATGATCATACCTGAATATATTCCGTTGTTAACATTCAAAATAACAGTAAACCAATTTTCTTCCTCATCTATGTTGTAAACAGTACTGACGAGCTATTTGCTGAATCAGTCTTTTATAATGAAATTGGTAACAGTTAACACAAATATCGATAATAATATCCAAAACCAGTTTATAAAAAGGTAAATAAAACGTGATCGATAAAAGTTATAAGTAATTTTACCTGGAAACACCTTACATCAGTAACATATTATATATTTGCAACGGAGAAATATGTAATTGGATGTGCTTTATTAAAACCTCTATTTGATGCTTCTCAAATTTCAGCAGATATATATGGGAGGCATAATAGCTGAATAACGTTGGTCCTTGAGTAACATATTGTAAAATGTATAATTAAGTTTAAATAATCTTCGAAATAAGAAATGAATCAATAACAAAAATATATACATGTTGTAGAAATTGATTCATACAGATAGTTATGTCAAATAATATTTAGGCATTTTGAATTTTTATCACACAAAATGCTTAATGGCAGTTTCTTTTTAATATGTTACATTTGTATATAATAAATGCCATAAAATGGGATTTAATACATCACCTACTTCCAATCAAAACATATAATACAATATTCCTCAAGAAAATATTTGTCTCCAAGTGAGTGTACTTAGCTAAGCAGTAGAAATTGAAACTCTGCCAAGCGTCTTGACTGTCCCATATCGATAAGTACAAAAATAACCTCGAATATATAGATAAAGTATTAAACAAAATAAAATATATACAATATATTTTCCACTAAATTCGTACTACTTAAATATAAGAATTAAAAAAAATTATATTTCGGGATTAACAGCATTACAACTGACAGATTACCTCAGCTTAATTTCAAGAACTAGGAGTTTAGCTTAACTATATATACTGACTGTTAGATCGCCATAACATTGGTTATGGAATCAATCTCTGTTGAAGAATTACCTGTAGAAATAATTGGCAAAGATATAAATGCACATTTCAAATAAAATGTCGCTGCGTCCGAAATTATGACAATTGGACAACACTCAAAGATAACTTGGAACATACAATACTTATATAAGGAATTAAAACTATAAATAACTATAATTAATTAATTATCTAAATAAATCAGGTAACCTTTACCTAAGTAAAAATATGATGTAACAACCTATTCCTTTGATCCCAAGATACTGATTTCCAGACAACTATTACATGATAGACTACCAATAAAAAGCTAAGTATTTAAAAAGATAATCAGGAAATAAATATTAAATAAGTAGTGATTAGAACAATGATTAGTGACAATGACAACGGAGTTTATTTCCAATTTTTACATACGTTTACGGTTAAACTTTGAATACATGTATCAAATATTAATAGGATTTCATTTATATAGGTTTGGATAGTTGCATATATATATACTAAAAACTGTCTTTCCAAACATGGAATTACTAATGCAATAAACCAATGTGACATTTTCCTGGAAATATCTCTAGAGAAAGGTATAGGAGTTGGGTATTAAGAAATCTTCTTTTCGCGACATGAATCTCGGTCGATTTTTGTGTCTGTCCGATAGAAAATCTCCATTTGCAAAGAAAATGTAATGTTTAACATTAACAAATCTACATCAACATACATCAAATCAAACTGAGGTATAGTTCGATAACATCTCGAAGTGACTAGAAAACGAACATCATTTGATTCTACTGTTTTCAAGCCGTGAATAGATTTCATTATTAACTTTGTGCGTTCTAAAAATAAAAAAGTCGTCCTGTTTACAGACTTCGCTGGGTTTAAATGTACACAGGATGCTCACTAATACCTGAATTATTTAAATTGACTGATTACCTTAATCTAATAACTTTGTGAACTGAGAAATGTGAAGACATGATATTAGCAAGGTTAGAGATATATGTATGTATATATGTACTATATTATATACCAAACAAGGTGGGATGTCAGTGACAACTCAAACGTATTATCACTTATTTAATCTACAAAACGATAAATGCGAATAGTGATTATATTAAAATCGATGTTTTATTTAGAGTAATGACGCTACCAACACAAGCAGCAAATGTTATTATTGTAGAAAGTCCCATTTCATGAAACATGTTGGTAAATGAGATTAGGATAAAAAATATCTTATAAATCATGCATCGCTTTTAAACTTTAATGTTTTTAAATGAAGTCAGTTACCTCATTTTCGATTTAAAGTGTATCTGATCAGTGTCTATAGAAATAACGTGTCATGTAATCACTCAATCAACTAATTAGTCAATCTACCATTTGTTGCCGGTTTAAAATGTTGACATATTGTTGAGATTCAAATCGAAACAAAAAATGATATAGTTAATATAATTATTATCGAGCCATGGTGAGTGAAGTTACTAAATTATAGACGTTGAAAGTGTTTGAAATCGATATTTGTACAACATATTAATAGATTACTGAAAATATATTTCTAGCGCATGACCCATTAGTAGATCTGTAACTGTACATATGAAAATATTTCACATCCAATTACGATAGATAAATAAAGATAAACCGAAATGTAACTAGTAATAATACATTCAAGTATAATATTGGAATAAAGCTTAATTTTAAAATATTTATTTCTAATTTTTAAATAGATTTATAAATTCCAAATATGATGCATGCATCCCCTGCCTAGTTACATCAATATGATTTTTTCTTTTGATTTAAGGGAAGGAACGATAACTGCATTGACTCTTCCCTAACTGAAATATCTATGTCGGGACACCTTAACCACGATACGTTGCCTTAGAGAACATTCTGCCGTCTGCCTTCAGTAAACATGCACACATAAACAGCTATGTATTTTATTCATTTGTAGTTGTACCTTAATTTTGATATTTTGATTATCAAAGCGTACGCAATCCTGCATCACCGACATAGGAGATCCATAGTATCTCTAATTTTAAGTAGGTTATAGGTTTAATATATAAATCACATACCAATCACACGAACGTAGGAACGCTATAATATAAACGAGATGAGAGATTTTAATTTGATAAGGTATATAAGTTTTAAAATGCTCATACAGATGTGAAAATTAAGCGATTATTTCCGAAAGCGTAATTGTTTATAAAAGTCGAACATTTTATAATAAATGTGTCAAGTCGAAGTCCATAAATATTATAATGTCTTTTAAGGTGTGATTTATTAATCCATCTACACGGTATCCCATGAGCCGCCTTATCATATAGAACTTATTCAAATACCATTTATTATGTTGTACTTTTTTTTCTTCAGATATAGCTTGTACCATCATATATATATATGGAACGGCTACCCTGTGACATGTTTTCTAACTGTAACCATGTGATGAGCCACAAACCAGGAAAATGGAATGACATGTGGCTCGACATGCGTATTGAAACAACCTTCACGCGGTATGGAGATGGACATGGTGGATTAATCGGTGTTAATCTGAAACCAAATACAAATACCAGATAAGCGCTCAGCTAACATGTGTGTAGTCAGATTGCTGATGATGGTGTCGATGCAATGAAATGTGATTCGCAAGTGGAAAATAAATAATTCAACACAGAGAGGAGATGCGTGTCAGATACACAGATTGGGGGAAACTTCGAGAAAATCTAAATGAAGCCATTAGTCTATTGGATCCATCCAGTCGTCCTAAGGGCAGCATCAATCTACTGACTGGCATGATTACAAGAGACAATGTTAACGTTGATATATAACGTTTTCCATAGGAACCCACCAGATTCAAGAATATTTATTCTAGCCAGAAGGTGTTGACTTGTCATTGTCGTGACATTGGTAATTACCAAGAACCATATCTAGCTTGATTAGACAAGCAGTATATGATACTGATATAATTTATCCTAGAGTTAGGGGTCCTCGAAAATCTAGAGAAAGCGATATTAAAAGAGTACTAGCATTTGAATTATCGTTATCATCTGGTTGATTATTTGAAAATGGAGAGATGCGTATCAAATTCAGTATATATGTTATCACTGATGAATGTGTTTTGCTTTGGATGGTACATTGGCCAACAAATGGAACAATGCAGGATGTTTCCAGCAATTATACATCCGCTCTTTGAGGAACAGTGATGTATACCTCGTGTTTGAAAGCTACTACCCCCAGAGCAGCCTGGGTGTAACACAATCAGTGAGTGCTGAAAGGGTTGGAAGTAGACAGCATAAGTTGAGTTCCCATATTCCGCTTCCCCCACAGAAGATACGAATCACTGTAGTTGAAAATAAAGTCCAGCTTATTGATCTCATTTACAAGTCTGTGAAGCAACAAAGAGAGATTAATTGTGAACGCGAAAATAAACTTGTTATAATGGGGTGATCATTGTTCAACAAATGTCCAAGTTGGCATCAATTGTAGGAATAACAAGTATCAAGGTGAATTGGGATGACACAGATGTCTTTCGTATGCTTGTCCACTTCTACTAGGTGCAAAGGTTGACATGCAACTTGGTAATGGCAGGTACTAATACAGTAAGAATAATGTTAGACACCACGAAAACCACGGAATATACAGCTCTATATCAACTTTTCTTAGAGTCCGCGGACCTGGAAACATAACGTCTCTTTGCACAGAAAACGGAACATCTCAATCGCAGCATAATATAACTTGTGATATTTGCTACAAATACAAATACAATAAATACTATGACCTACTCATTATTATTATTAAAAAATACATCTATGCTTTAGCATACCGTAATGGCGGAATTGCTGTTCAATATATATATATATGCATAACAGGCCTAATGTCTGCTATACAAAATATAATTATAATGTAGGGTTGTATTAATTAAAAGGAGACTAACGTTAGCCTTGAAAGCCATAGCACACACTGGACAAACTGGACCTAGGAAAGATAATTCTATTCCAACATTCAACTCAGGTGAATTTTATATGCAACTAAAGCTGTTATATATAAATCACTAATCACAAGAGCTGTGTCCAATGCCACCGCTCGAGATGCAATGCAGTGTTTCTATTCCTGAGTAAGGAGTACATACAAATCCGATATATACTATGATTTATTAGTCACTATCACATATATATGAAATATGTTTAAATGATAAAAAGAAAACACGAACCTCAATCTCTGGCACAGGCAATGTTTGTTTTAGCTGTGCGTAATAAGGCACAGGCAACTTTTCAAGCTGAGACATGTTTAATGTCTCACCAGTCCCTAAGCCGCCAAGGAATAAAAAGGGAATCACTTACAGCAGTGGAGTTTGGGAGTAGAACACCCAAGTCATATAACGGCAGTTGTGAGAATTGTAAGCAGCTCTCTTTATAGCTATTGTTCAATTGACGTATCTTTCTTCAACGCAATACTATATAAACTATATAACCCAATTGTCACTGTCTTCAAATGTCAGTTTGTACAACAGGCAGGCATCACGAAACGACTACTATTAAAATTCTTAGCTTAATTGCTATTAAAAGACATCTACGCTGAAGCAGACCGTATTAGCGCGTCATAGCTTCGGTACTGCCAGTGTTATATACACCTGTTTTGGAATCAGTACATTTCTTAATAACAAAAAAGCAATAAAAAGTTGTCAGTCATTCAAAATACACTTTTCGCATACAACTGGTAAAGCTTTGTGATAGCGCAGTGGTAAAAGCAATCGGTTAACAAACCTCTAGTTGTGTTATCGGATCTGTCTTTCTGGAATCTTTTGTCAGGAAGTCAGCAGTAAGTTTCAGGTGTGATCTTCGCCGAGGATAAATAACTAAATTCAACTCAATCCTCTTTTCATATCTAAACTTCATCTTCAAATTGAACTTTTAGGCAATTATCTATTTATAAAATCTATTCTCGTTATTATACACTAATACGCTGTGGCAGTATGTCACACTGAAGAGTTTAGACAAAGGGTGTCACTGGAATCGATTATAACGTCTACAATAACATGGGGACTAGTTAAGTCACCAGAAAAGGTGTATCAAATTAACACGCTTTAAATCGATAACAAATAGAGTAGAAACGTACCCGTGGCAATAAGTAGCTATACAATCAACTGCTAATTATTAACCAGACGATGAACAAGATTCCTTTAAATGATGAAGTTGACAGATAAACGTATTTAGTTATCAGAAATCTATTATATGTGAAAGTATTGATCATTTTGTACAACTTTCTAGAATTAATTCTGAAATGAGTAATAAAATACCACATCTATTGTTCAGCGTGTGTGAGTATATGTGTGTGAGTATATATATATATATATATATATATATATATATGTGTGTGTGTGTGTTTGTGTGCGCGTGTGTGTGTGTGTCGACACTGTGGAATAAGGAACTGACATACACCGTTAAGAATCACGAATTCAGATTCTGAACGATTCACTAGGGTACTGAATATAGAGTAGCTAATTTTCTTGTTGAGGCCTGTATAATGTATCATTAGTCACTGTGTAGGAAAGCTAAAAACGTTTTGGTGCCTGGGACTAACACCCCCAGGTCAGTGCACATAAGTTGTAAGTATGTTAATCGTAGCCATCTAGCAATATATGTTTAAAGCGAACTTGTATCTTTCTCTAAATCGATAAATTTGTAAGATAATACAAACGTAATACATCACATAGCACGTTTATCGCGGGCGCCTCAGTGGTATAGTTGGTAGCGCGTTAGACCACAGATCACTACCACCTGAATTCCAATCTCGGCGTGGGCATATCTGAAGGGTGTTTAATTTTGTACTTCTCTTCATTACCTTTGGAGGTCACTCGGCTCATATAACCTACCATGTGCACAAAAGTAGCCGTAAAACATCAATAAATCATCCTTAGTGCGTTTATCAAATATTAATGTATACAACGGCCACATGGCATCAACTGACTCCTATTAAAATTATAGTTTAACTCTGGTTAGAAATTGGCACTTCTGGAACGAAGACCATTATGGTGCGATAATAGTTCAATCCAGACCTAATATCCGCTAAAGAAACTAGAGAATAAATTAAAGGGGTTTTAATATTAATATTGACAAGTAAACTAAAGTTTGCCATCAATGTCAAATTTTGAACTTGACCTAATTTGATTTTGGAACACAAATATATATTATAATCAATATACTGCTCCATATGTGAATCAGTATCTCTGTTTCTGAACCAGGAATATCAATTATGTCCTAAGAACCTCCAATGCTTGTTATAGTCTTTAAAATACCGCATTAAGATAAAGGCTCAAATAGCGCACGAAATGTACAGTTCCAGATGGTCTAAGTTATCTATTAGTGTAAATTTATTACAATACTACAAATCGGATTCGCACGTAAAAACAGGTAAACAAATTGGAGTTTAATGCTTCGATTAATTTCATTTCGAATTCTCCTTAATGTTTAGTCCCTATATTTGCATTTTAGTATTGTTGTTGATTTTATTATTGTTGCAATCGTTTTGTTATTTGCTTGGACTTCAGGTATTAGTTATTCAATATGTATTCGTTGTTACAAGACCAAATGAGATTATAATCCAAATTATTATAACTAAGAGTAAATATGGTTAATTATCATTATATATAACATCATAGTAGACTATGTTTATATTATTCATAGGATAATAGTTGTACTCTATTTGGCAAAGATCTTATAAACATTCGTATTACATATGATGTATTGTAACTGTCTAAAGAGTCAGTAGAACAATTGAATGATGATTTACAACAAGCACCACAAATAACTAATATCTGACAACGATATACGACGACAAATGAGCACATACAGAAAATAAATAATTTTAAAATGAATTATCACTTATAAATTTATTTTATTCTATCTAATGTACTAATATATCTAGCATATAAGGTATGTCTTCGTGTAATATATACAGTAAATGCTTAGACTGGGATTTTAATTTCAGCAAGGTACCTATACATTATATTTCGTAAGCGATATGTAACAAAATAAAAATTGGTGTATACAATACGCTGCTATATATGTACAATATGTAATACCTATGTCGGTAATTACAATTGACATACAAGATGATTAATAACTATTGATATGATGTTGATAGAAATGGCAATATGAAAATTCTTTGACTATTCTGCGTATTATGATTGCTGATATCACGGTCAGAATATAATCTTAACACCTTTACGGAGAACCTCTGTTATACGAATCCAAAATATCATGTAATGCAAAAAGATGTTTCAAGTTGTAAATAGATTCAAAAGTTTACAGCTTCGTAATATCGTAAATAATGCTATTATTAACAAAAAAAACTATCTTTGTTCTTAATAGGAAAACTCTACGTGAAATGACCACCAACATAACTAAAAGCATTTATTTTAGCCTCTCACTCACCGTTTCACTAACTCATTTAAAAGCCCGAATATAGATACTGCTGATGTAAGGATTATTTATGGCAATTTATCTCATTCACATTTCACAACCTTATCTATTATTAATTGTGAAATAAATCAATTAGAATATGTTATGCAAATGTTCATCACGTAGTAACTCAATATTATATTCTGATAAACAATAAAATTCAAAAGACTAAATAATCAAATAACAACAAATAAATTACATATATATCGAATACCTTTCCTGAAGCTATCTAAGATAAATGCATAACTATTTTGAACTTCAACCAATGGATTTGGTAAAATTGGAAACAGGTGTGAAATGTCATGGTACATCATATATATATATATATATATATATATATATATATATATATATATATATATATATATATAATCATCATACATAAGTTATTTCACGACTTTTTTTGACAGCCACCTAAGGATTTGATTGGGTGCTTAACTGACAAGCTGATTAAGTGTTAGAATAGGTGAGGATTAGTTGACTGGTTAGTTTAAAGACTGACTGACTGACTAACTGAAGGGATTGAATGGATGAATGAATGAATGAATGAATGAATGAATGAATGAATGAATGCATGAATACATGAATGGGTGAATGGATGGATGAATGAATGAATGACAAAGCCGATTGACTGAATACATGATTGTTTAGATAACAGAGTGATTCACTGAATAAATGATTAACAGGTTGGCTAATTAACTGACTGGTTGACTAAATAAACGACCATTGAAATATAGCCTCCCATCTTGCCTTACTAACTGACATATTGACAGACTGACTACATCAGTACATTAATGAATATTTAATTAATCAATGACTGCATAGCTGATTCCTTGTTTAGTTTTCTGACCAACTGATTCTTTTATTTATAGGCTTTTACATTAATATAGACAAAAGTAATGGAATATTTATTTTAATAACTAAAATGACACAGCCTTCTGTCGTGTGACTGAATTATGACACTGACATCCTAAAATGTCTATTACAGCTGGTAATCATTATCGTACTGCTTAATGGGTGTGTGCTTGCGTGTGTGTGTACGTATGTGTGTTTGTATGTGTTTGTGCGTATGTGCATGCACCTATATGTGTGTGTGTGTATGTGTGTATGTGTATGCGCGTGCTGTGCGTGCGTGCGTGCGCGTGCGTGCGTGTATATGTGTATACTGCCTATCCGTATAACTATATATGTGTGTCTGCGTATTTTATGTATCTGTAATAGTAGTAGTATCAGTTTATATAGAAAACACAATGCTATACATATATGCATACATTTTAAAGATATGTAATTTTCAAACAGTCCACAAAAGACAGATTATGTGACCCATTTATATAGCATATACAATTTGTTGATAATCAGTGATTTGTGAGGAGTACCAAAGTATTTATTAAATATACAAATATTTCATTAATTACCTAATTTATTTGCAAAATAAAAATAAAGACGATAAAAAGTAGAAAACTAAGAAAGAAAAAGAAAACATGTGCATAACATTTAAATATCTCGGAAGTGATATCGTTTGAGATAATCGATTCTTGGGGCTTAGTACATTTCTTATCAGTTTTGCTACAACTTGTATTGGAATGTATTTGTTTGAAGTACATTGCTTTAAGAATCCACTGAAATTAACGGTTGTATACTAAAGTTTTACACGACTTCAGAATGTTTAACGGTAAGCTTAGGATGGCAGCTATGTCTGGTATTGTGACGACAAAGATTCATTGTGTCAGTGACATATGCAAAGTAGTGGGATTGTTAGATTGATGATGACCGAATCATGCTTGAGACTGATATTTACAAATCATGTAGGTCTCCAACTTTTGATAAGTTCAGTAAGTTGAACAGTGTAAAGTTAGGTTCGCGGTGTGTTGACATTCTAATGATTCTACTCTTCCCTTTTTTTCTGCAAAATCTCAAATTTATGTATATGAGGTTGTTATGTGTGTCCCATAAATTGCCATACAGTGCATCAAACTGTAATAACACGTTTTTAGTTATTTCGATGACAAGTAGTGTTTTGTCGCGCATTCATGCAGGCTACTAGATAATGTTATTCCGAAGAGATCTATTTGATATTTCGATGCCATATTGTTTCAATATCTATTCAGACAGCTTTCATTTTAGTCTACTGTGTGCATCATTTCACAATTAAACTTATTTTTAATAGCATCAATAGTGTGGTGCTTCAGTGGAAATCCGAACTGATCCGCATACAGGATGTCATGTTTCACTAAGAAAAGTGCCATCGTTTGTGAACTACCTTCTCGAGTAATTTTGATGTATCTGATAAGATATATGTCGAAAATTGTTAACTGATTCCTTTGAATTGGCTTTATAAATTGGTATAGTACCCTTTTCGAGAGACATGTTTATAAGATCAACAAATGGCACACTGATCTCCTTACTCAACTATATGATAACAATCAAACTGATAATATTATCTTCTGTGCTCTTTATATTTGCACAATTTGACTATTGTGACAATTTCTTTTGAGTCAGTTGGGCTGAAAATCATTGTATTATTGCTTGGTTAAGAGTGCATATAACAATAGGTAGGGTGCCTAGATGGCGGGATTACTTCTGAAATATATTTTTATTCTCAAATCAATTAGCAATGACCTTTTTCTCCCTTTCATTCCTGTACATCAACAATGAGAGTGTTTGATGTGGAGCTTTTGTCGTGTATATGGTCAATAACCGACTGAAAAATTCTAAATGTTTTTCGAATATCATACGAGTATGTCTGAAGTAATGTTTCATAGTATGATTGCATAGTTCACACCTTTATATCTTGGTGTAGCTTTCTATATCTAATATACTTCAGGTACACAGCACTAGTTTTGCCATCCAAAGAGTCTTTTGATAAAATTGCTCTTTTTTCGTGACGATTTTATTAGACCTGTAGCCATTCAGGGCTCCCTGAATATTGACTTATAAATGCTTTTCGTTTTTGTTACTGGGGCATACATATTCCATTTATTTGTGAAATGTGGTATAAATTGGTTATAGCTTTGATCTATATCCAGATAGACCAACACCGCCTAGTATTCCATGCGTCCGTTCTTTTCTTTATCTGATTATGGCCCATCTTTCTTTAGATGACTATCATTGGTTATTTACGTCTGTGTATCCATGCCAGACAATATGGGAAAATGATCTGATATGTCAGTCTGTTTTATTCCTAAGCTAATGCTTTCTTACTTGTCATATGCATTGTCAATCAAAGTGGCACTATTGTGTATGCTTCGATTAGGATGTGTTATAGTTGGTAGTGTACCCAATGCAAACAAAAGATGTCGAGTTGATCAGAAACATTCCAATTTGTATCAGGTTTCAAGTAGTCAACGTTCTGACTCATACCGATGTTGTCATTAGTGTTATTTGACATACGTCATAATCTGCTCGTAGCGAGTAATCGATAAACGTTCAACTGTATTTAAGACCCTATATATTTCGACAACTACAAGGCTCCATGTCCAATGTGTCGCTTAAATATTAGATCTGGTCTCAGTTTACATTTGAAGTCATGTGATATGGACATTGCAACTCCCCCGGTGAGACAGATGTGCGACTTTGATGTACAAAACTATAGTTAGGAATATCAAACATGCGCAAGTTAATCTCAAGGGGAATGATTCACATATCGTAATAAACTGCACCTTTACACCTGAATCATTCATTTAGCATAACATATTCTTGAACTGATCAGACTTGCTCGGAAAGCGGAATATTGACATTATGCACTTTCGGTATCTGTCATACGAAAGCGATCATCACTCACTACCATATAAAAGAATGAATTACTTGTATTCCCAGCTGCATTGTGAACCGTTGTCACCAAGCCATCACGGGTAGTATAATTAACTGTTTTAACCTAACTTACTTCGGTTTACTTAGTTAGATACTGGATGTAGGTTGTCAGTCCTGTGTGTCCAGATCCTAATCCTATTTTGAGCATGTATTTGGGGCTGTTAGTTAATAATTAGCTTTGTGACCCAATCTCGGAGCTGCATCATAATTAAAGTTACCACTTACTCTACAAACAGTTGGCGACATACATGTTGCGAGAAATATTATATCCAGGAATTATATCCAGGAATTGATTTTTGAGTTTAAATCAAAGTTTAAAATTAAAGTTTAAATTAGTCAAACTCCACGCTGGTCTTTTTCATTCTATCTTCATTAAAAATGTCATTACATATAATTGTTAATATCCTTGTAAATTGGATATTAATTATATTCAAATTTCATAGTTATTATTCACTTTGACTAAACTATTTTACGTTTTTATGTCCTGATCTGTTATTCTCTATTTATATTAGTTCGTGTTATAATCACATTTTGGTGTGGGGGGGGGGAAACATTAGTATGCAAAGCGTATTTCTATTTGCATATCTTAATGTCGTGTTACACATTTAAGTATATATATATATATATATATATATATATATATATATATATATATATATATATATATATATATATATATATAATACAACTCACATATAAACTAAAACAAGATGTACTGCATGCGAAGATAGTATATAGTTAAAACAAACGTCACACCCTAAATTCTTTCTATATAAATGGCTATTAATCAATGGAAGAAGCTCGTTATTTAACGTAAATATAGAAATTAAAACATACTGATGTAAGTCAAAACTAAAATAGTATTTATTCAAATTAGATTGAGAGTTCTATGTGAAGATGCATAAAATGGTTGTCAAGTAAAAGTCATTTCCAATTAACTTTATTCTAACTTATTCTTTATCTACAACACAAAAAAATGAAATATGAATATGATTTATATTTATGTGATGCTTTAGCTATATAATGTTTGATAACCTACACGGATGATT
The DNA here is from genome assembly GCA_025642065.1 of Paralvinella palmiformis. Taxonomy (NCBI): domain Eukaryota; kingdom Metazoa; phylum Annelida; class Polychaeta; order Terebellida; family Alvinellidae; genus Paralvinella; species Paralvinella palmiformis. The sequence continues at coordinate 126,535 of JAODUP010000862.1, read as the reverse complement.
TATGTATAACTATATTTGATTTAAACACTGCCACCCATTTGACTCTTTCAAAGTATATCTAGTAAAGTGTTTCTCCGCTGATTAATGTGTTGTATTTGTGTTATGTGCTTTATGATTAAAGGTAAAATTGTTGATTATTTCCTATTGATCTGAAAAGCGAACACCTATCATTTGCTTATGCGGTATTAGTTTTTTTTTATTATTCAAATAATATCAATATAATATTTAATTACAATTTGAAAATCAATTTTATTTTTCGAATAGTCATTCCAATCATTTAATCTTATTATCCCGCTTTTAATATTAACGAATTTGTAACAACTAATTAATAAATGCACATCTAAATTTCCTTCTTTTTATAACACTGGGTCATAATCAGCTAAAGAGAAATAACAGTTGATAATAACACAGTAATGGAAAGGCATATAGATATCTTATCTAGTTTTTTTTTTGGGGGGGGGGGTTAAATTGCTTCTTTTTCAACAGAAATGTGATAGAAAACCATAAGTAAGAAAATAACATTCAGTGTTTTTATGGATAGGTAAGTTATGTAAGTTCAGCTTACATAACGATATTACATACGAATAATAGTGATAAAAGATAGGTATGTTTAATTTGTATACTTATTGCGTCACTCGGAATATTCGGAAGATATTTTATGGTTCTATATACGACTACCAATATTGGTTCATTTAGCTTATTACGTTCTAGGCATCAATGTTCGTAGATCTTTGAAAGAAAATGGATTAAATAAAACAGTTACACGTTCTGTTATTCAGGACTACTGTGAAAATGTATTATTTGTGTGACAGGTGGGTCAATGACATCCGATGAAAATCTGTTAGAAGGTGTTCAATGTATACTCAAGGTATTGAGCTAATTCACCTACAGTTAACACGCAAGTTTTAGGTATCATGCAAAGCAATCATCCATTCTGGGGATGTATAAGATAAGAAAAGGAATTATCAAGTCTATTTGTGTCATCATTATGAAATTTCCTTCATATATTTAAAACAATATCGGAGGGGGAATTAATTGTGTTTTATTTACTTTCTCATGATATTTCTACTCGTTAATTTAAATATATGTCTGAGATGCTTTGATATGCAAGAAATGAATATTAATCTTAATCCAGTATGCAAAGTAATAAACCGATTTGCTTAAGACCAGATTAACTTATATCTCGTAAACTTTGTTTTAAGGAATTATAATATATTTGTTGTAATCTATTTCCAGTGAACTGTTTTAGACAATGTATTTACGTTTGGCTTGTAAATTGGCATTTAGTCGTTTTGTTATATATATATATATATATATATATATATATATATATATATATATATATATATATATATATATACTAACATGAATCACGCCATTTATTATTTTACGCCATATTCCTTGTTTGAAATAAAGTTATTTTATTTGTAGTCGATGCCAATGCAACTTATCTAGGTGTCAAGATCTAAAATGAATACTAAATGCAATATATCACAAACATGATATCATTAATAAACTGTTTAAATATAATATTAAAAGATAAGGTTAATTTTAATGTTCGTCTGCTTATGCATCATAAAATTAGCACCTGATCGTAGAACAAGGGGATGATGTGTACGATGCTTACGGCATTTTCTTTATTTTGTAGACAACTGCAATATACATAGACAAAGTTAATTGGTATGCAATATCCAAACCCAAACCTTTCCCTGGAAAGGATGAATGCAATGAAAGCGAACGTTATAAACGTATAACATAATTACAATGCCTATACCCATGTATTACCGAGCCATTGACTTATATTATCAACATATGAAGACATGCTCTAAATATACTGTCATTTATGAAATATGTAAGGTTACACAATATTAAACAATTACAACATCATTGAAAAGAGAAAGAAAAACTGTTGAAATTTGGCTTAAAATTGCTGATAAGTTTTAAAGGTAGTAGTAGTAGTAGTAATAGTAGTAGTAGTAGTAGTAGTAGTAGTAGTAGTAGGAGGAGGAGGAGGAGGAGGAAGGGAGGAGGAGGATGGGCAGTGGTAGCAATTTGTTCAACGAGTTTAAGGCTAACAATAAGGTAAGCCACAAAATCTTTAGAGGTCAATACCTACCTTCGGTGGTTTTAATGACAATTACTTTTGTTGACATGATTAGTCACTCTATCACGTACATATTGCAAGTTTTAAAGAACATTACATGTTGAAGGTGTAGACACATCGTAATTAATTTATGTTTACACGAATTACTTCAGCTGGGCATCGTGTGGCTACTTAATTATATAGCAGAATACACAATTAAACACCAAAATCGGTACTAAAACACACGTACACGTATGGGTTTATGATCTCATTATATAACTTTGCCTGGTGGTATTTGTGAATGAAAAAAACTAGTCTTAATGTGTATGTAATTAAAATATCAGCCTATTGTAATGTCTTTAGCATTTACTAACATATTAGTTTTTATTAACTTTAAATATAAAATGATTAGAAAGAGTTATATATATTCACAATAAACATCAATTTATTCCAGAGCAGAATAATAATTTCCCAAAACAAATCGCTTGAATTAAAGCCATGAATGAACGATGTACGTATCTCTCATAGAATTAATATTAGCCTGGAACATATTAAATTAGGACTAAGATTAATGGAATCGTGGGTATAAAATTGGCCTTCTTATTGGATTGTAAATAGGTATATATTATAAAATATTCTCTATTTTGCTGGAACTTGTCTAATGGTAGGAATAATTTAGTTAATGGTGTATTTTTAATCTTATAGTATTTCAGAAAAACATTATTTCTCATTTATAAATCTTATCTCATTCTACATTTCCTTTTTGATATTAATCTATTATGGTGGTAAATGGCATATTATGAGAGAAACGTTTTGCTCTCGGAAGCTTTGTCTGCAAAGGTTTATAAAGTTATTACACCTTACAACTCACGATGTTGTTCCAATATGACAATAGATCGAGCACTGTCATACAATTTTCCTGGTGTTGGTTCCAATGCAAGTAATATATGTGCAGGTGGATTGTTTATCTGGAAGGCTGAAATTAGATAATAAAATGTGCATAATGTGTTATTTTATTTTCGCTATACGTTTTCACTATTACAATAGATTACTAATCTATGTGCAATTATGCTTTCATTTTGTAGCAAGTAAATTAAATATACGATCAGTGATAAACTTAATCTCTTTGTTTAATGCTTTAGACAGCTGATGATATCCCTAAATATTATTTATTTAGCTTATTACGTACGATGTTCACAAAGTAATTTTCAGCAATCAACCAATTTGTTTTATATTTTACATGGTAATTACTCACTCCCTCAACAATTAGTTTATCTTCTTCTGCGCATTATACTAGACGGAACGTTATTAAAATGAATGGCTGGTTAATGAGTCCTGGGTCTTATCGAAACCGAAAATCGCCACTCACCTAATAAAGGAGAACATTTAGTTAAGAATAGTGACTCAGTAAAATGGTTTCTGTCCTGTGTGATATATCAGTCCCTTATTCCTAATTAGTATTTTATTACGGTGAATTGAGATTTGTGGCGTGGAATTTACCTGATTTAATTCAATCTGAACTAAATTACTGCTTAAAATTCCATTTGAAGAAAACATACTTTCATTAAAAAAAACACCGCATAGTGGAGATGTCATGACTATATGCTGTTTTATTATTTTAAAACATTTAAATTTATTATTTGTATTTAAAAAAATATTATTATTATTATTATTGTTATTATTATTATTATTAGCGTAATATTTGTGTTACTTTAACAACAGAAAATCTACCAGAAGAGGCACACCAGTAACTTATCTTCATTTAACCTAAACTAATTATTTACATATTTTCATCTGTTTGGTTTGTGTTGTGTTGTTCTAATATAATTTGTTGGCTTTGCAACTTCTTAGCGAAGTAACATTTAATTAAGTAAATGGATTGACAAAAAAGTTATTTGAGGCATATACATTTCTTAGTGACATGATGGTGATAGACTAACTATTTCCAACAGCTAATCTTGATTAATTAAGTTTATTAATTGTATATGTTTCAATTCTGAAAAGTAAATTATGACAATGAATTTAGTATTCGATAATTTTACAATAGCAGGATCACTTTTGGTAATATTGTGGTTTGTAATCAGTAACATATTTCTCTAAGTTTCAACTACTTCAAAACTTGTAAGATTTAAATTGTATCGGTTAAAATAAATAGCCCAACTCAGAAAATAACTATGATACATTAATTAAAAATACCAACTTCTAAAGATATGATTTTTTCAATTTAAATTAATAATTGTCGTATTAAAATGTCAAACTCTGGTCACGGATTCTGAATATCCTTAGGTATGGCTGTTCACGTCTGAATTATTACCCTGAACCGTTCATAGTCTTGTCATAAGTCATGAAGTCTACTTGAATGAGAAACAAAGAATTATGAAGTAATTGTTAACGGTCAAGTAAACGTGTCAATAAATATTCATGCAACATGTATAATAACGTACCTTTCACTAGATCACGAGAGGTCAATTAATCCAAATAAGATTATCAATTAGCTACAAATTGAATCCATATGTATTTAACAGCTATCTGCTGAGCTTGATAAAAAGGTGTATCTTGCCTTAGACGTCTTATAATTATTTATAATATTACTATTTACTGAAACATTGCTTGTTTTTTTTATATATTATTATTTTTGTTATTTCTTAATACGATTTCTCTAAGGCAGCCATTATAATAATGATAATAATAAGGTAAATTTAATGAAATGTCCTTACTACCAGGAGCCATTAAAAACCGTCGGTCAAATAATAGGTAATAATTAATACCCCAAATAATATTTCTGTAAAAACTGTATAAGAGATTTAAAAGATAATTTTTATTTATCTATGAAACAACCTTGAACAGATGTATTTTTAGAAAGAACCTACATTTTTCAAGAGACGATGCACTGGCACCTGTATCTGACCGTATGACCTTAGTTTTCGGGGTGACTTTCTAATGGACACCAGTTCATACAGGTTTTTCAGGTGCCATATCGTTGATAGCTTTATAGTTTATTAATATTACCTTGAACTGGATACACTGATGTACAGATAGCCAATATAGTTTTTGAAGTACAGTATTTGTCAATATCCGAACTGGACTATTCTTAATTCGCTGAAAGTTATTGATGTTATTGGGCTACAGTTACAAGTGATTCTTGTGTCACGAATGCTTCTAAACAGTGGATGTTCTTAATGTGGCAGCTCAGCATACTGATTTGACATGTTCATACATTTTAATACATTGGTCATACGTTTTTTGCTGACTCATTAGGGTAATCGAAGATGCATCCATATGTAATGTTTGTATTATTAGGTATTTAACAGAATGTCATCCATAGCCAAATATCAGCAATACAATGTACTAAATATGTTTTTTTCCTTCTATTAATGGTTTTACAAGGGCAGCTTTGGTGGATCTTGGACAAAGATAACAATGTATTAACTACATTCGTAATCGGGCTTCTCAGAACATCCAGACAATCTTTCACATGCCATTTAGGTATAGGGTCAACTTCACAGAAAGCATTAGATGACATTTTCAAGAGCTATCTGATACCAGTATCTGTTAAAAGGTCAAATGTATTCAATACGGACATGCAGGACTCTTCTAACAATGGCTTACCCTATGATAAGGTGCTGGAAGGGACTCCCTCTATGTATATTTAATATCTTTTGACAGAAGAGGTTATTAAAACAATGGGCTATATCTTTATCTGAGTTGATACTTTTTGAAGAACAGTTTTATTTTTATGTAATACTTATTTCACAACACTGAAAATTAGTCCTTTGATTTCCCTTAGATGATTTGATCTTTATATTAAAAAATTTGGATTTAGCAGAGCCACGGGTATTTTTAACTAGACTTTTACTGACATTGAATATTTCATAATGAACACACAAACTGGTCCTGATCCATAGCTGCTCACAATACCTTCTTATGTCTCTTTCTAGGTTGTATGTCCTTGGTGTACGATGGAAGCACCAGTACCACCACATGATCCACATCATCAGGAGGATACCAGAGATAAGACCCGCAGATCAGCAAGAAAAGCCTCCTTCTCAATCAAGTTATGTTTTCATGCATGAAATAAATTTAGCTGAAACGGATTTGTTCTTTAGAGATATATCGATGCTAATAAGGAAATTATCAGACAACATAGAATACACAGACACACACTTCATCAAGCTGTCACCATCACGGGAGATGACAAGATCTAAGATGTGACCATGTCTGTGTGTTCTTTGTTAGACATACTGCCTGACATTGGCAGATCTAAGAATGTCGGCCAGTTGTTTCGTATCTGCATTCCTCTGGCAATCGTAATATACATATATTGAAATCACCTACGATCACCAGATGGCCACTGTTGATAGCATGAGATTGAAAACATTTACGCGAAATTCCTTAAATAATATTACGGCGTCAGGCATTGTTCTTAGTTGGGTGTAATTGGTAGATAATAGCTAAACAAACAGCTATCGCCCCCACCGCCAGATATAAAATTCAGTTGGTAATAATATTAAAAGGACTTAGCCTGAAAGCGGAAATGGATTTTACACTTCAAAGAATCTTTGAGAAAAATGCTGACTTCGCCACCTTTCTTGTGAATTCGAGCTGCCTAATGGACCAATAGCTGGAGTCACATAACCAACATTACCAGTCAGCCAAGTCTCTATAATGATAAGAGCAACAATATCCATATCCATAATAAAATCACATATTTCAAAAGGTTTACTACAGATCAACTGACAATTTATTAGACCAAGACTTACATTTTATATTGCTATGTCATAGCATGGTGTTAATTGCACAGTGATCAAATTACATACCCCATCTGCTTTGGATGCTTTCCACTACGTGGACGCATCGCTAAACAACTAATATTACCACCATGGGGTCATAGGGCAAGCAAATAGTTCTTAGTATGATTTGTTGTGTAAATAGGGGAACGAAATAAGTGAAAAGTAAATTTGGTTGTTACACAATAACAACGTCAACAACTCTCAATAATTAACACGCACAACCGAAAACCGGGTTCTTAGCTTAAACACTGGGTGGGATGATTATATAACACATATAGGAGAACTTAATATAATCACCATATAATATAGTGAGCTCCGGTGGCCCAGCGGTTAAGCACCCGGCACTTGATGCCAACGGTCGCCGGTTCAAACCCCGTAAGAGGTCGAAACTTTTCCAGTGATTAATTTCTCGGCTCACTACATCGTGGGTGGCTGACCACGTTAAATGGCGCTGCCGTCTCCACTGAATTATTTAAAATAAAGGGGGACGTTAAAAACCCCCTGAGGACGTAAAACACTCTGGCAGTGACCACCTCAGGGTATTTCGGCTCCATCTTTCCGTACTGCTCTCCTGTGAGTGGTGGGGGAGGAGCGTTTCTCAACAACTCCAACATAGAGGCTGTGCCGAATAAGCGACAGCCTGAGGATTCTCCCCGAACAACAAAGCCATCACCATATACTAACATAAATTAAATACATATGATATAATAAGCAAAATACATCAGTTTTACTGGTGTAACGTATCTGATAGGTAAACAATCCGGGAAATATACCGGTGTCATTACATCGAGAGTCTGTCATACTTCCCGTCATTAAAAGCTTCTATAGCCTCAATAAGTACTCATGACTTTGGAACCACATTATCATAGATGCTTAGGATACGTCACTTTTGTTAACTATTTCTGATCAAATTTCTTATTTCACCTACAGTTTTTAAACAAATAAATGTTATGAAATAGAATATTATACCTTTCTTTAAATTGTTCTTGACTATTCTCATTTTAGATAACTAATTATTAATTATATAATATTTTATTCTATTGATAAAGTTATACTAAATGTATTAGTGACGGTATATATCCTACTTAGCGTTATTGTTTCATATTATTTTCACATACTATATATTTAAATTGGATTATTAAAATATATTTTAAATTTAGAATATCAGAGCTTTATAATGTGATTGATACTTAACGGGTAAAACAAACTGATAACTTTATGTTAGTATTATATAATATTTTAATTCACAATCACACCCTGGGCTGCGTATTTATACAATTCGTTATAATCAGAGAACGGTGATAATATGTGTAATATCTCTTAATTTGTATAGGTAATCTATTTTCAATTTTGTTTTAATGACAGCAGTTATCTCCAAGGATGTGACGTCACCTCCATCTTCTAACTGGCAGCGCGGTTGACCAGATGTCTCAACCACCCGGGTTGAAATCTCAGCGTGATCACGTCAGAAGGGTATTTCATCTTTCATTTCACCTTTGGAGGTTGTTTGGCCAATTTAGCCTATTGCTTCATAAAATCAATAATGTGATTCGTATAAACTCACCTTTGGAGGTTGTTTGGCAAATTTACCTATTGCTTCATAAAATCAATAATGTGATTCTGTCACGTAAACTACCATCTTCAGTTTTGACAACAGAATTTAACTAATATTATAACTAGATCTTTCTACAATCATTTCACGACACCTAGAATATTTTATCTTTAATAATAAAGGGTTCCCAGATTGTTCCAGATATATCAAAGCAGATACGTGTAGTCTCAAAACTCTTTAGTTTTTAATAATACAAGTTCCTGTTGCGCCACTTTATGAGTAAATGAAGATGGCATTGGATTCCCTTTATGTAAGTAGGTTATGTATATTTAGTAGTTTCTAGTTCTCACTTGTAAGTAGTATATTCCATTGACTACTTTCAATTTTAGTAATATCCGGTACCTGGGTTTGTTTATTTACAACATGTCATTGACATATGTGATGTATTCATTTACAGATGGTGGAGCTAAGTAAATGACGGTCATAAGAATGTTAAAATCTTCTAAGAATCTGTAAGGATTTAATATAAATAAAACACAATGAACTATCCCACATGGTATGTTTGGCCAGTTCTTTTTCAATATATTGCACACCACATGATCCAATATTTCGTGAATTGAGTGATAATCCCATTTTCATTAAATAGTGACGTATATACCTTTCCCTATCTAAGTGAAATATTTCCTGAAACATGATCGCTAATACCAATAATCAGAATACTTTTTAAATCTCACTATGACCACATATTTCGCTAACAATATATTTATCCGCATCATTATACAGTTATCATATTATTAACTTCGTTAGCTTGACTCTTCTAATAATTCGATTTTTAAGCCTTGATTCTTCAGTAAATTACTGTGATATGTATTATATCGTCGATGCCGCTTACAGATATATGGAATGGTTACATAGTTTAAATAAATATTTATTCCTTTCAATTCACATAAAATACAGTGCTTAGTTCTTGAAAATTATTAAATTATTTAAACCTTAAATTAGAACTCTATCCCATAAATAATATACTTTAATATGTTTTATGAGTTTAATCCGAATCACATTCTTCTCTTCTGTGGGCTTGATAGTTTTATTAAAACTAAATTGCTACTCTGTGGAGTTAACTTTTGTATATATATCCTATCCTGTTATTATTGCGTCTAATGCATCTAGTACAAAGCATAATCGATTTTAACAAATCAGGATGAACGAAGTCGCTATACAAATTCGAATAGATTATAATTGTTTCTCACGATGAAAATACTAATATTTCCACAGTATCAATAAAACTATTTTCTTTAAGTGATCTAACTAACTGAAAACATAGGAACATTCATTTGGTATGTTTTGTTATTTTTACCAGTTTATTTGTGTAAATTTTGGTCTAAATTTATTCTGTACTCGTAAATGTTCGTAACATCTTACGTTGATGAAAATGTTTTTTAAATAATGCTTCATTCAATCTGATGATATATATATTTCACAAATGCATACGAAAGATAAGTACTGATGAAGCAAACAAAAACCATACACGATACCGAAATATTTACAATAAACTAAAAATTATCGCTAAGAAAAATCACTATTTTCAAATATTTTATATACTTAAAAGTGATACAAAAACATACATTCAAAACAATAAATAGCATAATAGGTAAAACGAATGACAAAACAAGTATACCTCAAGCATTCACAATAAATGGAGAAAAAATAACAAGTTGCAAAGAAATTGCTGCAAACCTTTGCAGTACCAATATACGACCAAAATATATAAATGAAATACCTAAACCCAATCTAAATAACAGCAGACCAAAAAATCCACACAAAATAAAACCTATCAAGTTCTGAAACTTCTAAAGCCCCAAAAAAGCACTCGCAATGATAACTTAAGTACATATTTCATATTTCCTAAAATTTATTAATGAAAAAGTATAGTATACTAAGTATACTTATCAATAAATCCTTACAGACTGGGGTCTTCCCAGATTCACTAAAAATTGCAAAAGTAATACCAATATACAAGGCCAAAGCCACAGAAACGTTTTCTAGTTATATATCAATCTCATTGCTGCCAGCTGTCTCAAAAATACTTGAGAAAAAGGTAAACAAACGATTATGCTTCTTGTTAGAATCGCATAATTTACTTTATGATAACCAGTTTGGTTTTAGACACACACATAGCACAATAAACGCTGTTACAAAATTAATTACTGATACACGTAAAGCTTTAGATGAAAACGAAGCAATCGTAGTTGTATATTTAGATTTATCAAAAGCATTTGATATGATTGATCACAATATTTTACTGAAAAGGTTAGATTAGTATGGCATAAGAGGATAGGCTTAGACTGGTTCTCCAGCTACCTATATAATAGGAAATAATATTCATCATATGGGAAGTAATTCCCATGTTGAAACTATTAAATGTGGTGTTCTACAGCGTTCTGTACTTGGACCATTGCTATTCATTGTTTATACAAATGACATTAATAGATGTTTAAACTTAACTAAGTCAATATTATTTGCAGATGATACAACAGTTTATTTATCTTCTAAAATGTTAACTTATTTGTTTACAACGATGAATAATGAACTACTAAATCTAACTGATTGGCTTAGAGCCAACAAACTTTCACTTAATATATCTAAAACAAATTACATGCTATTTACGTATCATAAGCAACAAGACACCAACATAGATCTTCAAATATCTAACAGTAACACTCAGAGAGCCAAATGTGCCAACTTCTTGGGATTGTATATTGACGATTAATTAAAATGGGATGAACATATTAATATAATTAAAAAGAAAATATCAACATCGTTCTTTAAAATTAATCAAATTAAACTTTCATGCCAAAAAGACACTTAAATACACTTTATTACTCTCTCAGTACTAAACACGCACCTTGGCTGCGTGTCAAAGCATCAGCCAAATGGGTCCTCAAACTTTGAAACTTTTACTACACGCTATCTTTATGTGCAACTCATTACTCATTCTTGTGCGAGTTTCTCATCCAGATTCAAACGATCCACATTAGAGGACTATGATGATTATTCCTATTTTATTCGCTCATGTATTCATGGCGCTGCACATTCTTTTAATGAGTGGGGTAGGGTTATGGGGAATACACCAAGGAGGGAAGCATCAAATTAACGGAATAAATCAATACTTATTATGTACAAATGACTACATCTTACATTCAGTTGTAGAATGGCTCCAACTAAAAGTATAACTATAGAAAAAATAGACAAATAAGATTTAATTACGTCCAATGGAGCCCGACAGTCTCTTGTAGACTCTTTTCTACATCTGTGACCTGTATAATTATTGTATTTATAATTTATTTCTGTTCATGAATCTTTACCTGAGTATGTCAGCATATATATATATATATATATATATATATATATATATATGTGTGTGTGTGTGTGTGTGTGTGTGTGTGTGTGTGTGTGTGTGTGTGTGTGTGTATGTGTGTGTGTGTGTGTACAGTTCAGAAAATAAAGTCGTTCATTCATTCTTATGATCACTCTCCTAATCCCAAAAACTTTTAGCATTATAGACAATGCATGAAAGAACATAATTACTACTGAAAGTATATAATAATAATAATAATAGTAATAATAATAATAATATTTTATATAGTGTCTTATTGGGCTGAAATTGCCCTAAGGCGCTTAACATATCAAATACAATTAAAACATATTTTTATATTATAAATACTCCAATTTAAATAAACGGGTTTTAAAAACCTTACAAAATAAGTCTTTACTTGCTGCGAGTTTAATGTGGTTTGGCAGCTCGTTCCACAGCCTAGGAGTTGATGCTCGGAAGGACCTCTCTCCGTACATTGCTGTATGGCTTCTTCGTATCCTCAAAAGTGGATAGGAATCAGTTCGGAGCATTCTCATTGGTATATATATTTTTCGATCAGATCGCTTAGATACACCGGTGCTGTTCCATTCAGTACTTTGAACATAAGAAACAGGATCTAATACAATTATCTGAAACGTACAGGAAGCCAATGCAGCTGGAACAAGACGTTTTAAGCCGGCAGCTGGTCAGAGAGAGGTGTATATTATATAACAATGCATTGCTATAGTCCAGTCGAGAACTAATAAGGGCTTGGACTAAAGGTTTGCATGTCTCATCATTTATGTACTTACGAATACGTCCTATATTTCTTATTTGATCATAACAGGACTTACATATAAAATTCATCTGTTTCTCCAGTCCTATTGTATTATCTAATATAAACCCTGGATTTCTTACAGACATGGAATAATTTTTATAACTGGAACCTATCTTAATGCGAAGATTAGCTATTTTCTTTACAAGTTGCTTGGATGAGGAAGCAATGTAGTATTGCTTGTCCCTATTCAATTTCAGCATATTGCTGTTCATCCAATAATTATGTCTGCAAGACAGGCTTCAATTGAAGATGAAATAGCATCCCATTTATCACTTGGCTACAAAGTGATGTACACTTGTGTATTATAAGCATAACAATGATATTTAATATTATACCGTTTGGTATGCATACAGTAATTATTTGGTCCTAAAACGGGTCCATATGGAACACCAAAAAGAATACTTACATTTGGTGATGTTTTATTGGCCACTGAAACACACTGAGTTATGGCAGCCAGGTACGACTTTACCCAAGTTAAAGCTTTTTCTTTGATCCCAAAGGAAACTTCTAAACGCTTCAGCAGAATTGGATGATTGATTAGGTCGAAGGCTGCGGATAAATCAAGCATAATTAATCCAGTCGTGGATCCTTCATCAAGAGCCTCAGTAATGTCACTAAGCACTTTTAAGAGAGCAGTTTCTGTTGAATAACCTCTACGATAAGCAGACTGATAAATGTCATTAAGATAATTGTGCATTAAATGTTCTTCTATGCGCTTGGCTATTACCTTTTCAATTAGCTTAGAGATGAAAGGAAGGTTAGAAATAGGACGATAATTCTTCATCTGTTCCTTATCCAACCCAAGTCTCTTAAACAGCGGGGTTATGGTCGCTCATTTCAAACACAACGGCATCAATGCATTGTCCATTGACATATTGACAATGATATCAATTCACACATTTCTTCAAAGCCAAGTGGGCTAGTGGATCCAAGTCACATGACTCGTTCGGAGACTTGATTATTATCTCCTTGACCTCAATCTCAGAAGTCGGTCGAAACATTTCGAGTATATTTCCATTAAACATAATATCTGCATCCATGGGAATATCGCCGATAGTAATTGAGGTATCCGAACTGATCTTATCCCTGATAATTATTGCTTTCCTCATAAATTAATTGCTGAACTTTTCCGCAAGGAGTTCAGCAGAGGTAAAATAAGGAAGATTGACATTTGAGTTACTTCCCATCAAGTTCTTTTCCACATTTCTCCTTTGTGGAATAGAAACACTTCTTCTCGAAGAGTAGTGTATTAATTTTTCTACTGAAATCCTGTGTATTTCAAGGTGCACCATTAAGGAAATTCGGCGCCAAGTTCTCTCTGCTTTCCTCCAAATGTTCTTAGCACATCTGAGTTTATCTGAGTATAGGATGAAGGCTATGTAATCTAACTATTTAGACCATTCGTCAAAGAAATTGAATTTCCAAAGCGATTTTCTTTAGAAGGAGGTGGACGATATATAATACAAAATTTAAATGTAACTTTAGCTATATTTATGATACAGTCCATATGTTCGAAATGAGATTACATCTCCGTTGTCTCTGACTTACTCATCGTGACAGTCAGTCCCGATTTGTAGAGTATACAAATACCACCACCGAGTCTGCCACTTTTACTAGAAATAGGATTAAACTCATAACCTCCAGGAACCAACTCATTTATGAGGAACTGATCAGTGTCAATTCCGAGCCACGTTTCAGTAAGTTCTAATACATCACTACCTTGTGATAATCAGAAACAGGTATGGCTTTATTCCTCAATAATTAAAAATTCAGACAATATGTCGCTAATTGGACCTCAATCTTCTGATCATCATATAAATCTATCACATTTAGTATGTCTATCGTATCAATTTTATTTTCTGAATACTTTATCGGTTTATCTTACTCAAATTAATTGAATTGATACTTCTAAATAGGCTGTGGAAGTAGTTTAGAATATTTTCGACGAACAAGTTATTTAAATAAGTCAAATTGTAATAGTTATTCTAGAATTCTCCTATTATGCATATTTCCATATAAACCGGGATGAATCACATAGAAATGCTGAAAACTCATGTCCTTTCCATAGAAATATTAGATGAAGTATAATTTATCGTTACTTCCATTGTTATAATTTTTGACAGTTCACCAATTATCAATGGGTAAAAACATATTATGAAAAGTGGATAAAAAAGAGCCTTTGATTAATGTAGAAGAATTCATAAATATATTATGATGCAATTAATTAATGTTAATACATTAATAAAACCCAGAGGTTGGTACTTTTTACTAACACCCAAAACAAATGGAATCAATATTTAACATTTTAAAACCATCTAATTTTATCCATTTCGTTTGTATATTTTACTAAAAGTATTAATATTAATTAATTTACACAAATCGGAAGACCTGTAGACATGTATTAATTTTACAATGCGGATAAAGAGAGAATAGGTTTGACGGGAATATTGTGAATACTATTCAGGGACATAAACAAATCAGTGACGGATGATACGTGAACTCTGCGTAGTACACCCGTATGAAATCCCCCCGTTGAATAAACTTGAAAGCGTATTAGACAAATTGTCATGTGTGAATAAAAGCGTCTGACAATGAAACAAATCTTTCTTCCTCACAATTACTGGTGTGACTATAATATGGTATATATATATATATATATATATTATTTATAATGTCATTTCTTGCATCAATATTGTTGGTCAAAGTAGGCTCTTATTTGTGATATTCGGATCTAAAGACTACTGGTCTTGTGAATTATTTAGTGATCGTATATATATGTAGATGGGACGGGGGAGTGGTATTTGTGACGAACGTTCGCTTTTCTCCTACACAGATATATCAATTGGCTACCAGTTAATGCACAATGTGTAGATTGTTTAAAACCACGCGGCTCGCATATCTCTCGTCACGTTTAGTGTAAATGGACATATCCACTGTCTGGTGTGACCTTTACATTCATATCAACACATGATGAATAGAATACGAGTTTATACGATTATTAGGATCAGCTAACTAGATGGCAGGATATTTTATGATTAAAAGAATAGGATAATTACTGTTAATTCAGTATAATTCTGATAACAGAAGTAATAATCATATTTATGTTCTTGTAACAATTAACACACGATAAATTAACGGTCTCTAAATTGCAGATAAACAACAGCAACAAGACGATAGCAACTCCAATAAAAACAACAACAGGATTAATGACACCCACATTCACCAAACGTTTACAAGAATTCAAAGAACCTTAATAAAACAATGAAGTCAAAATGTGTCGAACTTGCTTACTCAGTCGTCATCATTGTAGTATTGAATATTACATATTCAAAAACTACAATATTTGATATATTTTCATGTCCAATCGTTCTAACAAAAGCTACTGGTCTAGACTTGCATTAGTAGATATTCTGTGCATCATTGAGGTATTTACAATGACGCTGTCTCTCTATAATAACATTAAAATTATTTATTAGAGCTCAAGGCTGTTTATTGCAGACATTAGATGTTGTGTGACTTTATTAATATGAAATGTTAACAATGCCGAGGCTATGACGCCATACCTATCAGCTGAACCACAAATAATAATTTTATAATATCAATTAAGTCGTCGGTTTTATTAATTATCTCTTCGTCACAGCTGCCCATTGCACAAACTGGTCTTTGAAGGCAAAGGCCATTTGTAAAGAGTGGATTTGAAAAAAAGATACTTTAAATAAAATATAGCTACAAATATAAGTTGATAGTTAATTATCATACATATGATCTGACTTGTGTGTTTAACTCTGAGAGTCCATATCAGTTGGTGATTGGCTTTTTGTGATAATGTTATATAGCGATATAACGACTGGTGATATATTATACTTGACTCCTGTCGTTTATCTGTATTTAAGCCCTGATGAATAGTCCATAGTTTTAATTCATTATATGAAATTCACTATTCTGATGCCTTATACCACACTGCATAAGCATATACCTACGGGCGCGCGCCCACACACACGTGGACAGAGACACATTAGTAAGTGTTATCAACATTTCGAAATAACGTGTTTGGACCCTCCGTGGTCTAGCGGTGGTGTGTTGGACCACAGATCACTACCACCCGTGTTCGAATCTCTGCGTGGGCATATCTGAAGTTTGTTTAATCTTTGACTTCGCTTCATTACCTTTGGAGGTCGTTCGGCCCATTTGGCCTACCTTGTGCCCAAAAGTGGCCATAAAACATCAATATTCGTCACCATCCTCAAAACAACGTAAATCTAGTATTTAAATAATTGATGTAATATGATCATATGTTCACTAAATAATAGCTTAGGATACATTTAGAGTTTCATTTCACTTTTGCTCTATATCTCGAAGGTCTGATTGTTAGTGAATGGTTTTCAGTTTGTAATCCTCATATTACTGTCCTTATATTATGTTATTGGTATAAACGTCCCAAACGTATCAAATCACGAAGAGAGACTGGTATCAGATAATTATAAATAATAATAAGAAATACTATATAAGCGACTTTTCTAATTCATCTATCCTCATATTCCAGACGCCATAATTGATCTTTCTTTAATGTAAATTGGAATAGAAGACGCAATATTTTATGACTCATCTAAACAAAGTAATTTTAGAAGGATATTATTATGCATTTAGGTACTTATATTTCCCTGAAATCAATTCAAGTTTAAGCCTGGATTTGTTTTAAATTAGTCTTTTTCAATATCCGGGTATTAATTAGAAGTTGACAAAATCACTAATTAATGTCATAGGTGTCATATGTGTAATCACTATAAATATGTTTCAACTCCATTTTGTATATAATCCAAATATGTAAATGTTGCTAAAGAATTACTTCATTATAAATGTAGGGTTTATTTTCTGTATCCGTGTTACAGTAGTTCTTTAAATTCTTCAGTTTAATAGAATATGAAACCTTTTGGCTAGAAATAAACATAATATATTCTATATAAATCAGTTCTGACAATCATGTATTAACTAAACAATGAAATAATTATCCATAAGACGCAAGGATTATTTTAATGTTTCAGTTTGTTGCATGGTTATTAATAGGCAATAGACTTGGTAGTAGGCATTTATAAGGATAAGTTTTATAATGATTAATGTATTTTCTTTAATAGCGAATGTCCATTATCTGTTTTTAATTATTTCCATAATGTCAATAACTTTAGTTTGATCCATCACCCTCTTGTTAGTTTTTCGGTCTTTATAAGTGTTGTTAAGTATGTCTTGTTCCATATTGTGTGGTTCTTCAGACAATGTTTTTTCCATTTGTGTTGTTAATGCACAGGTCTCTGCTCCATATGTCAATTATGGAAGTATACACCGATTGAAGACCTTTCTTTTAAAGCATGTTGATAGTGTACCCTTCGTAATTGTGCTGTGTCTTCCAAATGCCTACCATCTTGCATTGATCCTTCTTCTTATTTCGCTGTCTTGGTTTTTCTCGATTAATGTAAAACGTTGGCCTAGATAAACATAATATTCTACTTGATCAAGTTGGATTCTATTTACATATACTCAGTTCATTTTTTTTGTGGTTTCTGCCACGATCTTTGTTTTTCTCATGTACATTTTCAGTCCACATTTCCTTATTGCCTTTACCCAAGTTAAATACTCAAATGTGATATTCTAAAACTCAAGAATAAATAAAACATTTATATTAACATATTACTGTTAGTGATGATAACGATGATAATTACAATGATGATGATTGTGACGAGTATGATGATACTATTACCAATAATCTTTTATGGCTTGATTGTTTGCTTTATTTATTTATTTATTTATTGGTTGATAGATTGGTTGATTGATAGAGATAGATAGATAGATAGATAGATAGATAGATAGATATATAGATGGATGGATGGATGGATGGATGGATGGATGGATAGATAGATAGATAGATAGATAGATAGATAGATATATATATTGATTGATTGATTGATTGATTGATTGATTGATTGATTGATTGATTGATTGATTGATTGACTGATTGATCTATTACATAAGGCTCAGCGTCTAGCAAACATTCATTACAGCCACTAGATCAAAAGATTGAAATAAGAAAATCATACTTATTTAGTAACACTAAGGGAAGTAGGATGTTTTACATGTTAAAACAAATAATTGTAAATCTATAATTTATAATTCATTGATATCTTATTTGCTAACCTGTTTCATAAAATAGAGGCAGCTTCGATTATAGAGTATCTGCCTCTTGACTCGAGAGTATTATTAACAATATTAAGTGGGAAATAATTCATATTAAATACTTTCTACGTTCAGCAAGTAATAATAGATCGGATTATAGACAACATCCCATCATTTGTAATATGTAAGCGAATTAATATGCAATTAAATATATCTGGTATATTTTGTTTAAGTACATATTTCACAGTTAACAATGATATTTAATAAGTTTAAGCGGTCAAAGTAAACAAATGAGTCATTAATAAGCAGAAAATTACAATCCCCATCAGTATATAAACAATGACTGTTTTCAGATGTATTTAACAGACATAATGTACTGAACTCGTTGGGTATTGCTAAGTTTAATGATAAAATCTAACCACGTCCCACCAAACAGCACATAGTAATGATGTTCTATTTCTAGCGACTTAATTTTACCTACAAGTTGCAAATACGTGTATGAGTATTGGCTAATTGTTTGTTAATAAATAAACAATATATTGCACATAGGTGCATAGCATTTATTCTAGAATAGTGGACATACTTTATTATGAACTTTATGGGAACAAATCGAGAATTGATAACAAACCTGGAAACATTTTGTTTTAATATAATTATTATTCTCTACCTTATCTTATTTCCTGTTGATTGGATAGAGTTCTTCGAAGTGATATATGTATATAACTTATTTGATCTTATTTAAGTTTCTAGCAATAGCATTAAGGATGATTAATTTGTCATGTTTTACATCTGGTTTTATTTTTCTTGAAACTTTCCATGTTGTCAATATGATCAGAAATAACAACATGTCAATTATATAACGTTACAAGTATTGACAAATGATAGTAAGAAGAATCAGTGTAGATGGTTAGAGATCAGCAAAACTAGTTGACAACGTCTATGTGGTGAGTAATTACCTGGATGTAAGCGAGTAGGTAGCAGGTGGTCAGCGAATTATCAGCATTGAATAGAGTAATCATTGTCAGTGAATGGTGAACAAGTAGTCACCAAACGAGTAGGTTAAAATTTATATATATATATATATATATATATATATATATATATATATATATATATATATATATATATAGCTGTAAGAGTGATGCATAGTACAAAACCAGAATTGATTTTAAAAATTCATTAAAATAAACAAGGACAAAATAACGAGTACCGGTGTCAGAAACAATACATATTTAACCTTTGAAAAACGAGTTACAAATTTTTGACAACTGTAAAATGTGCCTTATTATTAAGTAATGTTTCATATACGTATATGTCCTAACCTTTCACAATATGTCGGATATTATATTATGTACAAGGCATTATTTACTAAGCCATAAACTTATATTGCACCCTATGCTCATTATATTCAAAGTCAACTAATGGTTTGCTATAATATCAATATATCTTTGATATCAGGAGACATCTTACAATTATATCTCAGACAAGGCGTGCTATATTTGATTTAGATTCTTATTCATCAAAATGTCGTAGATTCATCAAAATAAGCAAGTTAGACGTGTTCAATTAGTCATACCAAATACATAAATCTTCTACGATAATCGTTATGTTGTATCCTCAACAAAAGATCAATAAAAAAGGACATCAAATACAACTAAGTTATGGTAATGTAGAATAACGATAAAACGATAAAATGGCAATGATTTATAGTGAATATGTACGAGGTTTATCTAAGATGTGGTCGGCACTGAGCGTTTAAGGTTTTCAGGCCGTAATGACTGTTACTATATCTTCGCAATTGTCGCATTTCATATCGGCTGACTAACTAATATCGTTCTTCGCTTGCCTATTAGAAAGACGTTTACCCATAATTTATTTTAATTAGATTCCAATTTTTATGAATATTTAATGCTTTGATCATCATCATTGAAAATCATTCTTTCATAAAAGCATCTGCTTGTTTTGGGGGCAAACTCAATCCATATATATATATATATATATATATATATATATATATATATATTGATAAATCCAACCATGTATTGATTTGATTACATGTATGTATAGATTTTTGTAGGTATATGGCTCTAAGGATATTTAGAGATGTTGATCTTCTGAGCCAGTGCCACTATATATGTATCCTAAACCACGCACACGCGCACACACAAATATGTATAAACGTGCCTTGATAAATGCGCACTTCATTTTTGTAACTTACTGTGTGCGCCTTTTCCATTATTAAAGAAGCCCTTTTCCCATATTGCATTCTCTTCAAAGATTAGTAGTAGGTGATGTTTTAATGTATAGGTTTCGAATATTTCCTGCAAAAGTTCCTAGTGTAAATATATACCCATATCTAACTTGGAAAATCAGGTTAGGTCTATATCTAATTCCATTCAGTCAATTGGTTTCATGTGTGTAATATATCTTCCGTCGTACTTCACTAACCTTTGTTGATATATTACAAATGTCTTCGTTATTTAACGGTTTACTGACACTCTCGTATCTGTTTATCTAATGTAATAATAATTACTTAAACGAAGCCTTATGATTATTAGGATTCACATGGTCACTGACATTAACTGATAGATAGATATATCTCGTCCTACCCTTATTCCTTCACACGAGCTTCCCACTGGCTCCCTTATTCTATTTATCTAAGCCAGCCAACCAGCTAACCAATAAAAACATATTTCCATCATTGCATAAAGTATCCAATATTCTCATCCTCAAGTGCTAAATCCACAATATCGATTATTGCTTAATAAGAATAATAATGTTTTGTTGAAAGACCATATTCTCCATGTAACGTCTTTATTAAATCTGAAAATATATCTTGAGCAACAACGTATTAATATATTTCTAAAGTTGTCACCTTATTTGTACATAAATGTCGGCCTATTTAGCTTACAAGTAGTAATATATTGAATAATATTTATAATTCTAGGCTGACTTTATCATTTATGTGATATCGATTATCGTAATTATTTTCGTACGTTTACGTTTTAGTTGTTAAACATTTCTTTGATTTAAAAAAAAGGAAAATCCGAATTGCGTATTCATTTCTCATTCGCATTCCTTTCTATTTTCATTATATTTTGAATCATGGTATACCTATGTTTAGTCGATTTTGACCTTGATTTTCAATTCCTGATGTTTATGAAGCAATAATCTTAAATCCTATGATCACCATTGCATCATTCGGTTTTAATCGCTGTCATCATTTCCTTTAAAAGAGCCAAATTCTTTGATATCATATTTTATTGACATAATAATTTGTTTATACGTATTGACATTATCTCATCACCAACTGGAGTTTCTTAAGGTAACAAGCTCTTCATGAAATAGATTATTTCTGTCCCTTTTCTTAATAAATCACACTATGAGGCTCAGATAATCCACTTTTCAGACGTGACAAATATATCACGACCACAGGGAAGCGGTTGATGTTTGTCTACGCACAAAAAGCGTACCATTTGATACCACAGCTCCTAGTTAACAACACGTGCATATGGCTCAATAGTAGCTTAACATATATATATATATATATATATATATATATATATATATATATATATATATATATATATATATAGTAAAGTTTTTAGATACGACCGGAAGGTGATCTTTGATTGTAACCATTCAATGTGCAGCCCCAAAGATAAGGAACATTTTAATTGCCCAGAAAGGATCCCACTGTATCTACGCTTTAGAACCTCGGTTTTTCAAGTTTTCTGTCGACCTTGATCTGATGTGTTTGTGTGTGTGTGTGTGTGTATGTGTGTGTGTGTGTGTGCGTGTGCGTGCGCGTAAATTACAATATAGTTCAATGTCCTAAGATAAACATATAGCTGCCTAACTGGATACACGTATGTTCCAACGCTGTTACATCCCAATAGTTTCTGATTTAGTTAATCGTATATTCATGAATCTTATTTCTATGTTAGACTTTTAATTGTTTTCTGTTCAAAACAATGCCGAGGGAATCACAGACAAAATCATTAAAAGGGTCAAATTTGATTTTCTTCTAGGTTTTATCTTAATTGTGAATGTATTTACTTTAATTGGATTGGAATATATAAAATTTTACTTATTCCTACGTTTATATGGATATGCATCGAAACATGCATAGTTAGACGTCAGAAAAAAACTTGGTCAGTCGGGATGAGTACCGGAATATCCTCTGAAACGGATGTAATGTCAAGATTCTATTAAAATAAAACTTTTAGAGGCTTTTATAATCAAATGTAAATTCATCAACTGTTTATGCTACATGAAATCTATATACGTACACGCACACGCACAAATATAATTAGATTGAATATTGGCTCAGTGTGGCTATCGTATATCGTCTTGTTAAAGACACCGATTGCGCGTTTCTGGAGCATAAGTGTTTTTCATAATAGAATGGTTAGCATTTCTTCAAGGATCCCGTATAACAGGTGAGGTTGAATTAATGTAAAATAAAGTGTTTGTAGACTATCATATCGCAACAAATGGTTTACTCGATTGATTTAAAAGATGAGACGTGATATACTGTTGTTTATGTGATATAAAGATTTATTTCAGTTTAATAATTCATTGATATAATATATAGCAAGTTATTTAGTTGCCAGATCATTGCAGTTTACGCATATGCTTTCCAGTGTTGGCTAGCAATGTTTACATTGAATTTCGCGAAATTACATTTCGTATTTTTTCATTTATGCCAATGTATTTGGCCTTGCTTGTGTTCAAAGCTAATTTATTGGTACAATACCATTTATATTGAGCGTTTATTGCTATACTGACCCTGACATATAGCTTATGTATATTACAGTGCGACACGTGTACCGTTGTATCGTCAGCAAAAGGTAAAATATTAAAATTACTTGGTCTTCCGATATTATTGATAGAAAAAAGTAGATTAAAAAACCCAAAATGGATCCTTGAAACATGCCACAGTTAATATCTCTCAATGTAGATCTGACATTTTCAAGTTCAACATAATGGCTTCTATCACCCAAAAACATAATTCAAGCGATTTATATACTATGCTTCAAAACCATAACAATGTAAGTTTTGCAGAAATATTTTGTGACTTTTCATTTCGAAAGCTTTCTATACGTCACATGTGGGAGCCAGGCTGTATTCGGGATTTGATTTATTGCTAATGTTTAAGTGAGTGTATAATTATATGTATTGTTGACTGGTTAGCTTGAAATTCAAATTGGTGCTTATGTGGAATGCTACTAGTATTCAGGAACGATAACAGTTTGTCGAACATTATTTTTTCCAATAATTTGGAGAAAACAGGAAATAAACTAATAGGGCGATAGTTCTTTAGCTGACTGAGATTTGAGGGCATAAAAATGTTTTTAACTTCAGCTATTTCCAATTTGTCTGGAATTAAGCCAGCAATAAGAAATCTGGTTATTGTATTTGTGATGGGTAGTGCAGCACAATGTATTGATTGTTTGAGTATCTTAATCGACATTCCGTGTGATGCTAGATTTAATTGACAGATATATATATATATATATATATATATATATATATATATATATATATATATATATATATATATATATATAAGAGAGAGAGAGAGAGAAAGAGAGAGAGAGAGAGAGAGAGAGAATACGCGCTAATTATAATTATATTGAAAAAAATTAAGAAAAAAGAGGTAATACAATTCCAAATCATTTAAAATTTGTTTATTTTTCAATGCATTTATGTATATTTTGAAAGTTTTTCACAAATATATGGATCGGGATATGTTAATAAAATACATATATAGTGTTTTAAATAAATACTACATGAACTAATTTTCACTATATTTGATTAAACCAAATTGATATACCATAGCACATGTTAAACATAATTACATAATTTAGAGAAAATAATTGCTTATCTGGGCATGCTTTCTAAAGAAAAGTTTTAATCTTTTTTTAAACACTCGTGTTTCATGTTATTTTCACCAATAACGAATCAGAATAGTTCAAATTTCGTATTCATATTAATTAGTACATCACTCGACAGCGATTTCCAATGGTTGCTGATGGTAAAGTGTACTTTATGAAAGGTCCACTATAATTCTTATTTTTATTATAACTATTAATATTAATATTTATTATTATTATTATTATTATTATTATTATTAGTAGTAGTAGTAGTAGTAGTAGTAGTAGTATTTGTAGCCAATGAGTATGACGTTTGTTTTCAATCACACTTATATTACATAAATTCTAATCCTCATCCGTGCATGTTTTGAGTCAATCTAGTTTTGTTAATTAGTCTAGTGTTAGCCTTTCAAACTTTTAGCAAAAGATGCCTACATATATTTTCTATAAAAAACAAAGTGATGGACTAAGTGCAAACCAGAAGAAGAAAACAACATTTGGACGAGATCAGTGCTATCTAGTTTTTATTTTAGAGTTTACTTAATCCACGTACCTAATTGTTACATAAAAAGGTTCAAAGACACAACTGTCGTTACACCTATCAGAGGTCGTTTTATGTAAATCATACCGTCGAAAAGTTAATGAATTGTTATCTATCCCCGAAGTGCCTCTGGGATAATTGGGAATATATTCACTCATAATATATTTCATAGAGTTTGTTCGGATACATTTTGTGCAAAGGTATTGGATTAGCTGATCATTGCAATATGAGTTTTTGATAGTTTAAAAATAAGTATATGAAAACTTTCATTCAAAGCAAATATTAAGGTTTATATAAGATAATTAGGATGATTAATTCCAATTATTTACATGTCGTATTAAAGTTATTATGCAATTATTGGAGTACGAGCGTACTGTCTGTATCTTGTATATCCACGTTAAAACGTATTTATCTAGCTCTATCTAAACACACACATATATTTAAGGTGTATTCATTTATTGATCAGTCGCTGGGTAGATACAAAATAGAAACCTTCTCGGTGTAAATGACCTTCACAGTCTGACAGCGTCCAAAGTTAGATTATAAATTACCTATTGATAGTCTATTGCCTTTATAGTTATTGTCCTAATAACTGTCATTGAGTCGTTTCTATTTATAGATCAATCAACAGTGATGACATATTTAAAACATTGATCACGAGTCCTTTGCCAATCATAATCTGGTCCGTTACATACTATTGTTGTTTTCCTTTGCAATCGATTAAAAGGAAAAACACAACTCTCTTTACTTCGGCGCGTGATAATCAATATGAAATGACTAATTCCAAGCGAAGAAACATCTTGAGATGTGAAGGACCTTTCTTTCGGCCATCGCTTATCAGTCATATCTAAGAAAGATAGATCGTTATAGATACGTGAAGGCAGTAATCATATTCACAAAAGGGGATGAATAATTCAACGAAAACATCTGATTTATTGCGATATTTCTGTGTTTAAAGTGATTGATATCAGCGAAATAATACGATAACGGATTAAAATCTGATTACAGGTTTATTCTTTTCGAGTCATTACCGTTTACCAAAATATTTATTATAAAAAATAAAAAGTTCCGAATTAATAGAAATACGTTTAACTTTCTTCAAATCTTTTCCCCCCCGTTAGATTACGCCACAAATGTTTTATTTGCTCGAATACACTTGTACCACTTTTGCGCTTTCAAAATTATAATAAATTGAACTTAGTACAATTATTAATCACTGAGTGAGCAAAACGACATTGTTATATTGCCACAATCGCACCACTTCATATATCATATTTTCATTTGAAACGCTATTCTACAGCCTATGTCATGGGGTTTTTGTATTTGTATTTAGTGATTTCCTACGTATTTTCTTCTCTCGTTAGATTATAACGTTTTTATATTCGCTCTATCACACTTTTCAACTCTGTCACATGTAAACATTTCGCTGGTTTCATGACATATTGCAGTATCTCAGAAGATCGATTTATTCGACTAATCTCTATACGGCGAAACTACTTTTATTCAAATGTTCTAGTTGAATGCCACATGTGTGAAATAGTTGTATATGACATATACAACTGTGTTTGGACAATTTAATTAAATCGACGTTTCACAAGACGTATACTTCAACCTCAAATAACAAGAGCAAAACTCTTAATTTCAATACACTACACTGGACATCATTTCTCATACATTTAGTAAACAATATAACTTGCCCCTCAACAGTACTTCGATTGCATAGATTGTGACTAGCAATTTGGAATTTATTTATTTAGTGAATATAAAATTCACATAATTGACTGACTCGCTTTAGATTACGAGTCACTCAGATTAATTAAGGCACATTTAATTAAGGGTATCTACGGGAATGCTTAGCTAACATCGGGTAACCAATTATAGTTCGGTTTCGCTAAAACAGTATGGGTAATTGAAGAAACGTTGTATACACACAAAATTAATTACATCTTATATTCATTGGTGTATTATACCTAATCTTGGTACAGTTGGTAATGTAATTCTAAAACTGACATTTTCACGCCTACGCTTTCTCAGATAGCACAAACGTGTATGACATATGATGTTTTAAGATCAAAATACAGTCTGACTTTATGTCATCTATAATGTTAATAATTAACTCTGAAAGAGCAGCATACAAATGCTAACGAGGTGTTAGTATTAAATTTAAAAAGGTAGCTAATGCTAAGTGTTCACAACATCAGAAACATTATATGATTTTCATAATGTAACAAAATACTTAAACATTTATAATCCCTAAAATCCCTTTAATTCCGAATACGTGCAATAGAATTAAATGTAATTTAAATCTAGTTTTAATTTAAATATTTATTATTCACAATTACTTTGCAATAACTTCTCGCTTCCAAATATTGTTCTTATTATTCATATTATTCAGGTTATTCATATCTTTTGTATTATTCATATTTTTCATATTTAAAGTAAATACTAGATATTCCTTAACACTACTAATGCACAATTAGCAAAAACAACAAGTTTGTATGACAAATATTTCTATTAAAGCTGAATATTTAACGTTGAAGATTTATAGACGTGTATTGTCTATTGTGTATTATATTACCATTATTATCAATATTCAGCTTAACCCTTTAAGTCTGGAGGGTATATTAACAAAGGAAACTCAATAACATTTTATTCAATGTCTTAAGTTGAGTTATCTTTATTTCTAGTTTATATATCACTTTATTAATGTTGTTTTTGTTGTTGTTTTATTAGCTGTTACAGATTAAAGACGTTGATTTAATGTTTGCTGTAATTTTACGGAACAATCATGAAATCGCTTTATTTATCATTATTAAAATTAAATAACGCTTTAGCACCATTATATTTAGCATCATATTTGAATATTTAATTATATTTTAGTTGATTTATTTAAGCTAATTAACTATAACAATTTACATAAACTCGAATGATTTGTGAACAGTGACATTATGATAAATGGTCAAATACAAATTGTCAGCCGAGCATAATTAATCAAAAGGAAAACCATATCCATAGAAATGTGATACTTTAGGCTAGCTATCTGCTACCTGCACAATTATGCTCGTCGACTACTCATTTACTACACATCAAACAATCTTATCATCTGTTTTATAATCGTGGTAATAAGAAAAGAAATTAAATAAAAATGAAACCTCGCGTGAAACATGAAAAAGTAGAATGTCACATTGATAAACCAACTAGCTAGAGATATTGTGAGGATAATTAACTAGAACAAATTGTGGCTAGGAATTTATAGAGCCATCATTTTAAAGACCTAATTTCAATCAACAAGATGACCATGATTTGTGCTTTAGGGCCACTTTTGTGCACATTGTAGGCTAAATGGGCCGAGTGACCTCGAAAGGTAATGAAGTGAAGTCAAAGATGAAACACCCGTCAGTTGTACCCACGCCTAGATTCGAACTCAGGTGGTAGTGATCTGTAGTCCAACGCGCCATCATTTGGATAACGGAGACGCTCCATATTCAGTCAAAAAAGAAATAGGCTAACG
This sequence comes from Paralvinella palmiformis, assembly GCA_025642065.1. Taxonomy (NCBI): domain Eukaryota; kingdom Metazoa; phylum Annelida; class Polychaeta; order Terebellida; family Alvinellidae; genus Paralvinella; species Paralvinella palmiformis. Next base: position 97,821 of record JAODUP010000862.1, on the reverse strand, counting down.
TAAATACGAAAATGCTAAGACAGAAATAGTACACGGTATAAATAATTCTTATTTTGTATCACTCGGACTTGGATTTCTTCGAAACTAAACATTTGAAGAAAAAAAATTTAATACGACAAATCTAACGGCTACGTGAAAAAGGTTAAGATACTTAGACTTAATTATTGTTTTTTTCTTTCATATTATGTTAACTGTTGATGAACATAGTTATATTTTAGTACTGATATAACATTTATTGTTTTTCGAAAACGTCTTCTTAGTATCGTCAAATGAGGTTAATTGTTATCAAAGGTAGCATGATGTTAAAATATTATCTGTATTCTTCATAGAGTAACAGTCATTGTACGCAATTTGGTAAATATTTTACAAATATTCAAATTGGTAGCTACAGATTATTAAAATAAACATCAAATTAGCCACAAATATGACAGTTTATCATATAAAGCTAAATAAATTACATTAACAAAATAAAATATTCTCCGTATACAAATCATACAATATAATTATAAATTAGCCAAATGTTTGTACAGATAACTCATAAAACTCCGCATATCCTAATTCAAGAAAGGACTAATGCATATGTGATTTGAAAAGCCAGGATCTACATTGAAATATATCAAATTATTACCACAACTTGCAATCAAGATGTCAGACTTATCTTGTATTATGCCAATGCTCTGTGTAGGAGGGTTTCAAAAGAAAATCTATATGTGAGATAGCGCGATTTTTGCGTTCCAGTTGGATGGCGTTATTTTACTAAATCTGTGATTAGTAATTTTACTGTGGTGTTTCGAAGAAAGGTGAAAGAATTCGAATTAAGTATTAACATGTTTGAACGATATGTATTTAATAAACAGAGATTGAAAACAATTAAACGAATTGTATGTACTTTATCATCCACTGATATCATTCCCTTTAATCAAAGATATATCGACATTAATTAGGATGTGGCATATTTTCGTTAAATTAATCATCCGGTTTTCTTCGGCAGTGATTCAAATATACTTCCGGCGTAGACCAAGCTTAAGCTATAATTCCTTCCGAGATATGAGAGGCCAAGGATTAATTAAAGGATTTCCTTGTCTGATAATATTCTTGGCTTAATGGTAGTCGCACAATGTTAATCAGGGCACGCAGAAGTACAGAGCTTGACGAGTTTCATTTTAATCAATTGTCTAGAAGAAGCAATAATCTGGAAGGAATCACATTCCGACTGGCAAGTGAAATATTATAAATATGATGAATACATCACTATATATATATATATATATATATATATATATATATATATATATATATATATATATATTGACAATGGCAATATTTACTATTTTAATAAAAATATTGTTAATCAGATATAATGATCAGAATTTTATCATTGACATACTGCCACATTGGAGATGGTTTCAAAAAATCATAATCTGAATTATCCAGTTTTAATACACATACATGCAGCTTGATCAATGAATGAATACGCCTTAAATAGGAGGAAATTTCGATTATTGTGGATCAATATGTAATTGACTGCAATAGATATTATCTTCCCATTGCGCGAATGACGTCACACGTTGCTACTACTTCCAAATACTTAGAATAAGTCATGGCAGATATAAACTTTAACATAAACTTTAAACCACTAATATTTGTTTCGAAGCATTCAAAAACTTGTGAAAGTTTCGTAAGCTCCTCGAGGATATTTACGTAAAATTAATCCGATTAAAACCCTGTTCATTAGTGGATATACTTACAATTATCCTGGAGGCACCTTTGCGAGGAATAAGAACCAACAATTAACCATTTCACAGCCTTGGTAAAATACACCCGATAGCCACAATGATAGCCACTTATCTGTACTTCTATCATTCAAAGAGTAGCTAAGTGGATTACACGAAGTCAGAAATATAAGACTAAATGAGGCGAGTGTTGTCCAATTCCAATCTGCTATTTGGTCTCAATTTAATTACGGTAATTTTAGAGTAGATCGGGGTACTTTTCTTCGATAAATGCCTTAGACGCATTTGTCGCACTTGAATACGTAATGTTGGGTTAAGTAGAGAAAGACAGATTGCTCCAGCCATGACTTTCAGAAACAAATAAAAACACACAAACACAAGTTTTCCAAATTAGGTAACTGCAAGAGTGATTGGGTAATAAACACTACATTCATCCCGTAATAGCACCAAAATAGCAAAACAGTCAAATCAGTAATACTTTGTTTTGCTAGTAGCGGCAAAACCTATATGAAAAAAACCCTGTAATTCAGTGTCTGTTGGCGCTAATCGTTGATCTAAGGGGGGACCTTTTGGCTCACTTTGTTAGTTTCAACAACAAAACACAAAATATGTCTTATTGTCATGTGAAATAAAGATAAGAGGTGACACGGAGCTATCTGAAGGGGAATGAATATTCAACTTCATTGTTTCTCTCTCTCTCCCCCCTCTCTCTCAGAGAGATGGTACATTAAAGATATTTATGGAATATATATATATATATATATATATATATATATATATATATGCAGAAATACACACACACCTATGCACATGCAGGCACACAACTACATACCCATAAACACACACACACACACACACACACACACAACACACACACAAACAACACACACAGAGAGAGAGAGAGAGAGAGAGAGAGAGAGAGCTCATTTTCATTCTTCTGTTCATATTTTTCCAGCCATCTTTGTTTGACAACATCTCTTTATATTTAAAGGAAATTATTTTATTTTGTATGTCATTTATCATCTCAACACTGTGACTCTATTTGTTCACTTTATCATAGAATTTCATCGGTATAAAAAGTTTTAATTTAGTTTTGCATCATTTGGTATCCTGCAATAAGCTTGGATGACCATATAGTTTTATTGTTAAACTGTCAAACTCACCTTAGATCGACGGGTGAGTTTAGGAACTCATATTTGTTTTACAGGTATTTATATTTTGCCATATATGGCCACTATTAAAAATATTAGACATCATATTTTGAAAATGCACATTAATTTGCAGGTGTGTTATGATGTGGTTGTGTCTGTTCCTTGAAGTTCGAAAATAATAGCATCTGCAGACTTGGAGCGTATTACAGCGGTCGTTTTATGATCACGTTTAAGACGACGTTTATTTGCATGTGTGAGTGTATCAATACTGATGTGGAGCTCTCTCTCTCTCTCTCTCTCTCTATATATATATATATTTTTTTATTTATATATATATATATATATATATATATATATATATATGTGATCTATGGATGTCATTGTCGCTGGGGGCAATAGAATTTGCCTCATTCTAGAATTCCCTCAGAATTCGGGGGGGACTGGCTATTTTGTTTCTAGTGACTGGATTATATCTGTCTGTAATCATGACTTTACGATTATGCACGCATGCGTATATAGGCTCTTAGTATATACGCTCCTTGATAACAGAGAAAAGTAGGAAAAAGACATGTTTCTCTAGATTTAGTGGCCAGCCGAAAGATGTGTTCAATATAATGTAATTAAACAAAGGCCTTCCAAGGCTGTTTTGTTTACATGTTCACACTTTCTTTGTTATACATTTAGGCATAACCATTAATATCTGACTGCCCGGACCAAATCCTAGATTAGGTTATAGGGACAGATATGATGCTAACTAATGACATATAATATTCAATGGACATGGCCAGAGAAAATAATATGTTAAATGTAGGATATCTACATCAGTCAGACATTCAAAATGTTGACGCCGTTTATGAATGCCCACCCAAATACGTTACCTGTACCTATTCTGAACATGGCAGATATCTTAGAAAACGAATACTTTACATACATCATCATCTTACTTTCATCTGCACTGTCCCAGTTGATAAGAACAGTGGGATGCATTTCAATACTTACTTAGACAACTTCAAAGTGAAAATTTGGCTTTTAATTTTGACAAATTAAGCAAAATAGTTGAACGTAACCAAGATTAGGGTCTTACCTGGATATCATAAAATCGTCATTGGGTGTCACGATATTACGCACATTCTGGAATCTATCTTTTTGGAGCCTCTTCAAATACTAATAAAAATAATATGATTGACCAGATTCTCAACTCAAAGTTGACATTGATATAGTCAAACAAACACTAGATGACTTGATGATGAGCATAATAACAAATAAAAACAAACATAGGTACCACGATGAATGATTTTAACATTGACCTACTGAAGTAGAACATAAAAAAACATACATTTGTGCTGATCATTTATTTTCAAATGGATTCTGGCCTTTCATAAAACGCCATCTATAGTCACTTCTGTTCGTCAAACATTAATTGACCATATACGTACAATTAACTGGAATAAAACCACTGGAATAATTATAATACATGTGGCTCATCAGATCGGAACTTTGTACTCGGTTAAAAATAAATAAACTCGTACGGTAATCTGAAACATCTTCCAGCTTTATCTTTATAAAATCATCTTTGACTTTTCGATACCTTGCTTACACAAAATGTATTGAAAAACTGAAATGAAAACAAAATGAAACAATATCCAGAAGAAATTGATAGAATGTGAACCGTGGATTATTCCAGGATTGTTGTCCTCATCAAGAACTAAATCCAAACTACTTCATATCAACCGCGGAAAACCTGCTGCAAAAACATATTATTAAATACAAAATTAGATAAATAAACATAACAATCTGAAGAAAATCATTAAAATACATATTTTTCAAATAGGTTATGCATTAATAAATTCACTATTAAAATGATATGGCTATTACGTGGAAACGCTACCAGAAAACAAAAATAACAAACTTGTTTTTCCTATAACTTTTAGCATAGATAATGAAAAAGTATGATAATAATTACCAAGATTGGGAGATTTTCCAGTCAAAATAGTTCAAATGGAAATACTAGTTATGCAAATTATTTAGATAAACCCGTTCTAAATTGCGTATTCATGAATGAAATTGACTGCTTACTTGTGATAAACATTGTCAAAACACTTGAGTCTCAGATCAGCAGTAGTCTAAATGACATTTCAGCCACACTTATCAAGGAAACGATTTTTAATATAATCCACACTTTAACTTATATCAGGATTATTTTTTAATACTGGCTTTGTCCCTGATTGAATAAAATTAGCCTAAGTTATTCCTGTTTTCAAAACTTTCGATGTGAAAATATACGAAAAAAGCCTTTGATTTTGAAAGCAACACATCCAGTACACAATAGATAAAATGTGGCGTATCCCAGGGATAGATCCTGGCACCACTACTATAACTAATATATGTAAATGATATTGCAAAGTGGACACATGAAATTTTCCCTCCTTTGCTGATGATAGAAACGTGCTTTAAGCACTTTAAACAGAGCAAAACAGCCACACTGAACCACTATTTAAAATATGGTATCTTGAAACTCAAATAACAATTTTTCTGCATGACTATGTATCTAATATATTACCTATATCTTTCGACAAAACTTGTACGTTTAATTAGGAAAGCTCACCAAAAATTACAAATGCTATATAAGCTCACGTCTGCAGGAAGGTTACCAATATATTGATTCCCTCTTATATGAAAGAGATAGTATAATATTATATCTGTGAATCGTTTCCTTTTTTTCATTATATCCTATTCTAGTGAACTGTGCTAACAAAAGGTACAGATATAATAATGGAAATTATGTTTGTTTACAGAAAAGGGATTACATGGAAGAGATCCTTATCAAACCGAAACTTAACAAAACTACAGACAAAGACACATCAAATAAAAACTAGAAAATGAGATACCGTAACTCATTTATTTACGAAACTCTTACATAAAATCAGAGCTACTTAGATCACGGAAACTCTGCCACTCGACGACAGAGTATCACTAGCCAGTCAAAATAACAATATTAACGATGAGCAATTATTTTAAATTCATTACTTGGCATGTCAGCAGGTAATTACAAAGAGGTGTAGTCCATGACAACAAACTAAATCTTCGTGTAGTTGATTCCATATTTACATATATATCTTTGATGCTCCTTACTTCAACTTTTTATATTTTCCTGTTCATAAATTTATTTTATTGGCTAATCAGTCAAGGTGAATTCGCTAATAAATTATAATTTAAGTCAAATAACACATAGCTCTTTTCCAGAATTTGTTAACACACATAATATCTGGATAAAATCAAAATACCCGTTTCATACAATATATTATAATTACGTTATTTTCTACACGTTTCCAGGCGTCATTAAATTAAAGTTGAGTTTTATGTGATGTTTATTGATATAGGCTCTTGTCTCATAAAGTCACATTCCAGGGATAATTGAGTGATTTAAATATTTGCGATGATACCATCATCATCTCCATAGTGATATTTGCTAGAGAGATTGCAAAGTTTGTTGGAAACATCGAAGAGTTATTTTCGAATAACTTTTCATGCAAAAGGAAAGTAGATTTATAAATCCCATTTTTGTTTTTAGTAATAAATATTACGTTCCATCAATTGAATAGCATATATTCTACATTAACAGATGTGATAAGTATCTGAAATAAAATCTCAGTCAATATTATAATATATAGTCTTTTAATGCCCTTTGTGGCATAACATTCAGAATCGAATAAAAATACAGAACATTTTGATTTTAAATTTTTAATTACGCTCTCCCATTTCTTCCTAATTGAATTTAGTTATTTATAATGCTAGAATTATATAAATATTGGTAGTCACATTTTTTTGCTAATTAATTATCTGCCAATATCAATAATTAATACGATCTTCAATATTGATTTTTAGTGTGTCATGCTTTACGGCAGATCTTATTTTTGTTTAAGCTTTCTTTATTGTCACAATTATCAGATATGACAGCATGGGAATAGGATAGGGGCCTTATCCGTTCTAACATGAAGTTTATTTTGCAAATGGTATTGACAAGAATCGCTAAAGATCGACACAGATCAATAAGAACATCTCTCAATGTCAGCTGGGTGTTCAGTAAATGAGTAGTCATATTTCTACGATTATGCGATGCTCTGGATTAATTATGTATATATCTGATAATTCACATGCCACCATTTATTGTAATATTGCTCTTCACATCATTAATATTTTTTGTAAATCGCTGTCATAAATTAACTTTAATTGGTACAATAACCAGTATGATAATATATATATATAAATTCAGATTTGATGTTAAACCCAACCACGCACTGTATATGATTAAAGATTTATAACTACTTTTGTGCACAAGGTAGTCTAATTGAGCCGTGCTACCTCCAAAGATAATGAGCCAAATATATATATAATGATGCATGAATGGTGCACAACCTAACAGCCATAAACTATATATCAAAAGTAAATAACAAATTAAGCCAGAATGAGTAACAATGAAACATTTTCCTTTGAGAAGCTGTATAACAACCGTTAATAATTACCTATTATTTTATGATGAAAATAATAGTCACTAAGTAATGATATTGTTTTGGACAAATATTTAAAGCCTGCAAACAAGTCATACTTCTTGAATACAAAATATGCTTATTATGTATATTTAAAAGCAACTGCAAATATTATAATATTATTATTTCAAAGATTTCCTTTTTAAATGAATAGTCTGATGGCTTTCCTGGATGCTATTTTGACACCTCCTAGAAGTGAATATCGTATAAGACGAACAGAAGTCTTAAAGTTGTAGATTAATGAACGGTAATATAATTATGCAGGTTCGATTTTGTGGGTACGCAAGGTAGGCTGGCACTCATGCTCAGACAAAATTGCCAAATATCATCTATAACAATTATTAGAGAGAGTATATTATTTGTTTTAAAGAACAATCTATGATGTATCAGGTAATTACTAGGCCTAGAATTGACATGTGTACGGGTTGATACAAAATACAATGTCTTATATTATTTATTGCAATAGTTGTCTGCATAAGACTTACCAGATACTGTCATTAAGAGGATGAGTAATGATCGTCATACACATCAGAAGAATGATGATAATGAAGACGATGATTTTGATGATGAAGATAATGATGATGCTTATTATGCTGATTATGGTACTTATGAAATATTAATTCACAAGAAGCTAATAATATAAAACTTATTTTTTGTATAATATTATATGTATATAATTCATAAATTATTTGTATTCAGTATTTGCAAACTATATTCGAGACGAATTCGAATCTATAGAATGTTTCACGTTTTACGTCTTCTGTGGTTTAATCTGCAGATGGGTAACCGTAAACTACAAACAGTTTATTTGATGTATTAATTTAAGCGCGACTTTAGCAGTTAGAAAACATGAGAAAATGAGGATAACGGTCAAAGTGGTACAAAACGATACATACTGGGAATTGAACATTACAAGGAAACAGAACAGAAGATGTAACGAACATTCGAACAGGATTTTATCATAAATAGGAGAGAACCATTCTAGCTTCGAACACGTAGTTCAAACAGGATAATTATGACGATTTAAAATAATTATATGTAAAACTAAGCCTCAGAGACTAAATGGTTTTATAGCTGGGTAACTGGCTGTTTGGATGGATTGGTGAATATTTGGTAGTTAAATGAATAAATTAATGGATGCATGGAATATGGATATTTAGCAATAAGAACTGTTAATAATGTTATTGAAGTATTAAATAAAATGATTATATCAACCAGTTATAGGAATTTACATTATTATAATTTATTATTGAATATAATTAACTGATGCATAGCAATGAATTAATATAATTACTGAATAGCAAATGAAATAGCGATTTAGCGTGCAGATTGCATCATCCATAAACCAATAATCATACTCTAATGGCATGATTAGCAAAGATAAATGTCATGAATTAATTTGAATCGACAAGCATAATGAACCATTAAAGTATATCAAATAAAGGCAAGTACAGATCGATAACAAAATGTCTTCAAATATAGCAATGGGTACACACAAGAATGATAAATATATCCTTATTTAATATGCATTTATCGATCACTTTAATTATATATTATGAATGATTGCACTCAGTAGTGCCTTACAATGAAATTCACTTGCAAAGAATATATGACTTATGTAAATGTTTTATGCGTAAAAACTGTTTATAGTTAATTACATTTAACACTCTATCTGCCCAGCATCTCGTACAAAGCATTAGTAGAAAGAGTCATAATTTAGGTAAGTTGTTAATTGCCATCCTACAATCTCTGTTAGAACACCCAACATATAATATGATATTTTATGAGAGTGAGTGATAATATTTGTTTTCTGACATTCGAAAGAAATCGGACAATAACTGAGATGCTGTTTGTTTTTAGCTATTCTGATCTTCTATGACAACGTAATATGGCGGCTTAATAATAAAGCTATTAGTCATTGTCATTACTAATATTACCTTTTTCATAATGATGATAATCATAATCATTATCATCATCTTTATCATCCTCATCATCAAAATAATCCATTTTCCCTATAATCAGCTGGTTAATGATAAAAGACAGACAAAGTAGTGGCATGCTCAAGTGATGAACTAAGTTCCCGAACTTTGGATTTGTGCCTTGAACGCTTTTAATGGAAACAACATCAGGCAAGTAAGAGAAGCTTTCATTATTAGTACGATAAAAACACATCATTACACTCTCTGAGAGATAATCCCGACAAGAATATTAATGAAAATAAACACATCGTGTTGAGAATTATATATCGGACGGTAGATTAATTGACGTTGTTGACATGTTGTATTCTATTTAGGTGTTATATAAAAAGGTTATCATACTTTGAATATCCTTTATTTTATTGAACATTTGATTATAACAATCACCAACAACAGTAAACCTGATGACCCCTCGTTGTCAACAGATAATGGACTGTACATATGTTCCCATGGAAAATTGTTACAAAGAATGTTTTGTCAAGCTTTTTGCTTAGAAAGTAAATGTGATAGGAATAAAATGTATGATGTTGTATATGAGAAGTAAATATTGGTATAACGTTATTGTTTAACATAATGGATTATAGCAGTGATAGTATTTATGCTAACGACGCTATCGTGATAAGTACGACTATATCATGCATGATAAGGGTGTTGGTTGTAATAGGGCAAAGTGCTGATACTGGTTATATTAGAATCGCGATAACTGGTTGAATCTTAATACACGACTTGTTGAAATGCACGTGCATCTTAAAATAATTTGCTGTTTAAACGGCATATCGTCTTGAGAGTAAACAGTGATGCTAGATTATTAAATTCCGCACCACAGTAATTAGAACTGTTATGTAAGTAAACAACATTGACGCTGCTTAATGTAGCACTAATATGATCATACATTAAATATATATGCCCCCACAACCACCATCACAACTTCCACCAGCATTATTGCACATGGTCATTATGATAAGAGAATGTTGATACTCACTAGTTAAGAATTCTGCATAAGTTATTTAAAAGGATAATATTAACTTAACCTATTTACATCACATCCAAGTTATGTATGAATTACAATCACAGCAATTATAGCACTGATCATGTTATATTCTAGCAAGCTTCATGAATATCTTGGAATTGCAATCAATGTTTTACTAATGGCAAAGACACAAACAACATAACAAGTTTCTGCTAATATAGCAGAGTGCTAGATGTCCTTGTTAAAAATCGACTGCTCGTGTCAAATGGGTTAGATAAACTTGATACATTATTATTAGACGTAATATCAGAATATGTCAAGCTTGTATGTTTTGACAATTGCACCCGTACTGTCTCTCCCCCCTCTCTCTCTCTCTCTCTCTCTCTCTCTCTCTCTCTCTATATATATATATATATATATATATATATATATATATATATATATGAATTTTGCATCATGCCCTAACTAGGATATTGTCCAACCTCTGAACTATGTGCGCTACTGAGCTCGATTTTTTCGAGTATATTACGTTATATATATATATATATATATATATATATATATATATATATATATATATATATATATATATATATATTATTCAAACAACGCCATATCTATGATCAATTAAAAACGTTCGATATTGTTGTTAATATGCAAACATACTGACAAAATGTCTGGCTAACATTTAAGGTAATATCTATTTCAACCACCTTTTTTCTAATACCTCAAACAGGTCACAGAATACGAGTTCTTCTTATATTATCCAATTTATTTGTGTATTCATTAATATATGAGCAGAAATAATGTGCGTACGCATGAATGCATTTCGATATTGTGAATATGCTAATCGGCATTAGATTAAATTACATCCTCAAACTCTTCTAAACATTACTTCTTTTTCTACATGTGATAGGACCTCCGGTTAATATGTTAACTGGGGCACCATAAATTGCCCATAAGTTGATCTTTTCATTGGCAGGTGGATAAAAAGGTATGAATCCGTTTTATCAATCTTTGAGTAGACTGTCACAATGATCTAACATTCTAATGACAAAGTGTGTCGCATTTGAATTACTTTTTATCCAATAGTCAGAAAGAAAATATGGTTATTGACGTTCTTCAAGAAATCTCCTGTCACAACGTATAACAGGCGTCAAGAAATGACTTAATTAAATGACTTTTCAGAAGGACTTACAGAACGCGGTGGCTGGGTGTTTGAGTAACGTTTGGCATCTTTAATGGCAGCATGCGTTGTATGCTTCCTTGGGAGATGAGATGTATGCTGGTTGGAAACAGGTCTGAGTCAGGGATAATAATATTGTAAGGGCCTTAGAGCAGCTATCTAGCTGAATAGGGCGCTATATAAATATCACATATTATTATTATTATTATTAAGGAGTAGTTATTATTATTCTACCCCAACACTCTTTAAAGTTTAGACGCTGCGACATTAATACCATATTTATGTAAATCTATAATTCGTAATACTCGGCCCCAGAACGAAACACTATTTCTCATGATATTATATTGAGTTAGTTATTTTGAAATATTGGATTTGCAAGATGAATATATTATTTTATTTTTCCATTTGCTTTATTTTTCTGTTAACATTTATTGGTATTGTTGTATGTGTGTACTGTTTACAATAACAATCCATGGATTGCATTGTCATTGATTGCAAAGTTTGTCACACTTGATTGCTTCATATATATTAGTTTAATAGAGTTTTGATCATTAACCTCAAATGAATTACAACCCGAGCTGTGATAAGCATTAATAATATAGGCAAAGAGTAGTTTTAAAAAATATTTCATTATCAAATATGCTCTGACAATGAAATAATAATGAATGTTTCATTATTAGAAAGTTTAATAACCTGTGTAACCGAAAATAGGGACGTAATAAAAGTAGCATTTCAAACAGATAATAATAGTTACGTACAAGAAGGTTAGTCATTAAGAAAATGTTATATACAGTTATTAATTGGCGTAGATTAATTTATGTGTTGCTAAGTCATTCTAATAGTTAGATTGTCAGATATTACAGAAATTAAATTAGATTGAACATATTCACTGATCTAAATTAACACATCTCTGAATGAATTTAATGAAACCTTATCGTGTGAATCATCATGAGTGGTTACAAAAAAATTATTTACTGTTGTTGTTGTTTGATTAAACAAGCTCTATGAATAACTACAAACTGTTGGTTTAAGGGAATTAATACTTTTCCTTTTAAACACGAATGTGATATCTTTTATAGCGGGTACTGGATCAGCTTTGAAATATATAGTGACAATATTGAGCGATGATTGTTTGACAATGGTATTGACAATTGTCTCATAAACATCATTTTCTGGCTAGCAACTTGGCTTCCCTAACTAGCAGGTTTGATCAAACTGAATACATATTGATGATGATGATGATGATGATGATGATGATAGTGATGATGATTATGTTTAATGCACCAGTATATCTAATTTAAAACAACATGTTTAGATTAGAACAATTAAGTAAACACGAACAAACAACTACATACACACAGTAAAACACATGCACACGGGCATACACACACATAATATTGTGCTATTGTAGAATAATTATCGTTGGTATAATGTATAGAGATACAAAATAAAAGGTTTCGTAATGTGGGATTTCACCTCAAATGACTTTATGAGGTGTGGCCTACTTTCAAAACTTTAAAGCACGTTGAACCAATTAGTAGCAATTATGTCTCGCATCTGATGTAGAGGCATATAATTAAACAATATCAAATATAGATATAGCTAGCATTGATCGGGCATAAAACAGTTGGTTATCATTCTCTGATTTACTTCGACAACTTCTTTGGGTATTTACGTGATTATTTATAATATTAACTGATAACTTTGTTGCTTCAGGATTTAATTACTAACATTGATAAATAAGTTACGTTATATGTTAATATTTTAGGTGCTGATAACTAAATCAATAGAATCGTGCTTAGATGGCTACCTAGTTAAGTAGCCATCTGTAATATGAGGAAAGTCCTATATCCGAATATATTTCGACAGAAGCCATCTGTTTGTAAGAAATAAAATTATTTTAAATCAAACAGCGTTTCACGGTTAAGTCAGATTTATTAAATAATAAAATTTGCCAAGTAATGTTGTACATAACAGTGTTCAGACACCACAATCGTGAAATACATTTAGGTATGCTCGATTAAGCTACTTGGTAGTATAAAGAAATCTGCTCCTATTCTGACTGGATCCTTATTCTCTACGCTTTAAATGCATATGTGAATCAATGTTCAGACTTTTCTGGGTAACCTTCCCTCTTCATCCCTAATTTATATATATTGGCGAGCTTATTTATTTAGGATTACTGCTTATATTTATTGACTTGCAGTTGTGACTTTAATTAGAATTCGTTAAGTACCTGTTATTGAAAAATGTCCTAGTTTAGTTTAAAATCATTTGGACATATTCTGAAATTCGTTGGCACTTGATGTACAACCATTCGCTAATTCCTTTGCTCCCATAATTCAAATTCATCAGATAAAGATCCCTGAAAATACATTTACTAAGACCTGTTATCTGATTAATTGCTTTACCCAAGTGATAAACAATCCGAATCATGATAAAAGGTGGGAACAGTGAATGTCTGGCTTGTATATATTAAATATGATGACATCAGTAAATGTCAATACCTTATTGGAATTGGCACATAACGTTTTCACGAGTGTACATTCGAAATTGTATTATCTAAAAGGTGTTTAAGTCTACTAAAAGAACAATAATAATAATAATAATGTATATTTAATAAAGCGCCCTTACTAGCAGGAGACATTTAAAGCCGCTATACAAATAATATGTAATATAATAATACCCCAAATAATGTCTGTAAAAACCCTGTAATGATTTAAAAGATAATACTTATTTATCTGTGAAAGCGACCTTAAATAGGTGTGTTTTTAGAAGAGATTTAAACTTTCAAGAGACGACGAATTTCTAATATTATTTGGCAAACTATTCCTCAAAGTGGGGACTGCAATACTGAATACACAGTCACTATATGACTTGAGCCGATATATTGGCACCTGCAAAAGTATCTGACTGGATGACTTTCTAATGGAAACCAGTTCACACAGGTATTCTGGTGCCATATCATTTATCGATTTATAAGTTATTAGCGAAATCTTAGAATGGATGCGCTGTCTAACAGGTAACCAGTGTAATTTTTGAAGAATTGGGTTGATATGATAATATTTTCTAGTATTTGTTACAATGCGAGCTGCACTTTTCTGAATTCGCTGAAGGTGATTAATGCTATAATCAGATATGCCATATAAAAGTGTGTTACAATAGTCTATACCAGATGTAACAAAAGCATGGACTACAGTTACAAGTGTTTCTTGTGTCAATACTGCTTTTAAACAGTGGATGTTCTTAAGATGGTAGTAGGCAGCTTGGCATACTGATGTGACATGTTCATGCATGTTAATACATTGGTCAAAATAAACCCTATATTTTTACTGCCCAATTAGGGGTAATCGAAGATGCACCCATCTGAAATGCTGGTGTCTTTATGGATTTAATAATGTGGTGATGCCAAATGTAAAATATTTGTTTTAATATCATTTAGTTTTAAAAGAGTTTGAGTTATCCATGAACATTCGAAAACGATCAGCATAAATACACAAGTTTAGCTAGAATGTGGCTAGATATTAATTTTCGTTTTTAATTCGATTTCAATTAAAGAAATGATAACTTTCAATGCGTTTATATAAAAATACAACAATTACAAATATAGTATCTACATGTTTATCTACTAGTAATTATTTTGAATAATTCTTAGTAATAGAAATAACATATGTACTGATTAGGTAATTATTAATCAGGAATATGCATGGAGTTGTATATATTTATAGTAATCACTCCCCATAATCAACCATGGTTCCACAGTGACATGTCAGATAAGATAAATAGAGAAGATAAACGCGTATATGGCTATAAGGTGAATTTATCTTGACATGAAGTAGGGAATCATTGTCACACTGGTATGCCAATGGTACAATTGTCAGAATATATCGCGCTTAATATTCTCCAATTTCATATCTAATACATTTGCTAAACGACCTTTCAATACCTTTGTTACAATAAAGAGATTTATAACATTTGTTGTAGATATTAGATAATATTACCTTGACCCGAAATAGTTGGCATTAGTGTAGACATATTACAAAAAACATTTATTCCCATTAATCAAGGTTGTGTCAAGCTATCGATTTAGTTTTATGGAATATAACACATGTGGTAATCAGATCCTTGTGTTGATCACATATTATATACATAATATGTGTCAATAGGTTTATCGTAGTGCCATCTGTTGAGCCGAATATTTAATTATTGCGTATCAACATCAAGGCAGCGACAAAACAGATCTTATGACATAATTTCTGTTTTAAGTCGTAAACAAAACAATGATAAAACTAGTAATTCACGTGGATGTATTGATGGTAAATATTTATTAGTCTGCGTCATTACGTCTGTGTCAAACAACAATTATATTTCTCCGATATGGATATTTGGATATTTTTACATTGATTCCATAATTAGCATAGTTTCAGGTTTTGTTTCTGAACATGCTAGTTTTCTTTATATGTATATATGTGTGTATGTAGGTTTGTGTGTGATTTACCAGTTATAAGGCCTAACACATTATTTTCCAATGTATTATGCAATGTAACTCAATACTGGCTTTTACCTAGTTCCTTATAATAGAATACTCATTGTCCTACAAGGTTGTGACTACTAAAAGCCAATATTAGATTTTTGCATTTTAAGTCATACAACAGAAAATCTGAAATCATGATTTATTTATATTAATAGTAACATAACGATAAATTAAATAACAGCAATAGTTAACCCGGTGATCAGTTTATTGAAATGTTTGCTTAATATTAATTTTAATTAAAATAATAAGAACTGATACAGTGTTATGTTCATATCTATTATTTGTGGATCTCCTCAAGCTTAGTAATTCAAGCTCTGGAACTGGAATGAATCCATTTATATCGTTCATATATATTAATCATATTATTTCATTGCTTTGGGACTTTATTTCAAACAGAAAGTTCCATCACACTTAAATGAGACATCAAAAGTCCATTCACTATGACATTCTTTTAATCACTTCTAACATCATAATATATTATATAGTGTATCAATTATAAATTGAGCCTGCACGAGATAAATAATTTCAAGGAGTAATAATAATAATAATAATAATAATAAGAAGAATGAAGTAAGAAGAAAAAGAAGAAGAATAACAATGACAAACGTCTATTGCGCCAATATCCAGGAAACGAATCGAGCTCAGTGGGGTACCTAGTAAGGGGGTAGGCAATGTCATACCATCGTCAAGGTACTATGTAAAATTCATAAACAAAATGATCGAATGGTGTGGAAACTTAGTATAAATAAGCATGTCTGCAAACGGAGTGTTCAACTGCTGATGGAAAGGGACTATGCTATTTGATGGCTGAACATATTCATGGAGTGATCTCCTAAGAGTAGGGGCAACAACTCAAAAGCCCGAATCCTAACAGGGGTTTTAAAACTGGGAATAGACAGCTAGAGAAGGCATGGCAGAATGTATACGAAAGACTTCGCCGGAAGAAAGAGTTTGATAGGAAATGGTACAGAGTTTGAAAATGATGTGAGATTGAACAGGTAGCACACTGATTTCATTTCAGGAGTGGCACAGAATGAACAAACCGAGAAGACCTTGTGACAATCCTAGGTAAGCTGTACTGAAGACATTGAAAATTTGCAATATCATTTGATGCGATGCAACAAAGAAGAGAGTTGCAGTAATCAGGCTTACTAGTGTGACGAATAGACGTTATGACCAAGGTTTAACGTAGGCAAGAAACGAGTAAGTATCCTGCGTTGTTTTGATGTACATATAATAAACATGTAGATTTTGTCTGCACTGAACCTAAGTCTATCAGAGAGGCGATCTAGAAGATAAGAATAATTGGGACTGACAAAAGCAGCAATTAAAAATAATAGTGTTAGTGCTGTGACCATTCCTGTGTCTATATTTAATGATATATCATTGTAAACTTTCAGTAGAGCGGAATTATTTATAAGTAGACTGCAACAAAATTAGACAAGTAATTACAGTTTATGTGAATATTCCAATGACTGGATATAACGTTTTCTAATAACCTTAATTATAAAAGATAGACTAGAGATAGGTCTAAAGCTGTTTAGATCATTGTCTAGTAACGATGGTTTCTTCCGAAGAATGCTATATGAACATGTATAAAATGCGATAGGAACATTCAAGAGTTTAGTGATATATATATTTTTTGGTAATTGGAATAATTAGTAAGTAATTCAGGAGGATGTTACCTACTAGTAGAATACAAAAAAGTAAATACTATTCCTAGATTTAGTGATATATATAGAGATCTGTAAAAACAAATGCAAACAGAGATGCACGTAGAGCGAATATAAGGGGATACATAATAATAATAATAATAATAATAATAATAATAATAATAATAATAATAATAGTATTATTGTTGTTGTTGTTGTTGTTGTCATTGTTAAAGTTTTTCATCTTTTCAATATCTTGTTTGGAATTAAATACATATTCTGGTATCATTTTACTATGCTTTTCAATCGCTCCTATAAGTAAGGTCATGAAGTTAGATTATGTTTTAAATGACGCTGATCCCAGTGAGTGATGAATATTATCACTGTTTGTTAGCATGATAAGATGGCCTAAAATAGTAATAAACAATATATTATTCTGTCAACATGTTTACATGCCCATGTGGTTAATTCTCGGTACATAAAACAATAGCAGTAGACTGGATGACCTGAGTTTTCGGGATGACACAGGTATTCTGACGTGATATCATTAATAGATGTATAAGTTAGTAATACAATCTTGAGGTTTGATACGTTATCTAAAAGGTGGCCAATGTAGTTTTTGAAGAATTGAGGTGATATGATCATATTTTTGAGTATTTGTCACGATGCGAGCTGTACTATTCTAAATTAGCCGAAGGCGATTAATTTATAATCAGATATGCCATATATTGAGTTTCATATTTGACTGTTAATAAGTCATCCCTTATAATGGACTATCAAAAGACTTAACATTTTTAGTCCGGGTCGATTTATTTACTATCTAGAATAAAGACACTTTTAACTATATGCTTTTTCAAATAATCCTTTATCGTTGTTAAATTGATCATCGTCATCGTTCGTGTATTGTTCAAAGTCTCGATCGCTCATTGAAATAATTAGACGGGTAATAAATCGCCTATAGGCCGTTGGTAATTCGCTCAGCTACTATTCATATATCAAGTAAATATAATAAATATTTTCTAAATCATGCGAATTTAAAATTAATAATTTGGTTTGTGTATTATGTTCTAATGCATATGAGTAAAACATGTGGCATTAATAAGTTATATTTGATGGTGCGATGTCTAAGAGAATGTGGTATTGTTGACATAATTTGTATTATCATTGTAGAACTCGCGTCTTGTATATCGGCATGGTTATATCTTGAGGTAAAGCTACATACAAGAATTTGGGAATGGAATTTCATATGAAATAATGTCCGCGTCAATTAACGTAAAACACCTGTTCAAATATTGACAATTATCAATATTTATATATACAAATAAGCTCGTATTAATAAATATATCTGCGATTAGGATGTGATGATGATTGATGTTTTACGGCCACTTTTGTGCACAAGGTAGGCTAAATGGGCCGAGCGACCTCCAAAGGTAATGAGACGAAGTGAAAGACGAAACAACCTTCAGATATGCCCACGCCGGGATTCGAACACGGGTGGTAGTGAGCTGTGGTCCAGCACGCTACCGCTAGACCACGGAGGCGCCCTGCGATTAGGATGTGAAATAATTGCGAAATATCAATATCACATTTGCAGCAAAAGTTGCTGGCATTAGAATATCAGAGTTTATATCAATAAAAATCAGATCGAAAAGAAGATTATTTTGATAACGCCTTCTCGTGATTAGAAAATGGATGTCAATAGAATCTACTGATTGTTGTCTCGCGGTTAGATTTGGTGGTGAAGATTAGCTGTTAAAATACGTTTTGTCCTGAATATTCTGATAACAACCATATGTTTATGCTCTTTGGTGGGTTGTGATTTTATCAAATGAAAATAAAATAAAAACGTATTTAAAATATGTTTCGCTTCATGGATATGGATTGGTATGACAATGACCCATAAATTGCTTTACTTTTGTTATACTTATTTCAGTGGAAAAGAGTAAATGTCAATATGTATTAATAATAATCTCTGAACATTGTCACGGTGGTGATTTCCAATACCAATTTTAAGCAAGTGACCGTGACAATAATAATTACCTTTTTTTGTATAATTAATAAGTCTACAAACTGAATCACCTTAAAATAAGGTAGGAGAATACCTCGGACAACGAGACATGATTGATAAGCATAATTTTTTCATATTGATTTAATTTCCGTATTTCTAGATGGGGACAAAGACAATGTAAGCATATTAGGTCTCACATTTTATTAAACAACCAATACTCTAAATTATTATGTCTCACCTTTATTGTGACCAAATACGATATTTTTCTTCTCTAGATGGACAAGCCCCCATTTCAGAGATATATATATAAAAAAAAAATATATATATATATATATATATATATATATATATATATATATATATATATTCTCTGAACATTATAGACTCCGGTGTAAAGAATTAGCTGATGAATTGTTAGTTTCTCCTTCTGGTCTGAAATGGTTTACAATAACATATAAATATCAGTGAACTGTTTCCATTGAAAGGAAACATAAATTAACAAGGAACCTGATGGGCTATAATTCAGATCCATATCTGAGATAATTCAACTGTACTGAACATCTAGAAGACAAGATTAAACATTATTTCATCAGGATAACAACAACTATCGGCTATTAGGCTATTTCTGTTTCCAAATAAAACAAGGAATATGGCCAAGAAAGCAAATATAACGAGACATTTAAAAATGCTTCTGATGGTTCATCCAGCTTTGCAGTTTTGGATATAGGACTAATGATTCCGATTACTTCATGTGATCCAGTTCCGTTGTCTATATCCTGTTTCAAGAAATGTGTGAATGTTCACAATGACGTCATTATTAGTAGGTCAATGTCTGAGTGAGTTATTCCGTTATGTTCCAAACGAGCTATTCAAGACAGGTACACCGAATAAGTAATTTATAAAGAAGTGTCGTCCCATCTCTAACTTCCCATTGTTTCCAACATTACTGAAACGGGTGTATCAATGCACGTATAAGAGCATTTAAAGCAAGATTACTTCAATGACATTTATCACAGTCTATTTATTGCAAATGCCATCTAACAGTGATTACTCTATTGAAAGTGGGCAGTAATATTCCTAGGCTTAGTAAGAAGGATCAATGGCTGCAGTAATTAAGCCTAATTTATCCGCAACCTTTGGTGTAATTGGTAATTCAGTATTACTGAAGCACATAAAAGTTTCCTGTGGAATAAGCTTCACTTCATTAACAGCATACCTCAACGACAGAACTAAATACTCTTCAGTCACAATTAAATCATGATATTCAGATCCCTCTCTTCATTCTGGTGTAGCAGAGTGGGCCATTTAAGAGCTATGGAATTACAGCATGCATACTAAACTAGTTGGGAAAAGTATCAAACAAGATAACATTAAATACAGTTATTATGGTGATGATACTTAGAAATATGATGCAGGTTCATATTCTACCGAATCTTCGGTAGTCTTTATTCCTATACTATTGTAATTAAATATCAAGAAGTTTAATTTAGTTCAACAATGTTATGTTAATGCATAATCCGATACGGTTTAGAAACTTTCTATGATTTTTACTCAGTTTCTAAAACCTAAATTAGTTAGCTGCAAGGTAATTTAGTCTTTATATATATATATATATATATATATATATATATATATATATATATATATATATATATATATATATATATTATATATATATATATATATGAATAACGTCATTAAGTTGCCTATTTGCTGAGAATAGTTTTCAGAATAAGCTGTTTCGCTACGAATATCTTTAATCAATAAGTAATTAGGATATTTATATTCTGTTTCAATTTTTTTAATACTTTATTATAAACAAAGAATTCGTTAAATCCAAGCATCATATTGATATAATGAATGAAACTCCTAAGAATAGTTTTAGTCTCTTCCTCTCTCAATTTACATTGGCAAGAATAAATATATTCTGGTAATATTTATTTTTATACCTATAATTCAGTAGTATGACACAATTCCTTTTTACATAGAAACAGTAAACAAAAGACCACTCACGAAGTGATTAGAGAACAAAATTATAAAATAAGTCTATGGTTGATAATCATTGTCGATAAATTGTATTATGTGTTATCTAAATGACATTGATTATCATAATCACGAACATATGTCCACCTGATAACCTTTGCTGTACCCTTCCTCAAGAGATGATTGACAACATGACAGTATTTATTTCTGTAAAAAGGATTATTATGATGACTGATTTGTTTAGCTTGATACTAAGATACTAAACCTGACATAGTGAATAATCGCCGTTGGTATTGTTATCTCCTAAATGTCGCTAATGATGCCATCTTATAGGTAATTCGGTTTAACATACGTAATGAAACAGCATTAACATAATAGTAGAGTCATCCATTATTATTCAAGTATAAACTTCGACAATCGTCAGAATTAAACCACTCTGTTTGTTATATTTCAATAAAGTAAGGGCGCTTTATAAAATATACATTGTCATTATCATTATCATCACGAATATTTTCAAATGAGATAGGTGTTGGATGGTCTGCCGGTATCATGATCATGTGTAGCTTGATGATTACTACTAGTAATGCCACTGATGTAAAAGTCTGATTCCATTTGATGTATACAAACATTCGAAATTTGAAATTCTATATATATATATATATATATATATATATATATATATATATATATATATATATATATATATATATATAAAACCTATACAATGCAGTCTGGAGATACTAAAATCGTGAAGTATAATTTTCTACCTACTATTGCTGTATCCTTATACTCTCCGCTCCAAATGTGTATGTTAATTAATGTTCGGACTTGTTCTTGGCAACCTTTCCCCTTCATGCTAAATGTTAACACTTCTTTCTTGGAATTAGCTCGTAATAAGTGCAAATTGTAAGTGCAATTAGCTAAAATATGTTTTGACTGCTAAAAGGATTATTAACATTTTTCTAATGGAAATTGCAGCAAATAGCTTTAAATAGTGATAAAATATATTGTTATATATATATCGTCTTATATATGTTGTCAAATGTTCTCTTTTTCCGTGAATATTCGACAACTGTCAGCACACATGACACGACTTATATCTTAATTATTTTCATTTGATTTCAAATAAATAAATTACATTTGTGAAAACCTTGCCGAATGCGTGATTTCAAACATAATACCTAAAACATAGAATATGTACATGTTTATCTATCACACTTGTTCCTACGAAGGCCACACTTATTATAAGCAACATAGTAAGTACAGTTTTATAATCCCGAGTAATAGAAATAACATATTTATAGAATCGGATAACTCGAAATAAGACATTTTGAATGGATTTAGTTTTGTATACATGTTTATAATAATCACGCTTCACAGTAAACAACGATTCCACATTGACATATGAGCTAAGACGTATATAGACAGAATACTCAGATATGGCCATAAGATTAATCTAAACATCAACTGTAACTTGTACACCAACGGTACTACTGCCAGAAATTATCGCGCTACACAATTTCCTATATCACGTCTGATATATTCCGGAAACGAACATCTTATTAACACAATAACTCAATTTATAACATTTGGTTCTATATGTAAGATATCTTACCATAAAATGACGTAGTTGCTGTCGGTATGGTAATGTCACAAGGAAATGCTATTTCCCGTTATTCACACTTATATTACCAATTCAAGCTATCGATTTGGTTTGATGGAATATAAAATATATCGTAGCACGATCCTTGTCTTGATAGGATCTTACATAAATAAGATGTGTCAATAGGTCAACCGTAATGTTATCCGTTGTGTTATCTTAAGCCAAATGCTTACGTATTGGATATCAACATACAGACGGGTACCAAGCAGATCATTATGAAAATAGTTTCCTTTTGTGACTTTTAATCAAACTTATTATAACACTACTGCTGGTGGAGGTAGTGAAGGAAATTTGTGAGGTATAATCGTTAAAGTGGTTTAATAGGCTACGTCATTCTAGTTGTGCCACACATAATTTATATTTCCTCTAATTTGATTATTCCGATTTCTTTCACATTAATTAGCTTCAATTAGCGTATTTTTCAGGTTTTTTCTCAATACACTGGTGTTGTTTGTATGTACATATACTGATATCTTTATGTTGTATTCGTAGTACAATCAACATAGTAACAAGAACATCTAGGAACACAAATGGATAATGAAATAACAGAACTCTACTATACTCAACCTAGCCACTTAATATATGCAAAGATTTGTTAATAAATTAT
Organism: Paralvinella palmiformis; assembly: GCA_025642065.1. NCBI lineage: Eukaryota > Metazoa > Annelida > Polychaeta > Terebellida > Alvinellidae > Paralvinella > Paralvinella palmiformis. Next base: position 73,811 of record JAODUP010000862.1, on the reverse strand, counting down.
TTAACATTTCATAATAAAAAACTATCAATATACGATTCACCTTGCACGCAGCTGAATAACAATTTAACATATTTGACAGTAACATATTAATATATTGTGATAAAGAATCAGTGAATCAAATATCAAAATTTACGCAAATAAGACATCTTCCTGCCCATAGGAGATGGAGCACCTGATAATGCCATCTTGCCCATATAGGCTACTATGCTAATTTGATGTTGTAACATATGATACCAAACATTTCAAGTTTTAACATATAATTGCCATGATACATGCATTTGTTTAAGCAATGGTCCAAGTATGCAGATATGTGTACGATAGTGTAAATTAAAACAAAAAGACGTCGTACTGCTTTATTTCATTGTACACAGCATTTAATCAATCACGCATATTTCAGATCACATAATTATGAACCATAGAACGAACAAGAATAGCTCTGAAAAGCTGACACATGGTTTCCTTCAAATCTTTATAGGTAGGAAATCACTTGTTCACATAACCACCAAAAGTTGACTGTTTGAGTTTACAATTAGGTAAATCAGATAAGTTGCTATGCATAATATTGCCAAGATAAATCGCCCAGTTTATCCATTGTATGACTAAAGCGAGTAAGGTCGTTTGCGTACCCAAGTTCTCCGATAAAGTCGGTGTCAACATAAAAGTGAAAACCACGCCTCCGTGGTCTAGCGGTAGCGTGCTGGATCACATATCACTACCATCGAATCCCGGTGTGGGCATATCTGAAGGTTGTTTTGTCTTTCACTTCGTCTCATTACCTTTGGAAGTAGCTCGGCCCATTTAGCCTACCTTGTGCACAAAAGTGGCCGTAAAACATCAATCATCATCTATAACAATACAATTCATTCATAAATATATATAATAAATAATATTGACGATATGATACCACCTTGTTTTACTCCGTTTAACATATTGAAATACCGGGATATACATGCATCCTATGAGATACATAACTGTTGTCTCGTGTAACTAACCAGAAGCAACATAACAATAATTTCAGGCATACCAAAAACAGGAAGCAATTTAAATAATTTAGCATGATGTACTTTATTAAAAGCCCTAGACGCGTCTAAGAGACAACCGCATTCATATCCATCTTTTCTAACATAATAATCCACAGTTTCAATAAATACAGCTGCACAAAAGGGTTTGTAGAAAAACCCGGCTGAAACTAAACTGTAAGTCTTATTTGTCTTAAAACTACGGTACATATAAAAATTTTAGTTATATATATATATATATATATATATATATATATATATATATATTATATATATATATATATATATATATATATATATATATGTGTGTGTGTGTGTTGTGTGTGTGTGTGTTGTGTGTGTGGATTAAATTATACTAATAACATATAATATATATATATATATATATATATATATATATATATATATATATATATATATATATATAGCATACGCACACACACCACAAACTGAATGTCGAAATGTCACATGTATAGCTTTCCTTTGAACAACTGCGAATTACTGTTGAATGTACACTCTGTTGTCAAAGTAATTATCTTGTGTAAGTACTAATTCACCATTGAACCACACGAACTTGTACCACACGAACTTGTTATTTACTACGAGCTGTGGTGTTATGTGGTACTAGTTGTACGTGCTTTCGTGTTATGTCCGTAGGCTGCTTGTAGCTGCTTTCCTGTGGGTGTAGCATATTTGTCGTATATGGAAAGCGGATTAGCTGGGCCCAATATGCTGATAGGTAACCGTGTTACATGCAGATGTATTATATGTTTACAGGTATGTGGATGCGTAGAACATTTTATTTTAAGATTGAATTATGTTTCAAAGGATGTTTAGATATTGCTGTTCTTATCCAGTGCTACTATATATGTATCTTACAATACACACACGAACACATATACATACATACATACACACATACACATACGCATAGAAGAACACATTTATAGATACGCACACACTCAAAATCACCCAGAAACACACACACACATAAACACACACACAAGCACACTATCACAATTTCTATTCCTGATTCAAGAGTACCTACACAACATATTTGTCAGCCATTGTCATTTAAATACGAAGGTTTAATTTTTTTTATTGCACCCGCTGCCAAACTCAGCACAATATTCATTACATATATACCTCATAGATAAAGTACAAATTCTACCAGTCACCACCACTTCCTGGCATAACCGTGAACATGTATGTTTCAGAACAGATTTTAAACTTTCCAGAAGACAACAAATTTTAGATATACCGTAAATTGGGGGTTTGAAAAACCAAACACACAATTGTCACATCATTTGAGCCGAGACACGGCTAACAGAAATAATATCTGACTGCATGACCTGAAGTTTCGGTATTATGTTCCAATGGATACCAGATCATACCGGTATTCAGATGTTATGGCATTGATACCTTTATAGGTTATTAGTAAAATATTTAAAAGAACGTCGTTCTCTATATGAGTTACACTATTTTGAATACATTGAAGGTGATCCATTTTGAAATCAGAAATGTCATGTAAAAGAGAGTGACCCTATATATTCGTATATATAACTTATTTATCAAACTAACTATTTTACTTAGACATTAGGCATAATGGAAAATACAACGATCTGTAATACTAATGTTCTTGTTAATTTAGCACAATCTAGTGAGGCCAAATAAATACTATTTATGCTGTTACCATTTATTTATGAACATTTTGAAGATCATCCACAGACGAATATCAGCAATACGCTGTTCTAGTTTCTTCACGGAGGAGGAGACATTTAACCCATTATCCGGATCTAGTGATATATACAACTGTATGTCATCAGCAAGCAAGTGATGTTTAACACCATGTCCATGCTTATCCAAAAACAACGTATATATAATGTAAAACCAGAGGACCCGTAATTGAATCTTGCGGTACACCAGATAACAATAACTGAACATCAGATTAAGTACTATTATCAGACACTCTGTCAGAGTTGTTCGAAATAGGATTGAAACTGTCCAAGTACTTTACCTGGCATATTGAACATGTATTATTACTAGTAATAAACAAAATATGTTCAATAAAGCGCCCTTATTAGCAGGAGCCTTTTAAAGGTCCTATATAATGATACCCCAAATACTATGTCAGTACAAACCCTATTAGAGATCCAGACGATAATTATTATTTATCTGTGAAAGCAACAGTGAACAGGTGTGTTCCTAAAACGGATTTTAAAGTTTCAAGAGACGATGCATTTCTAATACCCGCCGCAACCTATTCCACAAAGTGGCAGGTGCAGCATTAATTGCGCAATCACCACATGACCGAGACTCAGGCACCTGCTATAGCATCTGATTGGATGACCTGAGTTTGCGGAATTATGTTTTTCAACCATTATGGACTTGCAACACTCTTCTACCAATGGTGTACCATGTGATAAAGAGCTGGAAGGGAACTCAATATATATATTTAATTTTGTTTGACAGAAGAAGTATATCTTTGGCTAAAGTAATACTATTTTGAAAGGCAGTTTAATTTGAATGTAGTACTTTATTAACAGTACCGAAAACATTCCTTTAATTGTCCTTACATGCTTTCATTTTTTTTTAATTTAAAGAGCTTGAACAATTCCTGATGAACATACATACCGTTCCTGATCCACAACCACTTGCAATATAATTATGTCGCTTACCATCGTGAATATCCTTAGTTTACCGCAAAATAGTGATCTTCTTAGCATTTTCTGTCTCCCTATTCATGCATGTTCGGCTACAAAGTTATTTAATGGACTATTATGGATATCCACCAGATGATTAATATTATCTAGGAGATCGATAATCAGAGGAGTGTTCTGTATGGAATAACTTAAGCTAAGACAGATAGTTTCTGATACATCAGTGCTTCTCCAGAAGTGGTCATAAACCATGAAATGTACAGAGGCATTGTTTATCAATTTATCATCGTCTTGGGAGAAAACTTGATCAAAGATGAGAATATGTCTGTGTTTTCTTTCTTGAATATGCTCCTTCAGACTGCCAGATCTAAGACCGTTATTTGCTTTCTAGATTTCTTTGACAATGTAAAAGCATATTTAAATCACCTGAGATCAACAGATGGCCATCGTTGCTAGATAGAGTAAGTCACCTAGGATTATATAATGACATGTATATCCCTGACATCAGATATTTAATCAAATTTACTACAGATGGACTGTTAATTCATCTGACCACTACTAAAATATTGTACATGTACAGCCGTGCCATTAGATGGTGTTATTGACACGGTGATTAAATTACTTGCAATACACCCTACCCGATTTGGATTCTTTCCAAAAGGTGGACGCATCACTAAACATATGACATTATTGTCAAATGTTCCCCAGACAAGTAATGGAATTTTATTATAATTTTATAAATGGATAGAATTTTATGCGAATGAACTTCTGATGATGGTTACCATGACAACAACGCCTACAAATATCAACCATTAAAACACGTACCCAAGCACCGGGTGCTTAATGTTAACAACGCAATGGTCGATAAGTTAGGATGTTAACTGGTAGAACAAAAAGAAAATAATAGAAATAAAAAATAATCAAATGGAAATTAACTTAAAGAGAACTTCCTATATTTTTGTCTGATGTTGTTTAAAATGATTTGAGAAAGAGTATATGAAGCTTATGCACGATTGAGACTTAATAATATGTTTCCAAACTAAATTATTTTGTTGTACTAGTAATCCATTACAACGTACGACCTCCAATTTTCCTTTATAATTAACAAAATTAATTAAACAGTTCGTATTAAATAAAGGTATTTGTTTATCGATTTAGTTTAGATATATAGCAGCATTTCGAAATATTTATTTTCATTAGACGTTATTCATCGAATGGTTGATCGATCGATTCATTCATATATATTTAACCAACCATCCCTCCAGTGATCCATCCACCCATCCATCTATCCATCTACCTAGCCTTAATTAACCCATTCATCCGTCTGCTGAAATCGTCTTTTTATTTCGAATTATCATAATTGTCTATTTTCTCCCAAGTTTCCCATAACCAATGAAGTTCCATACTTCCTATAATGCATTCCAGAATGTTTATTCATTAGTCCATCTTTTTATTTCCTTTAAATTATCAAATCCTAGTATCACTAGTTTTATTCCTCGTTGTTCTTTATATTCATATCTATAATATATTGAATAACAGACTATGATGGTAAATATTTATGTTTTATCTATCCTTCTGAAAAAAAGGTATTTCAAATGGACCATTGATGACGTAACAGATGAAATGATGTCAATATTCAAATCCTAGTTGTGAATATATTTAAAATCGTTCTGAAGACAAACAGTACAATGAATAATCGGTATATAATACTTTACAAAAATAAGCTTATAATTAGTGATCTTTTTTAGAGTTCTACCACTATCACCAGCAACCTCATCATTAAATCAATATCGACTAAATCATCATTTGGTTGTCATCTTATTGCTTGGTCACTGTTGAAAGTAAGCCGACATCTTAATCTCTGTTTAAAAGAAATCTCTGAGAAAAGGACGAACATTTCTCAAATTGGTTCAGAAAACTCTGTGTAAAATGGGAATCGATCCAGATAATATCCCGATAGCCAGATACCTTTGTCAGGTCTATGCTTATGTAATAATCCTAATAATAGACCAATAATATTCAAACTTGCAAACTCTGCGGATTGTGAGCTAATTTGTCCAACGTTTACTTTGAAAAGGATTATTGTCTGGTTTAGCGAAGGTATTCCTGGAGAGATTGACAGAAAGCAAAAAGTAATATGGCTATATGTCAGGACCACTAGGCAAAGCGGCCTCAAACATCCATATATGCATGTATCTGCTTACCTCAGAGGTAATAAGATAGAAATTAACACACAGTCTTATTCCAAGGATCAGGTTAGATTCCAACATTATATTCAGCACAATGTAAATACTCCTCCACTAATGAAGAAATTGAAGGAAGTTACAAAATTCTCCAACAAAATATTTCCCCAATCGAATCTTTTATCCATGTAACCTGATCGCTGATGAGATTAGTTTTAATTCTGCTGATATATGCCATTAGAAAGCATTTCTGTTTGACAGTGCTGATCTGACAGCAGGTATCCTATCTTTGGGTAACTCCAAGGTCATAAAGCAATACGCTAGCTAACTAGTTAATTTTGATGCGGCTTCTCGACATGATATGGCTGGTGATATTCTTAAAACAACATTGATGGCTACGTTTACATAGAATGATCACTTGCAGGTTGAGCTACTCTACACTGGTGTCACACGTTTAGGTGAAGCACCTACTGATGACTAACTGTTTGGAATGGGATTATCGCTGCAAAATTCAAATGCTATACTGGTTGTATGCAATTATATATATATATATATATATATATATATAGATATATATATATTGTACTATGCGACTGTGTCAAAATCTACTAGCACTTCATTATATAGTTTCTCACCAATTTTCAATAATTAAAACAGTCACTACCTTGTGTAATGTCTGAGGAAATCTATATATTCTATATTGAAAATATCTATAATTCTTATATTAGTTTTCGAAAACCTAATTTCCTGTTATAATTATTCTTAATCCACCGTACATTATTATCTGTTAATTTGCAGATCACGATATAGTGCTCTCTTAGCATTAATATTTTGTTTAAAGTAATGAACAATATGATTTTGTTTCTTGGGTTCTTTGATGTTTAATGTCATAGTGAATTTAACGTCCCAAGATAATCCTATTATCGCTCATATAAACCCGTTCAATTTTTCCATCAAACTCCAAATTCCATATATATATATCAAACTCCTAATACATATGGGTTTTGCATCATGCTGTTTCTCAAGTATGGTTGGAATGGCATCTGATGTGAGCCTGGCACTCTTCATGTCACATCCAATTGATCAAGCAAAAGATGGTGAAATACCAAACGTCCATTGCTCAAACTTTTCCCGCTAAGCTTACTGTGACAAGATGGCTTCCCCTGCACTCTGTTCATATTTCGCAATCAATCACGCAAACGAGTCTTGTCTTCTGGGAACGAATGCATACTCCATACACTGGCAGATCGATTTGCACAATTATAAGCGGCACGGTGCATCAGTTTACACGATTAACAATGACAATATCGAATTCGTAATTTAAAGTAACCCACGGCAAATGTTTGGCGTATGTTTGCCAAAGATAGCATTCCAAATCTTACCGAGGATTCACCTTTACAGCTGTAGCGTAATTGTGCATGTAAATCGTTAGCAAATGAACATTTATAAACACCTCTGACTGAAATTGATTGTATTGCATAATACTGACATTTTGTCTAATTTGGGAAATTACATTATCTATAATCCAGCTTATTTATGGATATATGGTTTCGAAGTAAGTTGAGCCAGAAGATGCCTTAATTATGCTTTCAGGTGAAATGCATTGAAGCTTCTTAGAGCTCTAATTGACCACATGTATTAACATAGTTAGTTATTCCAATCACAAGCTTTAGCGATAAGCTAATTAAATATAATGCATCACAGACATCGTCTTAATTGCTTCACTTGTTAGTTCCATATTTTGATAATTATGTCCATAGTATTCTGACATCTTGTTTTATTTCTATATACATTTTCATTTCTAGATTTCCTTTATTTCAGGGCTTACCAATCCTGCCGAATAAGGATATCATTTACAAAGCGTTTATATATAATTAGTAAGCAACATTTTAATTTATGTTTAGAATGTAATTGCAAACTTCTTTCTGTTGGCAATGTTAAATGTATTGTGTTATTTCATTTATTTCACTTCTAATATGCCAAATTTTTCGATATAAAATGATATACCTTAAAGTAAACATAATACTTAGGAATGCGAAAACATTTCAAGAAAAATATATATTGCTGTTTATTTTATAACATTTTATTATGTTAAGTAAACAATGAAGCTATTCATCACTCATTTAAATCATTATAATTATAATTTTCTTAAAGGTCTTTATAGTAATAGGGACTGGAAGGCTGCTACAATGATATCACAATAATATGCATTAAATTTCAAATAATTTATTGGTATTATCTAAAGGCATTTAACCGAGAAAGAAATTTTATAATGGATTTTAGAGTTTTCATAATAGATTTAACATGTGTAAGACATGCCACATTTCTAGTAGTCAGTGTTGTCGAGATACATATATATGCAATAGCAATTAACTAGATAAGCTTAGTTTCTGGGATGGCTTTCAAATGGTCATGGGTTCCTGTATATATTCAAATGCAATGCCACTGATAGGTTAATAAGTTGTTAGCAAATTCTTGAAGAGTTAAAAGTTTATATAATATGTTGAGTAAGGGCTTTTGTAAACTCGTGCTAAGAACACTCATAATTATGGAGAGAGAAAACCTTCATGTTTAATTAATCTGTTTTAATAACCACATTTAGGATTAATGTTTATTTGTTGTCTTCATGATGATGAACAAGTTGAAAATGATTGCGAGGAAAATGCTGATTATGAGCACGATGATGATGATGATAATCATTCTTATCCTGATGATTCTTATCCTGATGTTAAAGATTATGCTAATAGTAGCTGAAGTATTATTATTATTATTATTATATAGTTAGTAGTAGTAGTAGTGGTAGTAGTATTAAATTAGTTCACAGTAGAGCTTGCACCATTATGCATATGACACAACTATCCAGTTAGCATTAAGTTAATCGCTGAACGTAACATTAACGGGACCATTCTTATCATCATCATCATCATCATCATCATCATTAGGGGACCG
>JAODUP010000862.1:0-60000 GCA_025642065.1 Paralvinella palmiformis | reverse complement strand
TTATTTTTCAACGAGTTACATTTAGTTAAAGATTTGTTATTTTAATTTTAATACATTTAAATAGTTTATCCTGCACACGTCTCTACAAGTTGGACATGGACTGTCAGACGCGACAAAGGCCTTAAAAAGAGTATACCCTTTAGAGTATTATCAGAGCTAATCCACTATTCCGACACTAGTAATACAATACAGATTTAACATTCCTTTGTAACACTTAAAAGGCTAAGTCGGTAGCAATCATTTATCGATGTATTTGTTTCAAAATATGTTAAACTTACAAATTTGTGACAAGTGCTTCCCTTTTTAAATTAATATTTATGTTTTTGGCTGATTAAGCTCCGCAAATATAATATTTTATTTTTGGTCTGTGTATTTGTGTCTTCAGTAAACTAGCAAATACTTGGATTTCGGGTAGCTTCAGTGGATATGAAAATATGCTTCTATGCGTAGGTAAATGTTTCTAAAATATGTGATATATTCTGTATGTTTCAGCTAGTCCCTTGTTTGATTTTTGTTATGTGTAAAAATTATCGTTAATAATCATTTATATAAATTAATATTAGCAGAGGTTAAAGCATGAACTACTTGTAGAATGGAAATACTTATGTTCATACTGCCTTTCAAAGGTAAGCAAAATATAATAATCTTGCGAATATCGGATCAATGCTATTTCTAATTCTGCCAATTTTCAAGTATGACTAACCCTAAATTAAGTTTTAAATTTGGGTATTTAGTGGCGTTCACATTCAATATATCACATTCAATATATCACAGAAGAGACCATAAGCTGTGAACGAGTTGTATTATAATGTTGTTACAGACAATATCCATAACTTATCTAAGAACACGTGACACTAACTTTTCATATGGGATCTGCAAATAATGGAGTTCATTTACAATTCCAGATATCAACTAATAATCGCTATTCTACGGTAGATGAGGAAGCCGAAAAAGTAATACGAGTACCATATTCTCTATATCAATCTTATTGTAAGATATACTAAAATCACATCGTCTCACCTACTCAGATGATCCCTTTATGTGGTTATCAGATAATGGCCTATGCCAAAGTAAATAGATAACACCAACCACGCATCCCTTCCTTTACATTAACAAGAATATTTATTATATAACAGAAGTTGTCACGGTTTCCTGTAGTTTAATTACTGCCACTGGTTCATTTATTTGATTGTCGTAATGACGTTTCATAATATCATCTTTAATTACATTTAAGGTTTGAAATATTTCCAATCAGTGGATATGAATACAAATGGAAGAATCCCCCATTTATTTTACCTGGACCCATATCTGCTCAGTTATAGGTCTCCAATTAGATAAGACAATCTTGAAATATCTTCAGGTTATCTACCAAATATTTCGCACTTTGTCAGGTATCCAGAAATCATATATATATATATATATATATATATATATATATATATATATATATATATATATATATATATATATATTATATATATACCTTATGATAAATATCACATAAATTGAAATGAAATAGAAAATAGTATGTAGTTACATTGTGTTTGAGTGGATTTTTAAAAACCACGAAACTACTGACTGAAATATAATTAATTATGCACACATATAGCCACCGACACACACACACATCACACACACACACACACACTATATATATATATATATATATATATATATATAATAATATACACACACACACACACACACACACACACACACACACACACACATATATATATATATATATATATATATATATATATATATATAATATATATATACTGTATATGTTCGAGGTTTGTGGGAGAATATTGCAAACTTCCTGTGAATGTTATTTTGGGTAAAGAAATAATTCTAAATGCGATTACCATAATACTATTATTTCTTAATTATTCGCACATTTAAATAAACATATTATTTAAGTCGGCAGTATTAGTAGGCAAATAATTCAAAATCTAATCCAACAAATATTAGTTTCTGGGAAAAGCTACCTGCAGGATAATGAACTATACTTCCGGATATTAAGATACTTGAACTATGAACCACCAATCTGGATCCAAAATCCTACATTAATAAAGCGATTTAATTGGATATCGGAATAAATAGGTCTAATACAAACCTGACCTAACCATGAAAACATTAACACGAATAATGTCCTGCTTCCAGCTCATAAAAAGTTAATGTTATCTTCTTATTACACATGACATAATATCATTTGTAAGAACATAATATATACCATCTATTAATCAAGGTAAATATCACCTCATGTAGATCTAGCTAGCTAATATAACATACACACGGTAACTTATGACACTTAATGACCTCAACAGACAACCATCATTATCTTTACGCTTTGTTGTCGTGTTTGTCAAAGTCCATGTTTTTCATCATATATCGAGCTTTTATTGGCAAAAGGCCACGTGCTAAAAATATAGAAGTGGATTTTCTCTTGTTATCAAGCACGATAAATCATAGTAACTACTCAATGACTACTTGTTACTGTTAACGTCGTGAATAAAATATGAATTACATATAAATAAGGTTGATAGTGTGACGAGAAAGGTGTTATATATAATACGTTGAACATATCTTAACTTACCTAACAATGTCTATTTATTTTGAGCAAATCCTGTGTCTGTGTTCTTTTATTTATTTCTTCGTTTGTTTACTGTTGTCAGTAGTGATCAATGTTGTTGTTTTTATTAATAAGCCATAGTTTGGGTTAAGTAAGAATCATTAGTTTTATTGGCATAAACAATCTAACTGATAAACTTCGCCTGGTACTCGCCTGGTACAACCACTCCGCTGAATTAGTAATAATCTTATAGAAGTTAACAATTGGTCTGAAAAGAAATGCAATTAGTAATTACCAAATGAACCAAGTAATTTAGTCCGTAGATACATCGATTGCACAATTCCCATAAATATCATACGGACGTCCTCATGCTTGTAATATCGGAAATCCTGTTAAAAGAAATTTATCTGACATGTATAATACAAATGTATGGATATATACAACATATTTGACAAATTGAATCGAAAAGCTTGCTGTATTCTTATAATATTAATACAATAACGACAAACAGTATTATAATTCGTGTTTTTTACAACAACAAAAATCTTTCAGCTGCCAGATAGTGTCAGTATAAATTAGTAACATATTTATTTAATATATATGATATGTTGTGGTAAATGTGTCTTTTATTTTAAATTAATTACATTATTGTTATTTATATGTTTATCTGTTTAAGCGTTCCCATTGTTTATGGCAAGGGTAATCCTCCTATGGGCTAACCTAAATAAAGAAAACATTTAATATAAAGTTTATATCAATGGATTATTTATGTAAATGTACTTAAAATGTTTAACAATATAAAATATATTACCAAAGTTCTATTACAAGGTCAATATATTGCATAACGTAGTCAGACCTTGATAAGGACGCGATGTATATGTGTTTGAGTAACGCTTTGCGCCTGTAATGCCAGCATGTGTCGTATGCTCCATTGGGTGTTGAAATTTGTGTTGGGTTGAAACAGTTCTGAGTCAGGGATTATAATATTGGAAAGCGCCTGAGAGCAGCTTCTAGCTGAACAAGGCACTATATAAATGTTACATATTATATTATTATGTAATGTGATTATAAACGTCTATTATTAACGATCGCTATCAGATAACCTTTATTGCTTAATCAATACATAAAAGGACTATATGTTCTACAGCCGTAGGGGTAATAGTATTTTGTGTACATCAATTTGCAACATATATAAATATATAAATTGAATGGGTTGTGTTGTGTATTGTAATAGCGAGTGAGATAAGGGGTAAATTACTGTTTATGAAACGATATATCATTTGTAAGTCTTCTCCGTGTGGCATTAGTTTTTAACATTGCTCTAGGTAAAAAATTAGAACTGCAAAATATAATAACTATACATTATTAAATAAATGTATTTAGAAAGGTAATCAGTGAAAGTAGTCTAATCTGTTTAAAAAGTAGTTTAAACAGTTACCAATAAAGACAGAGGCTACAAATCCAATATACCTGACACTAAGAAATCAACTAATTTAACACTAAGCCAAAAAGTATATCTAGCTTTCATTCATATATATTATATAAATAGGCATAATGGAATATACATATTATCTCGATTGTTTATCACAAATTACAGGATATAAAGCCTACCCTCACGTCAGAATCATAAATATTATCTTGTTGTTACACTTGGTAAGACTTCAATACCTCTAGAATAGTAATTTATTTCGTACTGTACGATAGTTTGGTCACTAGGTGAGCTATATAAAGGTTGATTTGAATTAGATTATGTTGATCCTTAACTTATACACAAGGTGACTAAAGATAAGTAATATCCACGACAGATGCTTACTTTAAACGTTTGCAGTTATTGTCGTTGTCGTTGCTCCTGTTTTGTTATTATTTATTTTATTCAGGATTCCCCTTATTTATTGATCGTTCGTTTGTCAAAGAGGCAAGCATTGAAGAGATAGAAAGTGACTAAGAGCCTGTAAAAATATCTTTCAATACGTCGTTCTAGGTTTTTTTTGAAAAACAGTGTACGAAGAGTATAACAATTGATACTTATTTTGTTTAAACTTAAGGAGTTAGCCATATTGGTTCTCAAGGTAAAGCAACCTTCCAGTACCCATGTTTTGCTTTAATTAACAAAACTAATTGTTACTTTTGCACATAAAAGTAATTTTATCATTTCAGCTCAGATCATTTCCTGGATTTGGAGATTTTGGTTTCATTATTAACTCTTTTTGATGGTTCTTTGCGCTTATATAACCATATTAGTTCATGCTGGATTAAGTTTTTTGTAGGTATTAGACTGAGAATCGTAAAGAGAATGTTATTTTGCAGTTCATTAATTAGCAAGCAACAGACTATTCTATTCAAATACATTGTATTCTTTTGATGTCAAATGGGGTTTATATCCATAACTGATATATATTATAATTTGATGTTAATACTAGAATAAGATTAACTCAACAATGTTATTGTTACTTATAAAAATATTCCAATCATCCATCAATAAACCCATTTATCAATCTTACGATTACATAATCACTTCATGGTTGATCGATCGATGCAATCATCCGTCCATCTACCCAATCATCCAGCTAGTCAGCCAGCCAACCATTCAGCTAGTCAGCCAGCCAATCATCCAGCTAGTCAGCCAGCCAATTATCCAGCTAGTCAGCCAGCCAATCATCCAGCTAGTTAGCCAGCCAATCATCCAGCTAGTCAGCCAGCCAATCATCCAGCTAGTCAGCCAGCCAATCATCCAGCTAGTCAGCCAGCCAATCATCCAGCTAGTCAGCCAGCCAATCATCCAGCTAGTCAGCCAGCCAATCATCCAGCTAGTCAGCCAGCCAATCATCCAGCTAGTCAGCCAGCCAATCATCCAGCTAGTCAGCCAGCCAATCATCCAGCTAGTCAGCCAGCCAATCATCCAGCCAGTTAGCCAGCTAAATCTAGTCATCCACTCAGCCATCCACCCATCTACCTAGAAGTAATCCACTTACTTCCTTTTATTTTGAATCATCATAATCATTTCCTTTCTCCTAAGTTATCAGAACAAGTGAACTTCCCTGCCTTTTGCATAATGCACTCCTGACCATCTGTTAATTACTCCTTCCATTCTATTTACTTTAAATTATCAAATCATAATATCATTAGTTATATTCAATGAATAGTCTGAATACATATTTGTACAATATTAGGCTTATAATAAGTGATGTGTTTTTATTATATTAGATTACTGCAATCATCAACAGCATCATTTTCATCATCATCACCTAAATCATCGTTTTCGTTGTTGCCACCTTATTCCATAGTGTCTGATGAAAGTATATATACATTTGAAAGTATATATACAGTGTTATAGCATTGTGTTAATTTGTCTATCGACATATCTCATAAACATCTTTGATGACCACAAAGGCATTTGTATTTAATTAGAATGAGATTTAGATTAAGGCTCTATTGATAGGTAGGAGAAGAATACCAAAAAAATAATAGACAATCATAAGATTGATAGGTGAATTTTCAATTGCGAAGGTAAGATAGCAGCCAATACTGTTCGGAAATTCAAACTGATGCATAACCATTATTGATCCAGTTTCAACCTAACCAAACACTAATTCACTCATTCTAAATCATTGTCACAAAACACAGACATTTTATCCGTTTATCATCTGTCTTCATTACCATAACTCATTTATATATCATTTCCTTTTCCGTTTGATCTTCGGTTAGACACATCACATAAAGATTCAAGTCACTTTTAATGTATTTTTGGGTTGAAATATTGTACCCGCCTAATTTTATCGCAGTGATGAATCTACATCATTTCGCTGGATAAGTATCTGTTCTAAATCTAATATGGCGCGACTTGCCTCATATCTATTTCGGGTTATATCTGGATATTACACAAGAAAATCAATATGGCTGTTCACGTAAAAAATGGCGATATAAAAATATGGCTTCTGGTTCGTGTATTATAAACCACTGATGCAAAAAGACACACACACACACACACACCACACACACACACACACACACACACACACACACACACACACACACACACACATATATATATATATATATATATATGCATGTCTGTGTGTGTGTGTGTGGTTGTGTATATAAATATTTGTGTGTGTGAGATTGTGTGAGTATGTGTTCGTGTGTATGTGCGTGTGTGTGTGCGTGTGTGTGTAATTCAGTCAGTGTGTTTTTACGTTATAGTGGTGTGAAATAAGGGCCTGGCATATATAATATCCAATCATGACTTTTGGATTGATATCACGAGTCCTATTCCAATAAATCTCAAAAGAAAGAATATATTTACGTAGATTTAATTCCTTTTAAGTGATATAGTCATACGCAGATATTGTCAGTTGGAAGGTGCATTAAATTGCTTTGAATAATAACAAAATAACACGAAATAGCTATATTAAGTCATGCTATAGATTTAGTAGAAAGCTTCTAATACGGATCTGTAATTTTTATTATTTGATCACATTGCAACAATCTTGCTATAACAACTCAATCTAGTAGATTACAAATCTGGAACGATAACTAAGAAAAAGATCAATATTTATTTAATTTTGTCAATTTTGTTATATGAAATACAGTAGTTAATGGCATGAGTAATATAACGTTGTTATTGAAAGAGTAGCCCGATAATTATCATAAAAATACATTATATATATATATATATATATATATATATATATTAACATAGATATATGGAATTAAATACTGTGCAGGGATGTTTGCATATCTTAGAGGTTTGTTCCGGAAATAAGATAAATCCATTTATTTCGTATCTAAACATCATACATATAAATATATTCCTTGACGACCTGAAATCGTCCCTCAGTCTGAAATAAATTTAAAAAACTACTAATTAATAAAACAACAATTAATAAATGCAGATTAAGAACAACGAGTCATTAAAAGCTATTTTGATTTTTAATTGCTGTTTATGAAATGCAATTCAATAGCCATAACTAGTATGAGATAGTACACTTTAGTGATTGGGTTTCATTTCTGAGAGTAAATGTTTCCTTATTAATAATAGAATATGCAAAGACTTGGCATCTTTCATCCATTTTATTTAGTATCGCTATTGTATTTAGATATTTTGTTACGGACTTAAACCTAGACAACAACTCCCCTTCGTTGTAAGTTTGGTATTATGTTAGTTTACAAATATTGTTTAATAATAAAATGCTCCGCTAATAGTGGAGTCATTATTTACTGATACTCCGCTAATAGTGGAGTCATTATTTACTGATACTCCGCTAATAGTGGAGTCATTATTTACTGATACTCCGCTAATAGTGGAGTCATTATTTACTGATACTCCGCTAATAGTGGAGTCATTATTT
Organism: Paralvinella palmiformis; assembly: GCA_025642065.1. Taxonomy (NCBI): domain Eukaryota; kingdom Metazoa; phylum Annelida; class Polychaeta; order Terebellida; family Alvinellidae; genus Paralvinella; species Paralvinella palmiformis. The sequence continues at coordinate 52,077 of JAODUP010000862.1, read as the reverse complement.
ACTGATACTCCGCTAATAGTGGATTTACTGATACTTCGGTAATAAATGTCTGATAAATTACCAATAATGGAATCGGAATTCACTGATGACTAATTATAAAAGGTATAACTCTAAGTGTCATTGGTATGCTTATAATACCCAAATACACATGACTTTCAATTAATGTGATAGGCGAGTTTAGGCTTCATCCTCATTTGAGGTGTGTATTAATAGATATAAGAATTTGGATGAACAATAACTTTCTGGAGATCAACAGAAATCAGACAGAACATAATTGTGCATCCAAGTATTAAGAACAGAAAGGAAATTAACTTTATTACTGGATATATTTACATAAATTATTTCGTATCTTTACAAAGTCCATTCCTTATATATTATACTCTTGGAATGGAGAAATAGTTCAATGATATTAAAAAATTATCTTATTAACAAATAAGAAACATAAGGCATGGTCGAGATAATAAAATGATAAAACATTCAGAGAATTACTCCAAGTTGTTATACTGTCTCGATGTATTATCTCAATATATTGTTATGTAGCAATTCCGTCCCTTTGTCTGACTAACAGCCTAAAGTGAATGTAAACTATGTTGGCCGATTGGTAACATGCAATCCCAGAAGGGTACATATGACCCAGATTTTCTTCAAGTATTACTGGTCTTTGACACACTTCAGATATTAATTAATTCACACATCCGAAATTAAGCATACCTCCATCTAAGCGATCTGATCCAAACGTATATACTGTACATAAGAGGCTGCTGGGATCTGAGACTGAAAATCATCATATTAAATTTGCAGCCCGAAGCGAAATTTAAAGTCTTTAAAGTTGATAAAACCAAGTTAATTAAATTAGTTTTTTTTCTATTATCCATAAACCATTTTATTATCTAAACAACGTTTTGAAGCTATTTGAACCAGTTTCCGTGATTAATTAGTAAATAACGTTTTAATTAAAGCTTGCAATATAATTGCAAGCTTAGTCATGTAGTGAATGAATGTTAATTGTATTTAGGTGATTGTATTTGTTTCATTTCTAATATTCCTATTTGTCTTATGTAAAGGGATGTACCGTGAATTAACCACACGGGCGTGTTGACATTTTGACAGAATATTATATTATAATTTATTTGTTTTATTTTAGGCGTCAATTAAAACATTTTAGGCTTAATTAAATCATTGTAATCTAAATTTAATGAAATGCCCTTACTATTAGGAGCGATTCAAAGGCATAGTACAATGATACCAGAATATCTATTTAACTTCAAGTAAGATATTGAAATGATCAAAAGAGTTTAACGACGACAACATCAACAACAACATTATTATTATTATTATTATTATCATCATTATTATTATTATTATTATTATTATTATTATTATTATTATTATTATTATTAAATAAATTCACGTCATAAATCTAAATGATATGGTTGAGTTTTAAAAGTAACTGATGCATTTACATCAATTATTTATTGAAGGATTTTTCTTCAGCAAATAAGTAATTAAAAGGACACGTATATTTCTTAATCAAATATAACTAATTTAAAAATAACTAGTCATATACATTACCAATCTTCATTTTAATTAAGTTTATCGTCTTACCCACAAGGTAAAATCGTTAATTATTCATCCTTACAAATATTATGAAAAATAGCTAAATTCAAAAACAGATTCAATCAACACAAATAATTAGAATACTGTAATCATAATATAAACATGCGTTTTTAAATTAAACGACAATCATGTTATTGCATTTCTTTCATTTTTTATTATTTAGAATATATATAAGGTTTCCCATCTTTATCAGGTTTATTTAATTGCGAAGTGCCCTGCGGAATTATTCACTCTGTTTTTATAGGAATTAAACTATGCATTTTTTCAAACAGATTTATTCATGAATTTGTGAATATATCATTGGAAATATACTGCTTTTCCGGTGTTGGTAGTGATCAATTCAGTTCATCCCTAGGGTGATCCAAGTGACTTTTTTGGGGAATACGCCATTAATTTGTCAATATGCGTTACTGAAAAAATGCCGTACATGTATTTTAAGCAACCATTAAGCTACCATTACATTTTTGCACAAGCAATAAAGATATTCACAATTAACTGATAATTAGGTCTTCTAGATATTGGAGAATTAGCCAAATTTCATACAAGCTATAACATTTAAAGTAGACCACCAATCGCAATTAATGCATTCCCCCAATCCAGTAGCATGATAATTAATTTTAAAAAAACTTTAAAAAATAAAGTGATAATACTGTTATGATGTATATTCTGTAGTTGTTGGTATACATTTCATTATGGCAATCAACGTGTAACGTAACAGTAAAAGATGAAGTGGTTTGACAAGGACAGGTTATCATTTATATTTCTTTTAGACATAAGGAGAACAATAAATTATCCAAACTCTTATTTGCCGAATGACCTCTTAAAAATATATAACAGACGATAACTAACATGAATTGAAAAATGAATAGATAACATTTCATTTAGAATTATGATATAAAACATCGCGGTCCATTTATTTCAAAACTTATTTTATCAAGATATCTCGATCGTACAAAATACTGATAATTTCATCAATTATGCATCTTTTATAAATGTCCGACAAAATGACAATTTCTAAAATGGTTTTAGACAGGCTGTGCAGAAATATTATTATCCTAAGTATCAAAACTGAAATTTGTTTGAGAAAATAAATGAGTAGGTAAGTGACTGAGTGAGTAACCAAGTGAGTCAGCGTACGAGCGAGCATGTTAGCAGGTGATTGAGTGATTGAGTTCTTCAGTGTTCAATGATTGAGTGATTGAATGTTTGAGTAATTGAGTTAATAAGAGCTGAATTGATAGATTTATTAATTTATTGTTTGATAGATTGAGTGTGTGATTGCGTGCTTGGTTGAATGATTGCTTCATAGATCAACTGATTGAGTGACTTATTGATTGGGTGCTTGATTGAGTGATTGAGTGATTGAATACTTGAGTAATTCAGTGATTGGTTGAGTGAATGATTGATTTATTTATTTATTGGTTGGCTACAGTTAATATGCCAGTTAAAAATGACTTTTGAGTGAACCAATGATTAAGTCAGTAATGTGTTAGTTTATGAGTGAGTGAGTGAGTGAGTCAGTCAGTCAGTCAGGCAGTCCGTGATACTATCTACGATCGAGCTAGCGAGTGAGGCAGTGAATAGGTCACTGAATGAGTGAGTTATTTAGTCTTATTTTGCTTAGTATGATATTAATTGATAATATTGAAATCTTCGGGTGTATTAATCTATTAATGATAAATGGGTATTTCTGTTGTTAATCAAACTATCATTCAATTCCTAGATTTTAACTATATTCATCGCTCCATCAATTCATCCATTTATCCATCTCACTACATTTCATTCATCCTATCTTCCATGCATCCTATCTTCCATATTTATTCATTAATCCAGTCATTTATATGTCTGTCTCTCTACCGAAATTGTCTATTTCAAGTTGTAATTAATATGTTATTTCTCCCAATTCTGTTACCTTATGCCTTGTAGGATTACCCGTTTTGTTCAATGGTGACCTTTATCTATCATAATGATGAGAAAACGACTCGCACCATAGTGTTAATGTAAATATTTGTTTTTGCTACATTTTGTAGAAGGATCTCCAATGGGCAATCAGATGAAATAAAAGCTGAAACATTCTTAAGATGCAAAGTGAAATATCTGCGAATATTATTAAGAGACAAATATTTTCGATACGAAGATATATTTTCATATAATCAACATCACAACCACAGCATCACTTCATGTTTGTCATTGTCAGAAATTTCTTTAAAAGATAAATTATCAATTAAATTAAAAATTAAATGGTCTGAAGACAATAAAAATCAAATATGTATTTCCAGAGAATGTTATATTATATCTATTATTCAAAGGTAGAATGATATTTTCCTCGTTATGTTCGTCTCTACCAAGAGTTTACAGAGATATAAATATATTTTAGACAACGAGTATTTCAGTTGTTTTAATGACAATGGGTTGTGTCGCGATAGCTTAAATGTACACGAATACCCAAGGTTGTTCCTTTAAGTAGGTTTATATGACTATATAAGTGTTTTTCTTAACCAAATATAGGCGTGGTGATTAATACCTACACCGTATACTTATTGAAAGCTGTGTTTTGTATAGGAATAGAATATTTTCTCTACTATATAATAACATACAAATATATTTCGTGGCATTTTCGGTGATATTTGTACTGCACGTCTAGTAACACGCACTTGCAAAAGGGAACAAAGCCCCTTGGCGACGTCTTCACTCTTCATGTACTGTAGCACTACTTCTACGTGAATGACACACAAGTGTACCTGTCTTTCTAACACAAAGATGCCATCATCCAGACTGATGCATTGACACACATTGATCAATGCCTAATCGAAATGTATGCCTAGTTCCAGTAGAACATGCTGAAGCTAAATAATGACAACACTGAGGCAGCATTAGTGTATGTGCTTGTGATGTCGAGACTGGATTATTGTAATGCTCTGCTCCGTGGACTACCGTATACCGTGATGAACAAGCTACAACCTGTACAGAACACGGCAGCTCCCATTGTTACAAGGAGGGGCTCGAGATAACCATATTACGCCAGTGTTAAAGAAACTCCATTGACTGCCAGTAAAATACCGAGCTCAATATAAGCTTTTAGTCCACACGTATAAGGCATTATTCGACCAATCTCATGTGTACTTAGAAGACATGGTACAGGTATATACACCAGACAGGACTCTAAGATCATATAGGAAGAGATGTTTTAACTATGCAGCACTTAGTATCTGGAATGTACTATCTCCCGACATCAGAGAAAGTAAAACAACGGACTCATCTGCCTGAAATCCGCTGTTCTCGACCATGGGTCAAATAGATCAAGTGGATAGGCGCTTTAATTTAGATCCCTCCACACCTAACTGCATATACTTAGGGACGCTAAATTAAGCGTGAATGAACGTTCACTTAGTGATGAACAGAAACGTATGAGGATTAGCTGTTAGGTTCGAGTAAATCATAGTATTTACTCAGGTTTGAGACGATATTTCGTTCTAGTCCAGTAATAATCCATTGTGCGGTATTGCTACTTTGTTTTTATTTTAGTTCAATCGCTTTAGTGAGTCCATACTGTGTTAGTGTACATTCTCTTTGTTATGAACAAACTGTAATGTTTGTTAACACGCTGAGGCTATGTATAGGGCTTGAATTTTCACTTAGGTTAGGAGAAGAACTTCGACGCCAGACCAGTCGGACGTATATTGATACATGGTTCATATAGGTAGGATTTATTCAGTTATTGGAACCCAGAATAAAGCTGAGGTCAGCATCTGAGGTGTCGAAATGCTTTACATACAGGTTTCCTTTGGACCACAGAAAATTACTGTTGAATGTAAACTGTGGTGTCAAAATAGTTTATGATATGTATATAGCAAGTCACCATTGAACCACACGGTATATAGCAAGTCACCATTGAACCACACGCACGTGTTGTTTGATGCGAGCAGTGGTATCAAATGGTATGTTTTTTACGTGCTTCCGCTTTTTTGTACGTAGCCTGCATGTAGCCGCTTTCCTGTGGGCGTGACATATTTGTCGCGTACGAAAAGCGAATTAGCTGGTTCCCACAGGCTGATGAGTAGACCAGACACATGCTTAGGTATACGCACACATGTCCCCTTCTATTAAAAAACACCTGTGCCAGCGCCTTAACTATCTTTATAAAACACACACAAACACAAACACACAAACACAAACACACAAACACACAAACACAAACAAACATACACACACACACACACACACACAATGGGCTGAGTGAAAATACTATTATTTCTGTTATTGTCGGAGGTATTATAATTATTATCATAATAGATATTATATGTACTGATATATATGCTTTATTTCCTGTTATAGCTGCGTTATAAATGTACTAATATATACAATTTGTTTTCTATTTAGGTAGTAGTCGTTTGATCATAATTCTGTAAGAATTATAAACATCACGAAAACCTGAGCCCACGCCTTTATTATATGTAACATAAAACACACACACACACACACACACACACACATACACACATACAACACACACACACACACACACACACACACACACATATATATATATATATATATATATATATATATATATATATATATATATATATAAACAAACACACACAAGAAAACGACCCATTAAGCGATTTTAATTGACTACCATTGCTGGATAAATAAATTATACTGCTAAGTGAATATTCTGTCTGATACAGATATCTTAGCGCTGGATTGCCAATCCAAACAGCTAAAAAGTGTCATTCTAAAGACAGAAATGGTTCACGGAATATACAACTCTTTTACAATAATTTTCTTATCACGGACTTTACACAAATAATATTTAGGCTTTGAATAAATGATATTCGAAACTACCAATATGACGGCTGAATAAAGAAGTTGAACAAATTTATATTTAATATTTCTAGCACAGTATATTGCGTTACCACAGAATATATGTGTATTATTCATAAACCAATTATTAATTTTGTAACATTTGTCATGCATATCTAACCTTAGTAATACCAATGTTTACCTTTCCGTACTGATTGTCTCTCGATGTGGTTATTATCAATGCTTGTTGTGAAAGAAGAGCTAATATATCACAGCAAAGACAGACGAGTAGAGATTGGCGCAAAATAGAAAGAAGATTAACGGATTATGAATAATTGATTTATTTTATACTATTTCTTTATTAGTATATCTTGATACGTGATATGTCTATATTTATATAATATTTGTGCAGGTTGGAAAATATAAGAACTGTACGTAATGTAAACTACTATCATTTGACTAAGTAGAGAAACGTTCACCGAGTAATAAACAGTCAGATTATTAATATTAGAAAGAAAAGATGAGGTATATATAGATCAGATAACTAAAATATGTTAGTTACTTACTGAAAGATACATCAAAAAGCTTTTATCTGGGATATTTTTAAAGTGGGTTTTAAGCTAATATAACCAATTATTATGTATAGGTAGATAAACAGTTAGATAATATTGATTCCATCCCCGAATAGACATTATTGTCATAAACTGTATCGCATATTAAACAACGTTATCAATTGAAATCAGCATAAACACAATAACAATAATCTGTGGAACTAAAGATAAAACTATCTATTCCTGATATTTAAATAACTTAGTGATTAATCCAGCTTAAGAATTTTAACATTCAGTTTGTCATCTACTTGATGTGTTATTTTTACTGACATAAGACATATTCAACTATTTACTCATGCTAAATGGATAATGATGAATAATAACATTAAAAGTAATATACTCTAATTATTACTTAATTAATCGGGAATATTTAAGCAAATTCATCCTCTACACAACTAAAAACATTTCTTTTTCACTTGTTACTCACTGTTACCATTAATTATGACTTTTATAAAACTAAACATTTTGATCAAGGTTTACAGAATTATATGAATTAATTGCATTCAGACATGTTTTAATTCAATTGATTTAGAAAACCTTGTATATTAAGAGGTACAAACTGTGGAATTATTAAGCAAAATAGATAATTAATTATGAACTTAATATTTTACTTTGATTAGGAATGGAACCTCAAAAGACGAATTAAATGATTTACAGTAAAACATATTCATATATCTTAATGATTGGTTCATTTTTGTATTTATTAGTTCTTATGAAATTAATCAATTTTATTCAACTTTAAAACGTCGTTACTAAATTATTCCACCATTAGAACAGTTACAAATCAATCTGACTGATTTATCCTTTTCTGTAAAAACTATTCTTTGCCCAATTAATGGTTACTGCGTTGAGAAAATAGTAGTCGGAAGAAATCAAAATAGGATTGCAAACAAAACGTAAATATACATGGAAAAATAATATAACACAATTCATTGATAGGCCTTTTCCAGAAAGGTACATTATCTATTGTGGTGTTATGCTTTCTTTGATTTCTGCCTTTTCCTATTATTTTAACGAACTAGCATTGGTAAGGTTAGTATTGATCAAGTGAGTAATGACCATGGTAAATATGAAGTAAATACATTTCAAAGCAATCATGTTATTATTGTTATTATTGTTTTTTTCTAGTTACTCTTAGTAAACAACTAAATTGTGTAAAATATGATGCTGTAATATTATAGATGCTATAAGGTAAATGCCTCTTTAATATATTCTTATGGATTTTGTAAAATAGTAGCATAGATTATATGAATGCCGAATATAAAGGAATTTCTGATACTTGTTAGCTAGCTCATATAAATTATGAAATACATTTAACGAGTTGAATTCCAATGCATTCTGCTGAAAATTTAAAGTTGGAACAAATATATTATAACAAAAACATTATTCGTACAGGATATTCGGTTTAAAACTCGGTGCTCTGAGAAAAAATGCATCCTCACCGATCGTCAGTCAGTATAACAACAACATAATTTATAAACAAATATTTGTGAAAGAAAATATAAAATTAAATAAGATTTATAAATGAGAAATTAAAATATTTTATACGAAATATTACAAGAAGCGTACGTATTTATCATAAGAATTGATGTATTTATTGCCGTTCAATGAAACTTAATAAATAGTAAATAGATTGTAATAACTCTCATATCAAAAGCTACTGAGATCAATAAAACAAAAACTATTATATGGATACCAGTTGGAATCCAACAAGACGATATATGTTATCCTCACATTTGCAGGGTTCATTTACATTAATCCTAGTCATATTTAAATATATTCCAGGTTAGTAGCCATATGGCAGATAAATAAATGTTTTATTCCAAAAGAAATATATTTTTCTAAAATTGTACTTAAAATAATTCGTCGGAAAGTATAATCCTGCTCCGAATAATACGTTCATTAATAAAATATACAGAACAATAATTACAATAATTTTATATTTTAAGTTTATCTAGACAGTGATTTCAGTATACGCTAAACAAATCATGTCACGAGCAGATATATAAGGCAACTATAGGACTGTCTCCATTTTTTCTCTCAGGGCAATATCCACTGGATATGTTCACTGACATCTAATGATGTGATAATAATAATAATAATAATAATAATAATAATAATCTATCAAAGAGAGTTAACCAATTTAAACAAGCCAGACTATATGGAATGTTCATGTAGTTACAAATTGTTTGGATAATTAATTTGTTAATTCAATCTCTCAAATAGTTATCCATTTGAAATTTAATCCAATATAAAAACTCTTGTATTCGTCCACTGTAAATGTTTAACATGTCATTGATGTCAATTATATCAGATTTAATTAAGGCGTAATTATTCATATCTTTGGTTGATTAAGTTCGATATCACTTTATTGCAAATTACTATTTCAATAAATCTTATGCAACTCATTTGTAAAGCAATATGAATCATACCCACATGATGGGCCATTCTAGATTTAAATTCAATATTCATTAACGCAAACATTTACTTCTGTAATTAATTTAAAATTATCTTCTAGGTTATTTTTGGTTTCTTTCCTTAATAAAATATATGAAACGAGAAACGGATTAACACCTTTTACAAACTCATTAGCAATTCACTAGAACAAAGTTCAACATGTCATAAAACTAGAGTATTCACATCAAACTATATTAAAAACGATAAATATATGGCACCAACAATAAACTTTCATTATATAAATCTCTGAATCAGTAGCTGATGCTGATGTCCAGAGATACATTTAGAGGTTTGGCTCATAGAACGCATATTTGTTCATACTTTTTGTTCAAAATTAAAAATGGTTTTATTTGAGAGAGGAAGCGCTTTGTAACTGGCGTATGCTGAGAACGATAAGTGAGGTCGGAGAAAACAAGACCTGACCTGACGAAAAACCCCACCCTTCTTTGCTGACTTCCATCATTTTCTGTTAATAACCATCCTGAATTGTTCACCCTTGGTGATTTCAACTCTTATTTTGATACATAGTATACTGTTACTAAAAAGAAAGCCTTTCAAAATAACACAATCCCGATGGACAGCAATTGAAATGTAAATCTTCCATATTTGTATTTTAAAGAAGCACAATAATTCCTCTACTCAAGAGATCTCTGTTCGATAAGGAAAATATGAAGAATTACTCCAAATTTATTGCAAAGATGAAAGAGCTCTTAATGCACCAAAACATTTAAACAATAATTATCAGTTTTATATAATAGAGGTCATTCAAACAATGCTGCCCTAATAGAGGATTAAATTCTGCATACATTATATTCGATGTGGTTGTAGTAATGATGTAATGGATAAAACTCGTTTAATGTCGTAACATTATAGATCAGTGTTACGCCGATGGTATTTACGTCTACTTGGCTTTAAATTTCACGTCATAAATGGAAGTTGATATAGGTAAAGATCGAATTCCAATTTGTATGTTTAGGTACACAATGAGGTTGTGGTATACGACACAGAAGAGTTTTAATTTTGTTTTCAATATTAAGTGTCTTAGAGGAACACAGATTCATCATTACATTATTATATAACAGAACTACTTAAAAATTTGAAAAACAATTGAATTTCGAATTGCGCTTTGAGGTCATCTTTTTTATTATCCCATTTGATATTATTAAAAAGCTTCATGCAAAGATCTAACAGTAAACATAACATCATGGGATATAATTGGCACTTTATTGAACAATGTTTAAATGACTGCAACACAACAGCCGAAGTCCACTTGATAACAACAGACTAATGTACTTAAAGGATTTTCACGACATATTATCTGAATGCGTAAATACGAAACGTTCTCTACACGACTACCAATATTGTTTTCTTTAGCTTAATATAATAAGCAACACTATTCGTAGATCAATAACAAATAATTGAATCACACCTGTTATTATTTGGGTCTGCGGTTGAAATGTACTGTTCGTATGACAGGTAAGCCAATAAGACCCGATGAGATTCTGTCAGAAGCTATTCAAAGAATGCAGAGCATAATGAAGTAATTCAGCTACATCTTACACGCAAATGTCATGTATCATGGAGACCAGCCATCCATTATTATGATGTATGAGCCAAGAAGAATAGACTGTTTCGATCGTAATCAAGAAATGGTTATTATATGTTTTATGTCATGATATTTAGTCTAGTTCATTTGTATAGCACTGTGGTATTATTTGATATGCAACAAAAGATTATGAATATTAATTTATCAAACGAAAAAAACAAATTGATTTTCTTTCAATGAAATAAAGTGGTATTATTGTTCTATAGTAATTATGCCGTACTTTTGATAATTGTAATGTATTTACAGTGGACCTAAGTAAATAATATCGTTACTCCTGACTTGTATTCTAGTTTATATTAAGTTTTATTATATAATTAATAACATGAACGATTGTTCTTTGGCGCAATCCATGTTTCAAATAAATTATGTTATGTGTCAAGGACCAGAAACAATAATAACACAAAGTACTACAAATATAATAAGATTAATACACTTTATAAATTTTATTCATGTGGACGAGATTTATTTTAATATCCTCTGTTTAGCTTACATTTTATTTCAAAAAAGATTACTACTAAAAGACAATACTTTGGCAATATGTATCCGAACGGAATATTAAATAGTATACCAAACTGTTCATTAATTAAGAACATTTCTATATGCTCATTTCCAGATGTAACAGGAATATTGTTCGAAAAGGTGGAGTAATTTGGATACCTGTCAGCATGAAATAAGCTGCGCTAAGATTATAAAAAGGCTCCTATTCAATACTTATGATACTTGACTTACCTTCAAGACAACTGCCAATATAGCTTATATTTTTATAACTTTTAATAGGTATCTCATGCAAACAATAATCTCAGAAATTGCCTTGTAATCACAATAATGTTTTCCTCTATGGATAATTCAAATAAATATCAACTACTTATTCTCTGTAAATGAATTAAACGATCATAATGAATGAACTTATGTAATAATTTGCTCATTAAAATATTAAGACCTCTTATAGACTCGACAGAAATATTTCTATTTGTAAAATATATAACCAGTCATTAAGAAGTTTCTGAAAACAGGAATTAAACCAGTCATTACGAGATTTGTGAAAATAGGAATTAAACTCTCGATACCTGTCATGAAGTTCCCGCATTTATATGTATCTGTAATCGTAGTAATATTAGCAATAGGCGTAGTAGTAGTTCCAGTAGCTCTAAGATACTGGTGATACTATTAGAAATCGAAATAGTACTAGGTGTGGTTGTTCTGGTAGTTGGTATTTGTATTGCATACAACGCGATAGTGATTACGATAATACTGGTGTTGCTGACCATGATAATAATAATTATGATACTAGTACTACTACTACTACTACTATTACTACAACAACAACAAAAAAACTACTACTACTACTACTAGTATGATTAAAACACATTTTACCATAAATCGTTTGTACCCTAGGTGTTACAAATGTCAACTTACATCCTAACGTTCTACCATAATGCCTTTGACACAATTAATCAACATTTTTCAACAACTTTCATATTATTTGAAACATTGTAATCAATACGAGGAAAATAATATGTCTGTTCTCTCTGTGTGTGTGTGTGTGTCTCTCTCTCTCTCTCTCTCTCTCTCTCTGCTCTCTCTCTCTCTCTCTCTCTCTCTCTCTCTCTGTGTGTGTGTGTGTGTGTATGTGTGTATGTGTGTGTATATGTCTGTGCGTGTGTGTGGGTATGTGTTTGTGTCAGTGTAATAAACTTGATATGGGGCATTTAAAGTACTTACATAACTGAAGGGTAATATAATAATTTGTACATTATTTAGACTAATTAATATAATTAATAATATGGTTTATCTAACCAAATATATATTGCATAGCTTGCGTACGCTGTTGAATGGAATTAATGCCTTACAAATACCTTCATAAAAAGGCCTCTTAGGCAGCCGTGAAAAATGTGAAAAGTACTCATGTTCAAATATTCACTCGTCACTAAGTCACGAGGTTATTTAGTTTCCAGCTCATTGTCACAGTCACTGTCTGACTTACTGACTGACTAACTAACTGATTGATTGACTGGCTGACTGACTGACTGAATGACAGACTGAATGACTGAGTGATTGACTCATCTACTCACTCACTCATTCATTCACTGATTGACTCTCTTTTTCTCTCTTTCTCGCTCCCTCACTCAGTCACTAACTCAATCATTTTCTCATTCGCTAGATCGATCGCTTGCTCCCTCATTCACTTTCTCACTGATTCACTCACTCTATCGTTTGCTCAATGACTTATCCACCTATAAACCGATATATGCATTCACTCACTTACTCACTCATTCACAAATTCATTCACTTAATCACTCAGTCACACTCTTGCTCACTCGCTCCCTCCCTATACCACCATTCAGTAACTCACTCACTAACTTATAAACTCACTCATTCATGCAGTCAGTTTCTCCACTTATACACTCACTTTCTCACTCACTAAATCAATCAGTCAATTTAGTAATCAACTGGTCACTCAGTCGCTCACTCACTTATTTACAACCTCGCCCACTTTTCCACTCACACAATCAAAATATCACTCATTTATTTACCTACCTACTCACTCAATCACTGAATTCCTCACTCTCACTCACTCACTTATTCTCCCACTTAGAAATAATTCGCTGGTTCGCTTACACATTGACTTACTCACTCACTGACCTCATCATTTATTCCATCACCAAACAACTCTCATAATACTGACTCACCCACTCACTCTTTTATCCATTCACTCGGTCACTCTTTCATTCCATTACTAATTAATTTGCTCACACACTCACAATCTCACTCACACAATCACGCACTCACTCACAGATTCACTGTGTAACACACACACACACACATACAATCAAACAATCACTATTTTACCACGATGCTCGCTTTTTCATTCAGAAAATGAGACCATTGCCATTATTATCAATGGACAATTCCCCTTCTGATCTTCCTCACTATCAATACTGACAGCTAACATCTTCTGCAGTGAAGATTAAATGTTTATCTCAGATTGATTTGCGTGACATTTATTATCTTTCTCGTACTGTTTGTCGCGTGAACAATTTAAGTATTCAGTAATTCCATTAGTTTCTGCAGCACTTGTGTCTTGTATAATTATGCCCAGCTGATTGTTATGTACATCCTTATGAAATATAGTTCCTTATGAGTTGCTAATTACAGGTTTGATAACGCATTTTTGTAAGTGATACAGGTAATACTGTTTTAGTGCGCGTTACCAACTTAAAATGATCAACACGGTTTTATTAACGTTGGACTTCTTCTCGGGTGATGCTGACGTCCGTTTAATATTTTTAATTAATTTTTAATGAATATCTTTTCCTATCAGTTGCGCCCACTAATTAATCGGCCAATTGACAGGTAACTGATAGGTAGCTTAAGTCATGTGGTTTAGTGACCTAACTACCTTGACGCACATATAACCGTCTGACTCAAAGAAAACATAAGTAAATAATGTTCAACAAAGATCACATTTGAGCATCATCATCATCATCATCATCATCATCATCATCATAACCATATTCTTCATCTTTATCTTCTTCATCATGTTGTCAGTCGCGATGCGATAAAGACTGGTTCTATCACATGAGTATTGCTTTATCTATTTGCTGTGAGAGTGATGTACATGAGTCGGTATTTATTTCTCTCAGTTTCTGGGTTTTGATTTGTGAACTGGAGATGAGCGTGCCCTCCCTTTTTGTGATAATAAGACAGTTGAGAGTAGATAATCTGCTTTGAAAGCCTGTCTAGTGACACCCTCATGAGTTGTCCAGTCCACCGGAGATTCTTTCTGATCAGAAGATCTTCCATATATGGCAGCTCTGTCCGTTCGAGTATTTCTTCTTTGTCACTTAGTCAATCTAGGTTATTCTCATGATCGAAATCAGATGTCACATCATTAAGGCATGGAGTTTTTTCACCTGTCGTCTGTACACTGTCCAGGCCTCAGCTCCATATAACCCGTATGGACACATCGTGGTTGTTCCAGAGTCTCTGGTGTAGTCGGCCGAAAGATGCACTAGGCTTAGCCATCCTCCTCTGTAATTCATCGTCAATTCATCTATTACTTGATATAGAGAGTTCAGCTTGTTTCCATAAACCATGACATTCTTCTCTCGGTTTCTTGTAGAGTTGGGTTGGTACAGCACCTCGGTCTTCTTGATGTTAATCTTCAAGCCGAACTTCTTTGGCGCATCAGAAAAAAAACATCCCCTATTTTCTGCATCTCTTCAGCAGAGTGCGCAACCAGTGCAGTGTCATCTGCGA
This sequence comes from Paralvinella palmiformis, assembly GCA_025642065.1. NCBI lineage: Eukaryota > Metazoa > Annelida > Polychaeta > Terebellida > Alvinellidae > Paralvinella > Paralvinella palmiformis. The sequence goes on along the minus strand of JAODUP010000862.1, from coordinate 36,720 downwards.
ATAGCAGCTCACTCCTCAGTATCCGAGTAGTCTTGGTCTTCACTCTGAAGTGTGTGACGTTGAATAGGTCATCGCTCTGTCTGGACTATATGTAGACGCCATCCCCCATGTCTCGGAAAGCTTTGTCGAGCATTGCTGGTAGGAAGATAGAGAAGAGCGTGGGGGTCAGTACGCAACCTTTACGTGACCCTATTTATGACACTAAACGATTTCAAGACTCCCCACAACACTAATGTTCGCCACAATTCCGCTATGTAGTGCCTCATTATTGTTGTGAACTTCTTTTGAGCAACCATACTTCCTCAGTAGCTGCTATAGATCGGTCCTCCCAACTGTGTCGAACGCCTTACTGAAGTCGACATATACCATCCAGTGTTGTCAGTCTTGCTCAATCATCACATCAAAGATAACATTTCAACATGCTCCTGTAGTATTCTGTGTAATAATAGACATTGTTTTTATGTACAAAGACTATGATTAGTTTCAAAGGAGTTGGATATTTGCAGATTAATATTGAACACCCTGATAGGACAATGCTATTTGGATCAATTTTGTATCATAATCTTTTATACTTTCCGCCAAAGAACGAATATATCCCTTATCACAATGCTATACTATTTAGTTAGTTAGGTTAAATTAGATATCTACCACATAAGAGATTGGTTAATTATATTGATTTATTTTCTTCACTAGTTTCCAGGTGATGTTGGTACTCTAGAATACGTCATAGAACGTAGTTGGGAAAAAGCTGTAATCGTTATCTTAAATGGTTAATACCATTGTGTGTAATATAAGATAATAATACAGGCGAAAAGGGGGTTGATTAATGAGTATATAATGACACCAATAAATGCTAAACTTGTTGCAAAATTAATTTCGCATTTAAATACTGAGATTAACAGATGTGATAACATAGCAAAATAAATATGAAGATATTTAAACATCGATAAAATAGTAAGCTAAGCAATTACTATACATAACTCGTACCATAAATGGGCTGTTCAAATAATACAAGAATTAAAGTATAAGGCTGTGCTTAGATGCTACTTGTGTCCAATAATATTATAGTTGAAGGTAATGCGAATATAATATTGACGTCTTAATTGACTCCTTCGCTGCTAAATATTTAAAAGTAAATAGTATTTCCATTGAAACCTTACAAATACCATCTGTTTTTCTAAAATAAATTTTAATAAAGATATTATGAATATAGTTCCTTTTCAGGTGTCGTTGTATTTGCTATGCTGGAAATGTTATCATTTGCTAATTAGTAGATATTATCATAACATTTATTTAACCATAGATATATGACGTAAGATTGTTCTCGTATTCTTCATATAACTGTTTATTAGACATCGATTTCATTCAAAAGTGAAAGGTTCTAACTGTTATCCTGTCTTAATGATACGTAGCATAATTGATTTCGCTGATAGGTATATAATTATTTTATGACAACAAGATTGAAATGAATTCTACATGTGTCATTCATATTCAAATTGTTATGTTTTCCTAATTTTGTTTCAATATAAAACGTTATGAAAACAAAAACTAGAATGTAGGAACAAACAATTTATATTCCAATATAATAATAAAGCTAGGAAATAGTGTAAATAATCCGACATGTTAAATAAAATCAAATATGTAAACAGTTCACCATCACAACATCGAACTTATACCTTAAACTGGCTATTATTTAAAAATCAAAAATCAAAAATCACTCTTAGTATAGATATTTGTCATATTTTAGCCAAATCTCTTGTTACATATCTACATAACAATTTAATTACTAAATCGTTTGTGCAATGATAAAGAAATGCACTGAATTTCAGATAAATCAAATAGCATAATTATTATGTAAGTTAGATTCTAATTCACAATTGATTGTCGCATATTAAACCCTTAAAGTGCGCTATTAAACACGACATTAGAAAGTTCCTTAAATTGTCAATAAGAATCAATGTTTACTTTTAAAAACACAATATAGAAGTAACTACTTATGCTATATCTTTATATTGGTAATTTCAAATATCTAGATTTCTACTTATTGCCCTAGGAAGTAAGGAGTACTATTGTTTTAACTAGATTTAACTGTAATTATATCATTTAAGAGATTGTGACTATCCTTTACATCAAATGTGCGAATTGCATTAATTTTCTCAAAATAACGTTTTATAAATAAAGCCTTCGCTTAAAATTTATTAATTCAGTTTGTGTTTTTTTCTCCAATACATCGTGATGCATTACAACGATATGATGTTTTTAACACAAGCTATAATTTACATCAAAACACATTTACATAATCGAACACGTATAATGCAAATAACGAGATGCGCTCTGGTTTGATTTAAGTTTAATAAACAGAACTAAAGCGAGATGTATGGAAATTAGCAAAGACATAACTCGCATGATATACGTCAATAGTTTTGAGATGCCTTTGTCGGATACATCTCTACAACATGTACGTTGCTAACATTTACTGATTATTACGTCAAAACATAGCTAGCCAAAAGTTAAACATGGTGACTGAATGAACATCATCAAAAGGTGATTAATAATGGTAACGTATAATACGCTTATCCGTATTAATATATTTCTGCTCAAACGCTATGAGTGGACTTCGCCTTCATGGAAGGAAAACTGGCAGAATACCAACTAAAAAACTGAACAAGTATTAAATACAACTTGTTAGTTTAATCTGTTATAGATTTGTTAATTTCAATGTAAGCTACTTCTCAAAAAGCAATACAGTCGCAATTGTTAGATTTCAAGGAGTTCCAGGTTATCTAATATAGCCATCGATATAACCACTCATTTAAGTTAGCAACACGATCTGTGGTGATTTGAGTATACCATCAATTTACCTTTATGGAATAGTTTATGATTTTGTTATCCATCGTTGCACTGCCAAGTGAATTGCTTATACATATCTAGCTATAAACGCAGCATTATTTATAATAAGCAGTCAGTTCACTAAAATTCAGCTGAAACCCAATAGGGATTTACTACCATTGGCCGAAGTGATCAACTATCGCCATTATCCGTGCTACATATAAAGGCTAATGTTGCTTGTGTAGATATGCCATTATGGATGCGCTGTTATTGCGCTACTAATTACTCATGCAGCCAGAATCAACGTAAAACTACTTTTATTTTATGCTTATTCGTGTGTCCCATGTTCAGTTTGTATTTATAGACTAGAATCAAGGATTAAATAATTTGTCTGTAATTTAGAACCGATTTATGACAATAAAGTTATAACTCATATTTTGGGGTAGTTACTGTCCATATGATAAACCAAACTATACATCCATAATCCAATGTAAAATAGACTTCTCAGTTGAAGATGTTGTCTTATGAAAAAATACTGATTATGGGACTTAATAAACGAAGTGTCAAATGAGAATAGACGTTTAAGTTTAATGTGACAACATAACTAATATATATATAATGGATACATGGATATGTTTGTATATATGAAGAACCCGAAGATCTTCTCCTAGAAACTAGATGACAACTCATACTGATATGACTGATGTAATTCTGATCGCTGCAATTAATCAACATGTCAGTATTCAGTAAATCTCGTATGGTTTAGATATAGCAGATAAATGTAATATTCAAGTCTAAAATTACTATTAGGTATATGTAATAAACTGATTAGTAACACGACGCTTCTTAATGAAGACTACACCACCAGTTACCTTTACATATACTTTGATACCTACGTGATTTTTTAATATGAGCAATGGTTCAGCCTTCTCATAAATGTGTTATTCGACTATATGACATATACACAAGTTTCAATATTTGTAAACAAATGTGTTAAAGGTTATGGCACAAATAATATCAATGCGTTAGTGTAAGGCATTTTCATTCTAAACGATTCAAAGTTATTATTAAAATATTCAGTTTGTAGTTAATTGTGTAACAAACTAGGGAATTGTTTTAACAAATATTATATGATTAGTAAATAAACTAACACCATATGTCACCCCTACACAAACGATTTAGTCATTACGTATAAAATGACTCAACAAACAATTGTTTCTATCATCGTGAAACCCTGTACTTAAACAGTTATTACCAAAAGGAAATTCCCAAATACAATGTTTGACGGCGCAAAAAGTCTAATGTTTGCAGAAATTCCTTACCATTGTCATAATAATCTGATACAATATTAACTCTATTGTTGCACTATATCTTGGTGCCACTAATGTTAATATTAATTCATAATACGTGGCTTTAATTGATAGAAAAAAACCTGAAAGAACATTAAATGAGTGCAATTACTAAAACACTATATTGAAATCGTAGTTATGTTTTCATATCCGCCTGACAAAACCAACTTTTGATTACAAATTAGCGCAAATAAATGCAGATACCTGACATACTACAGTTAGTTCAGGGGCTGTAGTAATTGGTCAAAAGCAGCACGATAATTATCGACATATCGTACTTACACAAGGACACGGACCCCGTATCACATAAGTAGAATATTTATATAAATCTTCGAAAAATATTATTCGTCACTGAGGAAATTATTACCATAACAAATTCAATCATAAATAACCAAATTATTCACAAATGTGGTTACCTTTATCCGATTAACTTATTCTGATAAATTCTTCTCTGTAGCAGCTTAGTATCGACATTAACGTATATGCTCCTGTATCAATGAATTTATTTGTAGATGACGGTATGTTTTCTTCTTACAGGTACAATACGATATCAAACAGCATTCAGATCATCTTAGGGCAATCGATGTTATTCCTGTTTAGGCTACAATGATTTGTTATAATCAAATAAACAACATCTATATAGTCAAATAATTTAGAGCTAGATGCCAACAAAAATCAATTCATCTAGTCAAATGTATTTGATGATCTTTCCCTACCTTGATCATGTGTAGCATTGAAATATCGAACATTCAATATAGTCTGGCAATCGTTCGATTAGTTTATCTGTTTAATAGTCATTTGCTATTAGATATTTACACATATTCTACATTTATCAATCTAGGAGTAATCTATCAGTATACAATTAGTATCACCAATTACATAATAACCATTCCTGACTGTATAATTTATATACCATAAATATTTTGAAAGCTATTAAAAGAAAACGATTAAGTACTTTAACTAATTCTCAGTAATGATCCCACGTTAATTGTAGTCCTTCTCGAATATTTATATCTACATAGTGACTATGATGATGTTGATGATGATGATAATAATAATAATAATAATAATAATAATAATTATATGATGATGATGACGATGATGATTCTGATGATGATGATCATGATGATGATGATGATGATGATAGTGGTGGTGGTGATGCTGCTGATGATGATAATGATAAAATAATAATAAAACATAATATATTAAATATGTTGATGTGCCCTTTACTAAGAGAATCTATTCGGAACTAATTAAATGTCACACTATCAACTTCATAAAGAACTAATTTAACTTCCATCCTAACCTGGATCACTCCAAATATGTACAGATTACTCAATTAGATAGTAGATATACCATTTAATATTAAATACTTTCGTTGTTGCATCTTCTATATTTTTTTACTATTTTTAATCACGTTATCTATGATACTTACCTTACTTCCTAGCCATTTGAAGACAGAGACAAGATTAAATCTAAATGAATCATATGTTTCAATCACCCTTATTGAAGCAAATTTAAAGCTTGTAGTAAACAAATACCGTAGAGCTAAATAAATATTCTGAATGTGAGCTCTGGTGACAACTGAATAAGTGGTAGGAAAGTAAGACGTTCCTATCAGCATCAGAAAAATCAAAAACGTAATTCAGTTATAACAAAAATAGCTTCGCCTGCTTTCTTCAACAGCCGCACTGAAGTGATTACGAGTTATTGAATGATTGTTCGCTTCTTGTGCAGTTTCATGCGTGAGCCGGTGGAAATAGACACTTAACACTATTGTAATTCTTGATTTAGTAGTCTTAAAAACTGTGTGCGTAAGATGAGTGAGTGGGTGGGGGAGTGAGTGAGTGAGTGAGTGAGTGAGTGAGTACCAGACTTCATATCTACAGCCAACAGTTAACATTACAGGTGCACCCCTTTTTAAATATTTTAAATACTTTATTTGCTATATTGTTATCTACAGTTAAGACATCTTACAGTCCTGAAATAATAATTTTTATTAGTAAAATATATAACCAGTTATTAATTAAATAAATTAAATAATTTATGAAAAGAAGAATCAAGCTATTAATACCTGGCTTGAAATTCCAGAAATTACATATATCTGCAATCACAATAATATTAACAATAGACTTAGTGGTACTTCCAGCAGATGTATAATATTACTACTAATAGTAGTTGTTGTTGTTGTTGTTTTTCTTATAGTTGGTATTTTGGTTGTATTCTACGTAATATTATAATATTAAAAACAATAACAATTATTATTATTATTATTATTATTATTATTATTACTGTTATTATTTTTATTATTATTATTATTTTACCGGATCTAATGCGAAGTCGAAACCTCACTCACAGTCGCTGATAAAAAATCTAAGAGCGTTTATCCACCAATCTAGACATTTATAAAGCCTGGTCAAAAAGGCAAACTGGACAATACAACATTGATACAGGAGAAATTCAGCACCAACGTAATACACCATTACAGCTACTAAGAGATAAAAAGGTATTGATCTTAGCTCAATCTACTATACAAATTACTTTTGAACACCTTGATGGTGATAAAGAGTATAGCCAAAACCATCATTGACGTTCAATTACCTGAAACTATATTCAGTCTTCTTTGTTTTTGATCAAGACTGCTTCAAATATAGAACTGTTTTATGTTTTGTGTTCGAAAGGTGTCTTATATATATATATATATATATATATATATATATATATATATATATATATATATATATATATATATATATATATATATTGTGACTAAGCGACTGACGTACATCAACTAACTTATAGAAAGCGAATTGATATAATTAGTAATACAATTTAGCTGTTGGTAAATTCAAATATTAAGTATAGTTATCATTCTCCTGGGTATGTTAATATGTTTCTAGTTATAGAGCTGATAAAATGCTACAACCGGAAGCCAGCTTTATTCCATCTCGTATTTGTGTTTAGTTTATTTGTGCCGAGTCTGGTTTAAAAGTTAATTATGGCAGACAGATATGAAGACATAACTACTGATCTTTTACTTTTTATTCATCAACGATGACTATGTGTATGTTCATGAATTGATTTATCGTTTGGGAAACTAACTTTTCCTTTTTTGTCAATGATAATGTTTTAGATAATTTATTTAGTTTTCTTAATAATCATCCAGTAACGAATTTGGAAAATGTTTTACTTTTTAAAACGGCATTTTGGTGTTGTATATAATGACTGACTCGTTTGAATGTAGGTGAATGTATCGCTTCCGGTTATTTAGTATTCATATAAAATTTGTTTCTACAGCACCTCGTATCTTAGATGATTAAATAATACTAACTGCTGTTTCAATAATGGCGACACATAATTAACATAATTATGATTACGTCATTAACCAATCATCCAAATGGGCATTTGATTTTAGTTTCTATTATTTCTAACAACACAATGGATGAATGTTGATAGCGTTTAATGGCTTCATTTGATGACAGAGGCAAGATTTCCGGTTGTTTATCTGGTTCGTTTAATGTTCGTACCAAAATTAACATAATTTAGCATATTTAGGGCCCTTCCACCATATCTATTCATTTCAATCTGTAATATGTTATCCCTGGGGGCATACCAGAGGGAAATCCCACCGAGAAGCAATTTGTTCAATTAGTGGTGGGTTGGACTCCTTAACCGGAAATCTCCACTTGGCTAATGAAATAATAGTGATAAACGTTAAGCATAGGTTGTAATATACAGGCTACTAATTTAATCTTTCATTCTAGTCTATGATTAGAATATAGTTCAGAGACGAGCGAATAAGCTTAACATAAAACTGGGTTTATATTGTTACTGACCGCATGGCTAAAATACAGCATAATAACAGTGTATCCATCATGGTACGTGAAGCAGCAATTATATTTACAAACACAACACTAGGCTTTATATATAGCAAGGATAAAAGAAAGAGTAGATCAAGTCAGCCAATGATGGGATGTGTTTGTTTTGGGTTTAGATTGAAAGTAATAAATTGACTGTTTATTACAAGGATGTCGTGCCTACAGATAAACATATATGGAATAATTCCATCATTTGACAGTGCAGTAATACATTTCGAATCATCTATTAATCCGTAAATGTAAAGATGATGGTGCATAAACATGTGCTATATTCTTGTCACCTGAAGATGGGTAATATACCCATTCCTCTGCCAAACTACCATTCAGCGTCTTGCCAACTGGAATGAATAGTTATATGTATAGCTACATTGGATAACCTGGAAATATTTGACTCTAGCTTTTTTGGATTGAAGTTTAATTACTTCTTTCTTATATAAATTCGAATTCAAAACTTTACGAAGCTAACTGTTAATATTGATTTACAACTTGCTGATTACTTTTCAACCGATATTGTTCCAGTCTTCCTTCCGTGAAAATTCATTTAGCTCATGGCGAGATTGTTGATCACACTTGATATAGGTCGTATACATTTAGAAGATTGTTATAGTGAATACTAAACTCCGTTCGTGCATATACATAAAATGTTGACAGTAATACAGATACACTTATTAAATATTACAATTATTAATCACCTTTAGGTGTCATTCCTTTAGATACTCCTTGTAGACTGCAGTTAGAGTTTGTTTACCAAATAAATAATAAATGTAACTAGAGTATAGGATGTAAACATATATCGTATAAAGGCTTCAGAAACCTAAATAAAATATGTCGTGCGAGTTATGTTTTTGTCAATTTGTATTAATCTCGTTCCTGTTCTACTTTTTAAAATCACATGAAATCAGAGTATATCTCGTTGGTTGAATCATAGCATTAAGCGTGTCCTATTATATAATTATACTGTGATCCAGATTAACAACGACATACGGTACAGACCTGGATCAATTACTTTGAAATGTAATATGTTACTATTACTATTATTTCTGAGTATCGCTATTACTATTACTATTATACTTGATATTAAATGTAATATATTACTATTATTATTACACTTGATATTGAATGTAATATATTACTATTATTATTACACTTGATATTGAATGTAATATATTACTATTATTATTACACTTGATATTGAATGTAATATATTACTATTATTATTACACTTGATATTGAATGTAATATATTACTATTATTATTACACTTGATATTGAATGTAATATATTACTATTATTATTACACTTGATATTGAATGTAATATATTACTATTATTATTACACTTGATATTGAATGTAATATATTACTATTATTATTACACTTGATATTGAATGTAATATATTACTATTATTATTACACTTGATATTGAATGTAATATATTACTATTATTATTACACTTGATATTGAATGTAATATATTACTATTATTATTACACTTGATATTGAATGTAATATATTACTATTATTATTACACTTGATATTGAATGTAATATATTACTATTATTATTACACTTGAAAATAGCATTAAATGTTCCTATTATATAATTATACTGTGATCCAGATTAACAACGACACACCTGGATCAATTACTTTGAAATGTAATATGTTACTATTACTATTACTTCTGAGTATTACTATTACTATTATACTTGATATTAAATGTAATATATTACTATTACATTTCTTACTATTACTATTACATTTTTGCTTATGCTATTATTATTATTATTATTATTAGTAGTAGTAGTAGTAGTAGTATTAGTAGTAGTAGTAGTGATAATAATAGTAGTAGTAGTAGTAGTGGTATTGGTAAATTTAATGATACTGCTGGTAGTTTTATATGTTACTGGGTCACTCTCATCATAAAATAATACAAAACAAAACTTCATTTACATATTAAACCAACACTGTTCAGTTGACCTTACCTAGTTACACTTAACAACTAGTAAATTCCCAATAGGTGAAGAATTTCCATATATACCTGTCATGGCTGAATGAACATGATTAGCAAGATGGTGTATACAACAATACCAGGTAATACACCAATTGCCCTTGCATAGTGAAGTTGGAAATAGTCTTGGCTGAGCCTGATATGCCACAATGCTTACATTTGGCTTAATATTTGACGTCGGTATTTGTAGGCACCTCAAAGGGACTCAGATGTGATACTTTAGCCATTGTAATTTATACTTTTTTATGTGAATGTCTATATTATTAATAATATCCTAGATACAGCATAAACTATATTAAAAATGATTATGTGTATATCAGATGTAATGCAGTGATAGCAGCTGTAAGATATGGTGTGGACCTGTAAACTAGGGAGCTTATATTGGGATGCCAGATAAAAAGATCAAATTCTAGGTAAACCCATGGTAATCAACTTGGTTAAGTACACAGTGCTTAGTCTGGTTCAAATGGAGTGGCTTCTCAGTTACAGAATCAATAATGAACAATATTATAAATGACAATTTGATTGAGCAGCCAATCAGGTGACAGTGAGATTTGACGGTGCGGTGACATATCTGGCAAAAAGTATTGTGTGTCTGACAAAATAGTAATAGCAAAGTAATATTGGATTATTATTACTTTATCAACTATTACAATTACTATTATTTTTAAAATGAGATTCACTATTACAATTATATTTACCCCAAGTCTAATACAGTATAGTGTTTCGCCATGAACTTGACAAATATGCCACAGGAATTATGTATTAAACAGCGAAGGTTTTATATGTTAATCACTATTCAAAGCAAATTAAAATAATTTACACATTTGATAGAAATGGTAGCCGTTACATGTTAACTGCTATAATTTAACATATGTCTATTTAGGTACATCTTGTTTATTCTCATAAATTAATTTCCGGGTCAATCAACATAAATATCGATACATTAAGTTACCAAACAGTAGTTAAAACACTAGTAGTTTACTTTTATCGTTTGAATTTTAAATATTGATCATTCTTAAATATTGATGGGAATTTATAATAGCGTATTTAGTGGAGTACAGCAATCAAAACTCTACTTCGTCAGATATAAATTAAGAGATAATTATGTGTAGATGATGCATAGACCACCAATAAAGGTCTTAGTCGGACGATATTATTTCTCTAAGAAGCTGCACTTCACTCAGTATTTGTATGTCAAAGGGTCTGGTAATAATCTACACGGGCATGCATCTGCTTTTAATGCCAAATAACTAACTTCATCATCGGAATCTGTAGTTTATATGATCTTTTCTTTAACGATTTTATTTTATTATGAAAAAATGTTAGAACAAATCTAACAATAACTTTTACAATATCGGCATTTAATGATTATCATACTCATGATATTAGCTATCATACCTTCCCATCATGTTTTATATACGGTGTATCTGTTATTTTTGTTTATTCTACGACTATGAAGAAGCACACTTCAACCTAATCGGTGGAGCGATTTACATGGTTTTTGTGTATGTCATATCGCCAAATGAATCCGGATCCTAATAAATTAATCCGCCTTCCTATCGCACACAAATATCAGGTATCGTGTAAATCAGTAATACATTCTCGGCATCAAAAATTAAACACGCCAAAAAAAGTGAAATTTGTATTTTTTAAATGAAACCTAAATTTTGTTATTTTATCATAAAGTACGCTATTTCAACATATTACCTGAATGATCTACACCATAAAGGAATCACACTTGAGAGTTCCATTTTATTCTGTCCGTTGTGATTATTTTGTGCAAAAATATTTACAATATCAGTAAGTGTATACCCTTTCTAGGAAACAGCAGATTGTGAATTTAAATTAAACTTGCATATCGTTGCAATTTCAGTTCGTCTGCAATTAATTGGCAACTATTAATCTTCTTTCGAATTGATAATTGCCATTAGTACATAAAGATAATATCTATAATGAAGGAATAATATGTCTACTTTACAAATTATTATAGCAGAATGTTCAGATGTGTTTTTAAATTAAAATAAATAAATGTTTTATTGTTTAATCTATATATATATATATATATATATATATATATATATATATATATAATGTGTTTTGCTTTATAATGTTTTTATCAAATGAAGCCTTTGGGTAGCGAATTTGTGACCTTTTCATGTGTTTTCATTTTGTGAATCTTAATTTTGAGAACCAACATTATACATCACTTATGACCTTCCCTTTAAGTATCTAAATGAGCTAAATGTACCTAAGACATTTGCTAATGGAAAATTACACAAACTAATGCTAAAATAATGTAATTACATTAGGAGCAAATGGCAAACTTCAACGGGAGAAATGAAAGACATTCAGTTTTGTTTGAGTCTTGGGGTAACCCATTTATCTTCAGATTATGTGAGAAATGAGAAAATACATCATTATGTCAATCAGAGATGCCTTTACCTAAGTTAAACTGTGGACAAGTGAAACAATTGTATTCTCTCATCGAAGGATCCCCAAAATAATCATGACCATATCTATTTGTGATATCTTTTAAAGGGTATGTTGGGATACAGTTATTGTACAATATTGGATTGGATTGGTTAATAAAAAGATCAAAGCATCCAAGGGAAATCGAAGGACTGTTTTCAGTGTTGTGAATAAAGTATTACATAAAAGTCAAACTGTCCTCCCAAATAATATCAACTCAGATAAAGATATGGCCCATTGTTTTAATAACTTCTTCTGTCAAAAAATATTAAATATACATAATGGGTTCCAGTCCAGCACCTAATCACAGGGTATGCCATTGGTAGAAGAGTCCTGCATATCCATAATAGATACATTTGAGCCTTTTACAGAGACTGATATCAGAGAGTTGCATGGAAAGTCATCTAATGCTTTCTGTGCAGTTGACCCTATGCCTACATGGATTGTGAAAGATTGTCTGGATGTTCTGATAAACCCAATTACAAATATAGTTAATAAATCATTATCTCTGGGTGTTTTCCCAAGATCCATGAAAGCTGGCCTTGTAAAACCATTAATAAAAAACCACACTATGGACTGTAATATTCTAAACAATTACAGACCTTTTTCAAATCTTACATTTTTATCTAAAGTTATAGAAAAGGCAGTTGCTTCCCATCTAAACAAATATTTAATCAATACTAACCTTAATGAATCACTGCAGTCTGCCTATAAAAGTGGTCACAGCACTGACACAGCCTTGGTTCGAGTGAAAAATGATATGATGATGTCAATGGGCCATATCTTTATCTGAGTTGATGTTATTTGGGAGGACAGTTTGACTTTTATGTAATACTTTATTCACAACACTGAAAACAGTCCTTTGATTTCCCTTGGATACTTTGATCTTTTTATTATAATATTCAGATTTAGCAGAGGCAAGGGTATTTTAACAAGAATTTTACTGACCTTGAACATTTCAAAATGAACACACAAACTGGTCCTGATCCACAGCCGCTCACAATACCTTCTGTTCTTATTACACCATGGAAGCATTGGTCTGCTTGGCATTTCCTTTGTCCTTAAAGGTGCATGTTGATATACAATTTCTCTCAATGTATTATCAGAGATCCACCAGATGATCCATATCATATGGTGGATCCAATACCAGAGAAGAGACTCGCAGATCAGCAAGAAAAGCCTCCTTGTCAATTGACTTATATCTTCTATATGAAATCACTTTAGCTGAAACAGATTGTTTCTGTAAAGATACATTAATGTCAACAAGGAAATGATCAGACACCATGGAAGACACAGACACACCTTTAACCAAATTGTCATCATCACGAAAGATGACAAGATCTAAGATGTGCCCATGTCTGTGTGTTCTTTCTTGGACATGTTACCTGAGATTGGCAGATCTAAGAATGTCAGCCAGTTGTTTGGTATCTGCATTCCTCTGGCAATCCCAATGTATATTGAAATCACCTAAGATCAACAGATGACCACTGTTGGTAACAAGAGAGTCAACAAATCCCGACAATTCCTTGAAGAAATCTGCTGCTTTCAGGCCATTTATCTTAGTGGGGTGTAATCGGTAGATAATAACTACACGAACACTTATCCCCCCAGATATAAAAGTCAGTTGGTAATTTTCAAAAGGCAAATGGGTTTCACACTACAAAGAATCACGGAGAAGAATGCCGACTCCCCCACCTTTTTTGTGAATCCGAGCCGCATGGTGGAATGAATATCCAGTTGGAGTCACATCACCAACAATTTTCTGGTCTGAAACATTACCAGTCAACCAAGTCTGTAATGACAAGAGCATCAGATCCATATCCTTAACAACATCAGATATTTCATCAGATTTATTACAGATCGACTGACAGTTAATAAGACCAATACTTACATTTTGTACAGCTGTGCCATTATATGGTGTTATTGGCACAGTGATCAAATTACTGGCATCAGACCCAATGTGCTTTGGATGTTTTCCACTACGTGGGCGCATCGCTAAACGAATGGTGTTACCACCATAGGGTCGTAATGCAAGCAGCTGATCTCTACTATAATTCATTATAATTATAGAAATAAAATAAGTGAAAAAAAAAACCTCAAATTCTGCATAGTAACCTTAGTAAATATTATAGTCTAATCGTTAACAAGCATTCACAGAAAGGTTTCTAACAAACAATTTTCAAAAGAATTTGTTTATGGGTTATGAAAACCCATTCCCTTTATATAAAAAAAAGTCTTATAAAACCAAAGCACTTAATGCAGATCAAATGAGATTAATATTTTCGTAATTAAGGAATGTTTGCTAAAGTCATTATAATTTATAAACATTCACTCCTTCAGGAAGAAATAATTACTTGGCCAAACAAATAGAAGAACACTAAATGTTGAACTTCCAAAAACCGGTTTGTGCATATCTATATAATGTCACAAAACTAATTCCTCTACTACAAACTGATGGATAAACAGATATCTCATACCGCACGATTGTACGTAGGTATTAGAGACAGTCTCTTTTGTGTGTATGTTTGTTTGTTTAATTGTTTGTGTGTATGGCTATATATATATATATATATATATATATATAAAATTATATATGTATATATATATATATATATATATATATATTTGTTGTTGTTGTTTTTGTTTGTGTATGTATATATATATATATATATATATATATATATATATATATATATATATATATATATATATATAATGTAACAAAAACAAAAAAAACGGAGAGATACTGTCTCTAATTATTCAGACACATGAATGTGCAATATCGTCTTATTGTATTAGTAGAGTTTCTCAAGCCACGCAGTTTAGGAAGTATAATATCTTAAAGCAATGATTCAGATATATTCATTATATTCTGAAGTATACAAATCTTTAATGAAACTACGGATAACACTACTTTCAACCACTACATAGTATTAATCGAACTGATATTCGTATTACCGATCGCAATATACCAATTGAAGTTAATCCGTAAAAGAATTGACTAATACCAATATAATAAGCATTCTTGTCTTTTGGATAAGTCGAGTAATTAATATGAGGATCAACTAATGCCTTTAATATAGTTTCGAATGCATCCTAGATTACAGTAATAGTTGCACAGTATTTCATCTGGTTGTGCAAATGTTTTATTGCAAAGCAGTTTGCGATCTCGTAGTGTACACGGTGGCATACACTACAGGAGTTACCTTGGACAAAGCATGCAGTTAGCTATAACTGTAGATTTTTCCATTAGTAAGAATTATTTACAAAAATAAGTGATTAAGTGGTAGCTAGCTTCATAATTGAATAAAGGGTAGGATGTTTGCCTCTACTCTAGATAATTATAACCTGTTATGATCTACAATGATAAAGATAACACTACAATAGTCTTAGTACAAGAACACAATTTGAGTCTCTCTCTCGGTGAGCCGATGAGTTAGTCAAGCAGTCACTCAGTCAATCGGTGAGTGAGTCAGTAGGTGAGTCAGACTGTGCGTAAGTCGGTCATTGAGTGAATTAGCCAGTAAGTCAGTCAATGAATGAGCCAGCCAGTCAGTCACTGAAGGCGTCAGCTAGCTAGCGATTGAGTTATTGAGTTAGTCAATGGGTTAGAGAGTTACTAATTAATTGAGAAAATCAGTGAAAGAATCAGTAGTTGAGGCAGTCAGTGAGGCAGTCAGTGAGACAGTCATTGAATATGTTAGTGACACAGTGAATGACTGAGTGAATGGGTCAATGAGAGAGTTTGTCAGTAAGTTTTTCAGTTAGTGAGTCTGTCTTTGAATGAGTCTGTCAGTCAGTCGGTGAGTCCGTCCGTGAATGCATCAATCTGCGAGTTATTCTGTCATTCAGTGAGTCAGGAGATGAGCTTGTCATTTAGTCATTCAGTTACTAAATCAGTCATTTAGTAAATCAGTGAGTATTTGTGTGAATTAGTCATTGCCTGAGCCAGTCAGTATGTGAGTCAGTCAGGCAGTATGTCAGTCAGTATGTCAGCCAGTTAGCCAGTTAGTTAATAATTTAGCCAGTTAATCAGTCAATCAGTTAGGCAGTGTGTCAATCAGTCATTTATCGTGTGAATTCACTGTTATTAAATCATTAAACCTAGTAATAGGTAATAGTTTGGTTATTATGTTCATCTCATTGTAATCTGCATCATACATTATCTTCCTTTGGATACAGTTTAGTGTAAGTTGATATTATTATACGTGTAATTGGTTTAAACTATTGTAGACGTCTAACAATTATAATAATAGTAATAATTATAAAACTGAACACACAACTTTATAAATTCAATATTGGTAGAACGTTATTGTTTGGTATATAGAAAGATAAATTAAGACTGTTTCAAGAATATTACAATGAGTAACACTTAATACAATGCAGTCTTAATGAACAAATAGCTAATAATGAAAACACTCGTTCACAATAAGATACATTCATTGGTTGCCTTACCATCAACATCACAGACAGCTCGACTGACAATACGATAAACGTCTTTGTGAATTGATTAAAGACGTTATGTGATTTATGCTTCAAACTACGTATATTGTGTAATGAATATTTACGAACTTTTTAATTAGGCATAAAATATAAGATTGTAATAATCCATATCATTAAACGTACTAATCATTAATGTTTGAAAAACTAGTACATTAAACCTACATCCAGAACGATAAAGTAGAGAGAAAACAACAGTTTTCAAAACAAAGAGTTTTTCAAACATGTTTTCAATTCTTCATTTTATGTCACATGGCAAATAGTAATATCTTCAGGTAATTATGTATTGTAATATTTACAGGAATGTTATCTAAAATAATTTTCACAGATATTGATGTAGAAGAAACGATCTTCGTTTACTGAAAAGTACTAACATGCATTGAGAAACAACTAGGCTGATATCTAAACAAAATAATTGAATGCGAAATAATTAGGAAATACCAATTTAATATTTGCAACTGAAGTTACACTCTAATAGAGATGGTGATAGCGTTGATGATTGTTGAACTATTCTATTATTACTGGGATGTGGATTTAGAAGAGAAGAGTCCGTATCAACAAAAGACACATCGAACTAAAGTCTAATTTGATAACGTCTTGAAGTGAGTGGAAAACGAACATCATTAGAATCTACTGTCTGTCGAGACGTGGCTGGATTTGATCGTAAAGCCTGTCAACGGCATGGGCTGTTCTATACGTTATATGTATTGACAAAATCTGAAAACATATATTTACACACTTCACTGGGTTTTAATTTAGTACACCTTTTCACTAATAACTATTTTTACACAGACTGATTAACCTAATCAACTAAGTTTATTAATATAGAAATATGTACAAGTTAATTCACCAATATTTTAGCTCATTCGTGAATATGATCCTTGTTCTATACATGGTGTGGTAGGGTGTTGTTGATAACTCAACTTGCCATTTCATAATATAAACAACCGAAATATAATTATTTTATACACCTGGATATCTTAATTGAATATATTCTTAAGACAAACAATTATTATCTCATCCAGTTGAATGCTATTAAGACAACTATTAATATGCATTATTTTCATTATTCCGTGAGCAGTTTATTTAAATAATTCCCTTCCAGACCTCTAGAATGTCAAGCAAAAATTGAAATTGACATATTGCTGCCTCATAGTTTGCTCTGATACTGTGCCTATGAAGAATGTTTTACACGGTGGCGGCTGGCTAGACACTACATTTCCATTCTTCATCCTGAAAAGGAGGTAGAGCAGTTCATTTACTTTGCAGATATCGGTCTGGGGTGCATACGTATAACACGTACATTCTTTCAATCAACTAAACCACTCATTTGTCATTGTCTAATCCTCCCCAAGCTGAAGGATTATATTTCGGAACTTGACATTGAATTGAAGATGTTCGGGTGCGCGAATCTTACCACTGTAATCAATGTCGATGCACACTGGGTTGAGTTTCTGGACATCTGGTCAGCTGGCAATAGTAAACGGATAGGTATCTGGCAGAGTAATGTTTTTTGTTTATAAGCATAACACCACGATATCATGGAATTGATAGCAGATTGATGGAACAGCCGGTTGACTTCATTCATGCATGAATTAGTCCAAGTAGTATTCCACCATATCCATGAATGACACCCAGAAAAAAGCTAGTTCGTAAATGATCAAAGTATTCTGTGAATCAGTGGATGATTGTGGTGACTGGCGTATTAATTAATGCATCAATTAGCGAATCTCCACCAACATTTCCATCTAGGGTTTTCGTATTGTGAACAGTTTTGGTTTTCTTGGTGATGTTCTTCCAACCATTGCTTGAAACCCTTCAATGCCAACCTCCATAAAACGCATCCATTAGTTTACACAGACGAACCCCTCTGTTGTAGTTCCATCCTTCAAGTACACTAAATATAGATACTTCCGCAATGATGCCTAACTCAATGGAAATATCACACAAATCAGCAGCACCGAACTTCCTTCCATTGATGAAGATCAAGTTACATAGAGTGTTGAATGTATCCATTTAGATTACAACCTGATTGTAACTTTCGTCATACTTCCATGTTAACGCTAATGCTTTAATCTATAATGCTTTGTCATACACACACACACACACACACACACACACACCACACACACCACACACACACACACACACACACACACACACACAGAATCCCATCAATAGTCAGGGATTCTTTACGTTAAGCACATTGTTCAGTACCTCCTAAATAGCAGACAAATATATGACTGGTGCATTACTCGTAAATAGATATCCAACATTATCGTTTGATTATGTGACAATCTCGTGAGTCATCACATTGGAGGTAGTCCATGTGCTCATAGATTGCCCAGAAGTGTTGGTTAGCCTCATCTATGATTGTGCTGTTCTGCACATGTGGTGGTATATTTTAGATGCAATGGCTTAGCTAATGGTGGACCTTAGTTATTATTTGTATTGTATTATGATGCTTCCAAGGGTACTTCACAAGCAGTTCCTGTTTGTTGGCAGTGGCTACCTGTGTTTACATGATGTTGCCAATAACTCAATTTGAGGTTCCTTGACCACAGAATATTTCTTACAAACGAACAATCATGTCATAGGCAAATATTGGGGGGATACAAGGATGGCTATTTGATGGCAGCATAACTCCTAAGTTAATTCCAGTCCTCTGCTGCTGAAGGCACAGAACAGTATCTAGCTTTTCTAATACGGAATATGAGATGCTATGCCCAAAAACGATTTATTACCTTGATGAATTCTACATTTTCAGTGAAGCATTTCACAAACCATGGTAGCCGAATATGATTTGCTGGTATGATGTTACCATTACTAACTGCATACACTCAAGGACTGGAACTTCTGTTCCATCTCTTCCATAGACTACATTAAGCTCATTTGGCTGAGTTGGCCGAGTCATTTTTAGCATACTTGTGATCTTCTCTGGTATGTTTTTCTTCATATAATGTAGCTTGTCGTTTAGCCTCAAGGTTCCAATTACAATAGTGGTAACCATATATTTAGGCATTTTAGGTATTCTGTACTGAGCTAGTGTCAAATAATCTATTTTAATATCACAGTTCCTTAAATGTCATGTCTTAATCTATGTTATATGCTATCAAAATAAAATAGTTTTAACTGGTGCCCTCTGCTGACATCAAAATATTGTCTGGTTCTCTGAGTATATTGGATAACCATTGCCGTGCCTACTTAATAATACAGAGTCTGAATATCGTTATTTATAAAATTGTATTCTATCAGCATTAATTGCATCTGTCAACCGTTTCTTGCTATTTCTAATTACCTAATTTATGTTGCCTAATTAACATATTTAGACTAAATATCAAGTATCATACAACCATATTGATGACGAGAACAAAATAAATCAAAGGGATTAATTATACATTTTGTTAAATGCCAATTACAATCTATATCACGGTGAAAGGTTAATTTCAATCAGGTTCATGGTTAACCCTTTACGATTGTCAAAGACATGATCATATCCCTGCAAATACTTTCTAAAATTACTTTCTATGACAATTTCTAAATTATTGCGTCTTCTATTCTGATATTCGTTAAAACAGAATATGCTGAGGATTGCTAATCAACGAAGTGTCATTAATATTTCTAACGATCTAATTGACTGGGCTGGTTCCTCAATTTTAATACATTTACCAACAAGAGCATATATTGTATGTGTATTACAAACCAAGAACAACCCAATGCTCACTGACAACTCAGCATAATAAAAAGGTATAGGTGTTTAGGTGGGTACATGGCAGCCGTCATGCAAAACTACAGACCAGTAAACTTACTACCGACCATTTTCAAAATATCAGAGAAAAGTATGTAGTAAAAAGTGATTGTCATTTTTGGAACCAATTTTATTCAAGCACAAATACGGTTTTCGTCCCAAGCATTCAACTATACACCCAATCATTCAGTTTCTAAATTATTGAGCCGAATCTAATTTTAAGCCAAGACACGAAATCATTCTGGCTATCTTTTGTGAGTTGTTGAAAGCTTTTGACGTCTTCAGACATAAAAATTCTTTTAAATAAATTAAACACTTATGTAATACGTGGAAATGCTATTAATTGGTTTAAAGGTTATTTAGCAAATATAAGTCAATTCGTAGAAATTGATGATCATAGCTCCAGCCTCCTCAATATACAATGTGGTGTCCCTCAACGCTTTATTCTTGATCCTTTGTTGTATCTCATTTATGTGAATCATATACCAAATTCGTGTAATGGTAATATATTGTCATTTGCTGATGACACCACACTGTGTATGTCGAACTCCAACTTACAAGCGTTATTTCTGGAGGAAAGTGAAACAGTTAACAAATTGTTCCATTGGTTTTGCGCAAACAGATTATCTCTAAATCCAGCAAACATTGGATATATCATTATTAAATCCCATCAACAACAATGCAATTTCACAGGGCTAAACGTTGTAATTAATAATAATATATTAAAAAGAATAGGGAACGATTGCGAAGAAAAATCTGTAAATTTCTTGGGCATCTTCATAGATAAAAAGCTTAGTAGGAATTATCATACCGCCCATGTTAACAAGCGAATATCCAGCGCCTTGTTCCCAATCAAACAAGTAAAAAACATAGTACCAAAGGACTGCTTGAGAACTCTGTATGTTTCCCTGGTACAATGTCATATATGTTATGGAATATTGACATGGGGAAATTGTAATGTCAAAACATTACACGTACAGCGTTACTTCAGAAACTTGCAATTCGAATTACCAATAATGCAAAATTCAAGTCATACTGACCCAATATTCAAAGCTACAAGTATTATGAAAATAACTAATCAATATATATTTCAATCAACATTACTTACATTTGACTTCATAACAAAATAAATTCCCAACTTATTTCAGCATATTTTCAGATTTAAACACGACATTCCCAACTCGCGTTTGCCAATAAATTGCCGCTGTATGCTATTCCAAAAATATAGAACAAATGGTTTCATACACTGCCTCAGAACATGTCTCGTTCAAAATTTAAAAATGTTATGAAGGCAAATATGCTTAGTTATTCTCAAAGCCAAGTAACATGCAGCAACTCCTTTTGTCCAGATTGTTTTCCTCAAGCTAGTCAGGTTTGAGAAAAATAAAACTTAACACTAATTCTTGCCTGCCCTGTTATTTTCTGTTATTTTCTGTAATTTATTGTGTTTTAGATTTTGTTGAACTTTATTTTATATATATATATATATATATATATATATATATATTATTTATTTATTTATTTATTTATTTATTATTATATTTATTTATTTATTTATTTATTTATTTATTTATTTATTATAACTAATATTTCTCCTTTATATCACACTACCTAATGATGATCACACACACACACACATACACACACACAACACACACACACACACACACATACTCAATGTTATGTATTATGGATGGGAATACATTATAGCCCTGGTCCACCAGCATTCCACATATGTTTAAATATAATTTAGCTATATATATATATATATATATATATATATATATATATATATATATATATATATATATATATATATATATATACGTAGTGTGTGAATAGAACAGGATGATATTTCTAACATGGACAGCTGCACAGTAATACATTCAATATCAACCACCAACTTTCAGATTATAATAGCTGCCACATTACGCGACATGAAGTAAGGTGGAAAAGTATGTCTCTAAATAGCGATTTGTTGGGTACACATAATATAACCATTTTGTTAGGTGTTGAGGTATTAATTATTACTAGATTCCATCTTCCTACAGCTTGTAAAGTAGATCAATCGCAATTACATTTGTTATATAGCATATGATAAATCAAGATGTAATGAATTGTAATAGTGTTACAGTGCAATAACAAATTAAAAACGTTTCTGTTCTAATACATTAATCACAGTTGGTCCCAGTAACATTAATCTGCTTAGTTATCAAGTTAGAAATTGTTTCGGTACCATAAGTAGGCTACATAAACGTGATATGACTTAACCCTAGTTTTTGTATGAATCTCTTTAATTAATTAATTGATACCAGGCTGAGCAATTCGTAAAAGATAAGAAACCCAATTAGAATGAAAACAAAAGCAAAAGGCCAAACTGAGTACTTGCATACATTTGGTTAATATAGCATAATGTTTTTATATTCCTCTTCTCGAACTGTACACTCTCTCTTTGTTGTAATAGCAAAATAAATAATGTGGAAATAATGATAATAATAATAATTTAATAATAATAATAATAATAATAATAATAATAAATTGAAATTGGCTTTACTTTAGGTGATAATTTTAAGCATTAATGTAGTTTAAACCATATTAAATCATGGAAATTCATCAAGAGAAATCTCACATCACTTTAAGATAATGATTAGTACGAGCAAGACAAAGATATATTGAAAAGGAAAAGAAAATATTCAACATGTCTAACTATATAGAGCTAAACTTATTATCGGTTTCTGCTTTTTGGGTCTTTTCTAAAAAATACCATTCATTAAACAGCCTTTAATTTTAGGAACCAAGTTATATATATCAATATATACTTATTTATTGATATCTACAGATGTCTAATGTATAAGACAAACCCATAAACGCCATCAATAATTAAATTTATTTATTTTGAAACCGGGGATGGTACATGTACAATAAATGCATATTAAAATTACAATGTATACATCGTAAAGTACAAAATTAAAAAAGACAACATGTTAAAGTAACATACATAACTAAAATGGCAACAATAACTGTTGTAACATTTGTCTATTGTTGTTATTAAAATTGGATAAAACAAAAGCTGCCGAGTCAATAACACCATCATCTGTGCCAAAAGCCTTAATTTTCAATTTGCACCTTTTTACATAATTATCGTCAAATATATATTTCATCATAGAAATTCCGTGTTTATCACATACTGCTCGCACTCTATTAATTAAATTGTCATGGCAGTTCAATTGCCGACACATATGCTGTTTTAACATGAACATATAAAATATTCTACTTTTTGAAAATGTATTGAAGTGCGACTTAATCAAGTCCAAATTATATATATCTATGAGAGTAGATGGTTTCTGTATTTTTAGAGCTTGCAGGAGAGGAGTGTTTTTGCAAAATGTAATTAGCCCGAGTGACGATTTCAGGAGACGCGTCTGAATTATATCCAGCTCGTAAAGAGATTTTTTGGTCAGATTATAACACTGAGTACCATATAACAGAATTGGTTGGTTTGCAGTCTTCCTATATGTGACCCATGGTATTTGGCGCCAAACTGCCCTTGCAAAATCCAATTGACTGCATGGCACAGAAAGCTTTTCTACATAACTTAATTCTCGATTCAATATGGTTGTAATTATTATTAGACAAGTTAGCACCTAAGTACCTAATATTTGTTGACTGAGTTAAACAGTACCGTCTAAAGACCATTCAGGGTCTTTCACAAAACTGGTTTTACCTAATGTAATACAGTGGGTCTTTATAGGGTTAAACCGCAAACCATGAGATGATATATATTTATCAGCTACATCGATGATCCTTTGTAAACCTGTTACCGTAGTACTTGTCAGTAGGATATCATCAGCATAACAAGAAACGTTATATGATATGTTATCTATGCAAATGCTTCCATTAGTGTTTGAAAGTTCCACAATCATGTCTTGATAAAAAATATTAAACACATATTATATCACTTAAAACATTGTTCCATCGTATCTGAACAGTGAGTTTATGATACCAAAAATACAATAACTGCCAGCAAACATCTGATAAAATACCAATACATTTATCAAATAAAACGGAATGTGGAATTGCGTCAAACGCACCTTTCTCGTCAAGTGACCAAGCAAAAATTGGTGATCCTTTCTTAACACAATAAGATATAACATCTCGTGACACAGATATTGCCATGTTAGTACCTCTACCCGGCACGAAACCAAATTGGGAGTCATGAAAATCATGATATCCACACTCCTCTAGTACAAACATTTCTAATATTTTAGAAAATGTGGTAGACACCACTACTGGCCTGTAATTGTTAGGTATAGAGGGGTCACAAGTTGGCTTTTTAACAATGGAATAAGTATTCCGCGTCTAAAAGAATCGGGGACAATGCCAAATTTCAAACACAACGTAAACATTACACATAACTGATTAATCAATATTTCACAGTCAATAGCATATTTCAAATGCTCACTTAATATGCCGTCAACTCCGTATACACATCCACTTTTCAATTTCTTAATATAGCAATCAGTCTCTCTTCACGAAGAGATGTATTAACCTTCGTATCAGAACCAATTTGATATTTTGACTTCAACTCGACCTTCAGCAGCTATTGTAGTGTCGTTGATTAGACTAGAGTCACGGAATTTGTTATCATAATGTTGTTTCCGACAGCCAATATCTATATCATTAACCATGACTACCTCTCTGATCTTTAGTCATACGGATAAGATTCCACATTTTACCAGACTTTCTGCAAGAGTGCAATTTATCAATTACATTAATAGTACGTCTCTCTTTGGAGTCTATTGCTTCCTTACATAATTTCCTGAAACATATTTTGCGGCTTTATACAGACGAATATACCTGACCACGACGAGGTCTGTCGCATGAGGTCCAAATATTATACCAAAACGATACACGTGATTTAGCTATAGTACAATCATTGTTCCACCAGTTGTTCTTACAACGGTTACCTTTATATTCACGCATATAAATATTAATCAAATAATAAATAAAATTGCATCTTACAACTCTTAAACGAAAAGAAATTCACGCATATTGTGCAAGCTTTATTACATGATGGCAGTTTTAGTAATATAAATAAATTGTATCCAATATTAGGCTACATTGAATACTTTTGGTGTAAATTATCCATATGCCAGATCTCCTTAAAATATTAGTAAAAAACGAAAGTAAGACTAGACTTGTTACTGCGGTCTAAAGGTGATCGTAGATCAATAATAATTGTTGAATTAGAGGTGGCATTTTCTGAGAGAAAAACATTTCGCTCAGAGTTTCTCATTTACAATCAAAATCAAATCATTGGTAAGCTGGTAAATATCTAAATAAAATGCAAAATTATATAAACTATTTATTTAAATGAGAAATACTGATCCCTGCAATAAAGTACCAAAATAGATTTTTACAAAAATTGGTTCTGATGAATCTAATATTCAGACCTAAATAAGAAGGACTGAATAAACCCAAATAATAAATGTAACCTATTTACAATCGAATAAGGAGAGATATTGTTATTCACGATTCCAGGATACATTTGTATTAATCCATGTCCTAATTAAATACCCTGCAGGTTAATTTTCATATGGCTGATAAATACAATGTTAATTTGAAAAGAAATGCATTTCTTTGCGATTATTAACTAAAACAATTCGTTCTAAATGTTTTCATGTTCCGAAATAAGCCATTCCTTCATACCATGGAGATGAGGCTAATTCTATTCATTTTAATATGTCATATGTCTGAAGTTCATCAAATCCTGAGAACAATTGTTACCTTTATTCTGCCATGTTCATGTAACTCGGAAATATGGATTTTAGCATATGCGAATTTTAGCATGTCTGTTTAACGTCAGAGCACTCGATGTTCAAAAACTCAGCATGTGTGCACGTTCCGCTGTACAGTAATTTAGCGTCTTTTAGGCCAGTTCCAGCTATTTCGCATAAACACAAGCTCATAACAATAATTCTACCTTCTATGTATAACTGGCAAGATACAAGTGACATTCATCAAGGAAACGGGATTAGCCACCAAAGAATTGCCGTACAGTTTTTGCAGCTTAATAATAGGAATGATATTATTATTTGTATCATCATCATCATCATTATCATCATCATTATCATCATCATCATCGTCATCATTATTATCATCATCATCAACACCATTAACATTATTATCATAGAAATTGGTAATGAAGTTAGTGCGTGTCTTAATATTGATAACAAAAATATTGAATAATACGAAGAATCAACTCGGAACCAATACGCTCCAAACAGAATGAAAGCGTGTTCGAAGCACATACTATAAAGAGACAGATAAATATCATTAAACAGATACATATATTTCAAAATGCCTTTCTTTTAAAAATATCTGCCTATCTGAACGTTCCAATATGATATTAACTAATTCACTAAATGACTTAATAAATAAAACATTCACTAATAAAATTTCTACTTGCTTACTAATTAATTGGGTGAGTGAGTGATTAATAATAATTGCCAGCGTAGATAATTGACCACAACTCTGTTTGATTGACTTACTGACGGATTGATTGATTTAATAATTTATATGTTGAATGACGGACCCCAATCTGATTATCCTGGTGACTAATTTACTGGTTCCCTCTCTAGTGTAAGTTTGCCATCTAGATGTCCATATCTTTTTAATGATGTAAGTGTTTTCTTTATGTTCGTAATATATTTCCAATGCAATATCCATTAATAGGACCAAGCTGTTTTGAATAAATAAATAATTCAATCATAAATCATTAATTCTTTAATTATTCATATATATTCATTAACAAAGAATCTATTCGTACTTTCACTAAATTATTTATTCATTCACGAAAGGGATCAGATTAACAGTAATGGCTCGGAAGAGTACCCTTAACGTTATATCGTTTTTAAAAAAATTAAATATCATAAAATGATGTTACCAGATGTCACAATATATGTCAATATCATTCATGCCTCTTGCTTGGCATGTACTTCCAGATAATATATATTTTAATTAAAAATGAATTTTTAATGAAATCAAAAGTGTCTTTAAAGCTACATTAAAGTGTTATCACAACAAAATGTCATTTGAAGGAAACAGAGAATGTTGTAAGTTGTCAAACACCAAATTTTGTATAATTGTCTTTCAGATATTTGTGTGTAATGTTTTATATAAGTTAATATATTCAGAAAGTGAGTGAATAGCGATTAAGCGAATGAGTGAGTGAATACGTAAGTTAGTCAGAATATGTTTGAGTGATTAACTGAATAAGTGTTTCAGTTATTAAGAACTTGAGAGAATGTGTTAGTGAATGAGTGTGTGGGTGAATGAGTGTGTGGGTGAGTGAGTGAGCGAATGAGTGAGTGTTTGAGTAAGTGGTTGAGTGAGTGAGTGAGTGAGTGAGTGAGGGAGTGAGTGAGTGAGTGAGTGAGTGAGTGAGTGAGTGAGTGAGTCAGTCAGTCAGTCAGTCAGTCAGTCAGTGAGAGTGTCAGTCAGTGAGAGTGTCAGTCAGTCAGTCAGTCAGTCAGTCAGTCATGCAGGCAGGCAGTCAGACATTGGGTCGGTGAGTCCTTGAGCTACTGTGTTAGAGAATCAGGTAAGGAGAATATAAAACGCAGCTAAGATCAGAAAGTTTAAATTACAGTATATCACTTAACATGCATTTCTAAAAACAATTTGTTTTTCTTCAAATGTCCCACGTGAGTAACAAGAAAACATTTTACAGTAATATTTTATAATTGATCCCTCCATGCTAAATATTAAATTTGGAAATGTCCCCATGATCTGAGTATTACCGCTAAGTGATATGAGGCTCGGAACCGAAACTGATTTCCTCACTACAAATGAGGTTATTTCCGCATGTTATGAGTTTAATCATGTTCACGGTCAAAGAGGTAAACGCTGTGATGGAATATATCTGTGGAGATTAGAATATAAATAGGAACTAATTCTTACGGTAATAAAGTTACAGAAAATAGAGGCATATATCAATATTTAAATCATGTTTTGTATCTTAAGTATATGCAAACATTATAGTTAAAGATTATATTATACATCATTTGCCTACTTCTAAGCAAAATCGTTTTAAATACTCAATCATATTTGATGATTGGTTATATGATTAGACGAACTGGCTATTAACCGAAATCATGCTATAATAACTGATAATTGATATAATAAGTCTAAAGTTGCAGCTCGTTCGCTTTGCAGCATATGAGATTCATGGGAATTAACTCAAAATATTAATGATGCACCTCGCAAAGGAAGCCGCACACTAATTTTGGGAAACCATACATATTCGAATTCCATCGAAGTTGGAGTTCCTTCTGTATGTACGCCTTGTTTCAGAAACCACAAATTTCTTCGACAATCATCTGGTTGTACTATCGCGGGAAAAAAGTACATTATTTTGTTCATAACATATGCGAGAATGATAGTATTTATCCCACTTAGAATGCTTTTCATGCTGCCAATGTAAAGCTATAAATAATTGTAACAATTTCAAACTAGGTTTTGAAAGGTTTTGCATATTCCTTTGTTAATCCTGTAATTTATTTTTATATAGTAAAGAGTATAAGTTTTACAGATAGCTATAGATTTAATTCAAAGGTTCATCAATTGAAAATATTACATACACAGAAGGGAATATATATATATATATATATGTGTGTGTGTGTGTGTGTGTATATATATGTGTGTGTGCTTGTGTGTGTGTGTGTGCATGTGTTATTAAAACACACATTTCTGAGCCTTCATAATTATGATTTACGTGGGTATATTTAACTTTTTCGCTTATACATCGCCAAAATGGATGGAAGATATTCATGATACCTGACATTTGCGTGCTATATGTAGGTGAAATAATTCAATACCCGTAACAGTCTTTGACACGTTTGTGTCAGATTCTCGGCAGGTAGCATCGGGTCACCTGTCATACAAACAATACATTTCCACAGAAGACCGTAATAATAGCAGGCGTGACGGTTTTACAGATGTATCGACATTAATACCTGGCAAATATTAAGTTAGCAAACAAGAATATTGGTTGTTAGTTATAGAAAGATATTTGATCATTTGAGATAAATTAAACTCATTCCAATTATGTAGTGTAGAATTAATGCTGGACATTGGGCTTACCTATCTCCCACCAATACTATACATATATAACACTATGAGAGAAATAAAGAAATATAAAGGGGGGGGGGAGTAATTATAATTTACCTACCCATACATTACAGTTAAAGTTTATTTTCGTATTTGTAGTTTACACATAAATTGGAATAAACTTTCTTGTTAAAAAGAAACAAATAAACCAAAAGAAAAGAAAATATATGCAGGCCAGTATTCCATTAGGTACGCATATCCATTACTATCCGCTGGCTTTCTCGTTTGCTGAGTACTTTAACAGTACTCTAAATCAAATACAAAATTGTCTAACCGTTTATTAACTGCCGAGTTATTTAGTTTCCATTAAAACCTGATATTTCATTTAATTAAACGACAGGGAATAAGGGGAATAAAAAGGTGTTCAAATCGTATTTCTATATTATCCGTAATTAATCTCTAAAATCAAGTTCTTATACTGAACTAATAAGTGAGAAACTTAGAAAACTCCTGCATTGATAGTTTGTTTTGAGACAGTCTTTAAATGATAGTAAGTCATCTTTCTTCATCTGGTTATCATTTTGTCTTGTTTACTTAATATTATTTTACTACATTTACGTTTTCAAGAAGATCTAAATGCTGTCATAAGTGACATATCAGTGGAATGTATTAGTTTTAGAGCGCAAAAATGCAGATATATATGCACCTAAAGGAGAAAAATGCAGATAGATATGCACCTAAAGGAGAAAAATGCAGATAGATATGCACCTAAAGGAGAAAAATGCATATCCAGTGCAATAATTTAGGCTTTCAAAATTGCTGTTATTTAATAATATATTAACACTACCATTGTATTGAACGCCTTTATTATCATAGTTAATCAAAGGCAGTTTACACCAAAACAGTATTAAAGGTTTTCTGGTTCACACAGTACCAACACCTTTTATTCCTAAATATGCTAATTATTGATATTACAAATGGGCACATTTATATAAGTAGGTTTCATATAATTTCACAAATATTTCATTACTTGTAGTATGTTTATAATGTCTAACTTATGCTATAGCCTACGAGCTGCTGCTTAGGATTTGTATCTGGATATTGCTGGGTAGCTATTTGGTACCATCAGTACGAAGAAGACTCAGACCACGGCAGCGGTACTCATATAAATTTACGGATTAGCCTGATTTGAAATAGTAATGTTATTCTAATCAGTACTTTGAATGCTTCAAAGTGAATGTTATATAGTGACCGTAGATATACAGAAAACTAGTCCAACTGGAATAAACTCCATATGTATGCTACTTTTCTCTGGGTGGATGTTATCTAATCTGCAACACAATTCTGCACTCAGTGTATGCGATTTGTCAAAGAGAGGGAGAGAGAGTGTCATGTCATGTCATGTCATGTCATGTCATGTCATGTTATGCTCTGTTCTGTTCTGTTCTGTTATGTTATGTTATGCTATGTTACGTTATGCTATGTTATGTTATATTTTGTTATCTTATATTATCTAAAGGTATATCTATGCCACTACTACTAGAAAAGGCACACGTATTATTTTATCCAATTTTACAGAACATAGAATATTCATGTATAAACAGGTAGTTCAGATAATTATCTTAATTAACTTAATATATGGATGTTATCAATGTTCTTCTAATAATATATGGAGAACATTACACACGCAACAAAACAGGTCTAGGTATGCTAGACGGTGTAATTTCTGCAATAGACTCATCAATAAAGCTAAATCTGAATTATATCAGAATACAATCTCCAACAACTATAGCAATCCTCTGTAATTCAGGAACTGTATAAAGATGACCGTCCAGAGAAAGACGTTTGTTTCTCTGCCCGCTTATGATATCAACTAATTCACTCTGCAATTTTGTTTCCAAACATTTCAAGGATATGATCACCCGCATCCATGCTTCTTACCCAGGTTGTGCTTCCAGTTATACTACTCTTTCCCAGTTGTATTTCACCCTTCCACAGTATGTAAAACAGCCCCAATTCTGAAGTTGGTAAACTTTATTTTATCATCCCTTAATAAGTCTTATGAGCTTGATCTTATCCCTTTATTTCTGCTAAAATCTTGTCTTCATCCACTAAGTTTTCCAATTACTAAGATAATACATTTATCACTAAGATTTAGGATGTTCTCTTCACATTTTAAACATGCCGTGTAAACCCTCTTCGTAATAATAATAATATACGAAACTTAGACAGCGCGCACACTAAATAACCTGTAAGAAGGTTACTCTAAAGCGCTTGACAATAAATAATTCATACAGATGTAACATATTCACATCTGTAAAAATACCTAATTCTTTCCAGCCAAATATATAATATATTCAGCTAGGAAAAGCTGAAACATTATCTTCTTTTTGAAGGTATCAGTAATCTAGAACTTTCTGATGGTTACTGGAAGATTATTCCATAAGGTTACAGCAGCCTTTCTGAAGCCTATATTACCGTATGTCACTCCACGTGTTGTTGGTACGGTTAAGAATACCCTAGAGACCTTG
The DNA here is from genome assembly GCA_025642065.1 of Paralvinella palmiformis. Taxonomy (NCBI): domain Eukaryota; kingdom Metazoa; phylum Annelida; class Polychaeta; order Terebellida; family Alvinellidae; genus Paralvinella; species Paralvinella palmiformis. The sequence continues at coordinate 4,298 of JAODUP010000862.1, read as the reverse complement.
TCGGCTGATACGGAACGCACAAGTTCCTCTAAGTACTGAGGGGCAGTCTCTTGAAGTGCCTTAAAGGTGTACATAAATATCTTGTACTGCGACCTATATATAACCGGAAGCCAATACAGGGAGTTCAAGACTGGTGTTATATGTTCTCTTTTATGAGTGCGAGTGACTAACCTGGCAGAATAATTCTGTACTTCATGTAGCCGTGTCATCAGTGTGCTTGGAAAACCATACAGGAGAGCGTTGCCGTAATCTAGCCGAGATGTTATCAGGGTGTGTGCCAGTGTTTTGCAAGCATCCAATGTTATGTACCGCCTGATATTACGAATTTGGTAATAACAGGCTTTGGATATTGCATTTACTTGCCTCTCCATGGTCAGAGATGTATCAAAATATACTCCTAGGTTCTTCACTGACGATGCTACAGAAACAGTATTCTTACCTACCTGAAGCCGTAATTCCTCATTTATCATAACCTGATGTTTTGGGTTAAGGATAATGAGCTCTGTCTTTTCTCGTTTAACTTAAGCATGTTTGCACTCATCCAAGTAATGATATCAGCCAAGCAAGATGTCAATTTCTTTGCAACGTCGGATTAAGTTGTTTCGGGGATGATCGACATATACACCTGATTATTGTTCCTTGTCCTTATTAAGAATAGCCCTTTTTAACTTGTCATAATTTGAGTTGTATGAGAGGTCCTTACTAAAATTAGCTTTCAAAACGTTTAAAAAGATGTCAAACAATTGGCCTTGACATTAAATTCGTATTTATTTCCTACTGCAATCCGTTCAAACTTGGACATATTCGTTTCCATATCTTCACCTTCTTTGAATATAAGTAACAAATAACGTATGATTATTGAGTCCTTATGATCATATGAACTCTAAGCCGAGTTAGCTGGAGTTGTCACCTCTAATTATTCCATCCCATACTCCTGATCTAACTTTGGAATTAACATTTTCGAATACATACTATCATATCAGTAACACCACAATAGTTACCAATCCATCTGACAACTAGTGAACTACATCAATTATTATTTATGGCACCATCACCAGAAACCTTAGTCTTACCAGGTTTTTTTTAATACAAAATATAATCGCATTTATCTAATCATTTGTATTCAGAACTTTATAATACTAAAAGGAGCACTCTATATCACAGTTAATATTATAGATAACTGCAAATAATGTATTGTGTCAATCTCTTAATGGAATATGTAGTATATCTACTAATATTGAATACACATAAACGTATACAAAATAAGCAGGTATATCAAGTACCCTATAGCAGAACCAAGGTCAAATAATACATGTACATCAAACCATAAATCAACAACAGGCTACTATATCGTACTTATTCCACCACCGAGCTAAATAAACTACCAGTATAACACCCACCATAGCTTGTAAATTCTATCCATAATTAACTTAACTTGAACTTTTGTTCCAATTACATTTAGAATCAAGTACATTTATTCTGACCCAAGTAAAATACAGCAAAATCTTAAAACACTAAGATTCTCCCAGTAACCCATCGTATTACCCTAAGAATAAAAAACACCCACATCTCCGGAAACGTCACTAAACATTACTCTAACCACGAGCCACACAACACAGAGAGAAATATTCGAAAACTTCTCACCACAATTACAGAAACAAACACAAAGAGGCAAAAATAGATAAAAGCAAATAACGACATCACAATTGATTTGTGTATATGTAGAATGATTGGAGGTAATTAGCACCGGAAAACCCCAATATAAAGCTGATATGAATTAAATGCTTATTAACAGGTACAAAGCAGCACTTCTTGTTATCGCTTATTCAGACCTAAACACAATAGGATTGCCCAAACAACTGGAAATAAATATATATATCTATATATATATATATATATATATATATATATATATATATATATATATATATATATATATATATATATAATATATATATATAATAATAATAAAACTGTACATTGAAGCCCCATATAATTTGTCAATGAAAACACAATAAGGAATTTGAATGATAATCATTACTTATCTGTGAAAACAGCTTTAACAGCTGTGTTTTCAGAACAGATTATAACTTTTCATAAGACGACGCATTTCTAATACCCAGCAGCAGCCAATTTCACAAAGTGTGTACTGCAACACGAAACGCCCAATCGCCATATGGCTTCAGCCGAAACACGGGCACCTGCAATCCTATCTGACTGAAAGACCTGTGATTAGGGGATGACTTTCTAATGGACACCAATTCACGCACGTATTCAGATGCTATGTTATTAATATATGTATAGGTTATTATTACAATCTTCAAATATATCAACAATCTAACAGGTTCCCTATGTAGATTTATTGGTATTGGGGTTAGTTAATTAGTTATTTTATTGTATGCGATTTTCGACTATCTCAATAAGTAAATTCCCTTAATGCTATTATGGTTATAATCAGATATGTCCAATACAAAATAGTTACAATAGTCTATATGATATATTGCAAAGGCATGAAACACAGAAATAAATACTTACTGTGTCAATAATGCTTCAAAATGGAGAATGTTCTTCAGATAGTTTCAAACAATTTGACATACTGATGTGGCTTAATACATATTGACAAATATTTAAACAATAACACCCATATTTGTTACTGTCCCATTAGTTGTAAGGCAAGATATACACATCTGAAATGCTGGGTTTTCTACGGATATTTGGTGAATCCAAATGAATAAAATATGTGTTATTATTATTTTATTTTAGAAGTTTATCAGTCATCAATAGCTGAATAACAGCACCACAATGTTTTGCGTGCTTCAAGGAAGAGGAGTAGTTTAACTCATTATCAGAATTTGGTTCGCATATGAGAGTATCAAAGAACAATACACCAAAGTTTCGAGAGAAATGTTTCCCAGCATTATTTCCATGGTTGCTGAATAGGATGTCGATTCAGAAAAGTAATGGATTGATATACTGGAACTTAATATTAATGATACCAAACGAATTATGATAAAGATAACATGACATACCCCCAACAAAATAAACCTTAATGGTGATCATCTATTCAAAATACTATACTTTATGCATAAATATAATAGACAGCAACCTCCTTAATAGTTTCAAATGGGAGTAATGCAATTCATTACGAATCCATGTCAGTAATAGCTTTAATCAAAGACGACTGATACAAATATTTATGTAGGTATTAGTGATAAATACTATCGCAAATATATTTAAAGTTGTCGTAATTGAATCAGATTAAAAGAACTAACTAATATACGTGAAAACAACTTGCTTCTTTCAAAGTGAAACAAGAGGCTAAAGCCATAAATCAATAAATGAATCGATGTTTGGCTGAAATGATGGATGGAAGCACAGATGGCTGAATGGATAATGAATGGAAGGATGGGTGGATGAGTGAATGGATGGATATATTGTTGGATGGGTGGATGGATGAATTGATGGATCGATCGATCGATCTAACCTAAACCTATATATCGCTGCCCTCACCGAATATATTTACCGTTACAGATACTCGCTAGATCGTATATTATATTTTGTCCTGCATATGTTTTAAAGCTAGATGCTGGACTTCTTATTAAAGCATACCATATGATAGAGCATTTGTTTATAATTGCGCCATAATACAAATTTTAGAAAAAGTATTCTATGAATGCTAAATAAACTTAAAACAATATATCACCTACTTTCAATCAAGACATAGCTTGCAATACTGATCAAGAAACAATTCTGTCTATAAATGATAAAGCGTGCACTTAGATAACCAGTAGAAAGTCAAACTCTTCCAAATGCCCTGACTGTCACAATATATGTGTATATGATAAGTAATAACAATTAATAACATCGAATAGTTATATTTCAACATTTCTAAACCCAGAAATAATTAAAACTAATCATGACTTTGGTCTATCTAAATATAATACATAACTCCTACTAAGGTAATAACATTATATAAACAACATGCATTACCTTTTCTCCAGAAGACAAATGTTTCTACAAATCTTATATTCAAAGCTATCGTTTGGCCCCCAAAATACAGATGGTCAAATAATTATTATCTGACAGTCTAACAATGGAAACTCATGAAACAAAGTTTCAATTTGAAGTGATTAGAGCTATGATTAATGAAAGTGGCAATTAATAATTTCCAATTCATAGCGTATGCCTAGGATTACATTTGGAGCTTTATATAAAACAAATATTAATACGAATTCATTTATACATATTTGGCTACTTCTATAGTTACTAAGAGCTCGTCTTTCTATAGGACCCTTGAT
>JAODUP010000861.1:27500-308080 GCA_025642065.1 Paralvinella palmiformis | reverse complement strand
CTTTAAAATAAATAGAATGTCTCCTGAAGCTCTAGAAAAGTTACTCACAAACACAACTTCAGTAAAGCGTCAATCGCCTGAAACACAAACATCTCAACCCACCGTTACTATGTTTGTAAAGCAATGAGATATCTATATATCAATTGTCAAATAGGAAGCTACTTAATTATGTTCTTATTATATTGAGTATTTTCACACCTGTACAAACATCTTAATTCTATTTAATTATCGTTGGGATGTTTGCAAAACACCGAGTTACGGAAGTTCACAAGTAGAACAAAGAGATTAAAATAGCACACCTCCTTTGTTAAAAAAAACTAAATGATTAAGTGCGTGGCTTCCTATTGAAAATTGTGTATATAAACTTCGAGCAATATGGTAACGTTAGACATTCTATGCAACCTGATAAAGACTTGAATAGGTCGAAACCGGTCGTTGCTATTGGGTTGAGTCGTGTTGTATCGTTGTTATTAGTATTAATAGCTTATTTTTCCATTTTAGACTTAATCCTTCTTGGCCGTAGTGTACGACACAAAGCCTGGTTTTGTTTCAATCACAGTTTCTTGTTTATATTTAGATTATCCTCTTCTGGATTATTTTAGTAATTAGTTTTTCTTTAATTTTTCTCTAATTATAACGGTAATTAATTATACATACAAAATCAGTTTGGAGTTATAATTGTTGTTTGAATGAAAGTATAACACCTGTGCCAGCGCCTTAAATATATGTATAACACACACACACACACACACGCACGCACGCACCCACGCACCCACGCACGCACGCACGCACGCACACACACATATATATATACATTGATATATATATATATATATATATATACGCGCGTGCCCACGCATATATATATATATTTATATTTATATATATATATATATATATATATATATATATATATATATATATATATATATATACCTCTTTTATCTCTCATTTCTTTCTATCTATCCCTCCCCTCCCCCTCTCTCATTCTATTCCTTCTCTCCCCATCCCTTTCCATCAGAGTTTGGTTAACTTACGTATATTCAGTATTGCCATTAAATGATATAATTGTTTTAAAATTGAGGTTTGGTAAATTCGGCCCAGTAATAACTTGTCCCACTTCACCTTTAAGTCGTCCCACTGGTGATAAATAAGTGGCAATTAATTTAACCTAATTTTATCTGAAGATATGCCGCGGTTATATTACGACCATTAAACGAAGTCTTTGTGACCTCAACTAATCGATAACAAAAACAGTTAATTGAGGAATGAAACTATGTTCGATTTTTTCTCTCCATTCATGGCAAGTCAAGTCGCATTTGGCCTAAAAAGTAATCATGACATCTGTCTTAATACATTCTTGGAATTAAATATACTAAAAGTCGTCTAATTAAAACGTAAAAGTATTTGTATTATTTGTTTAATTTCTTCATCAGGATCCATGCCAATGAAACTCCTCCGGACTTTCATGTTATTTTCCAAAAAGAAGGTTTCATTTACTGTACTCTTATTAAATGTTCAATGTTTATCTGAAATAATTAAAACATTATGTTGAAACAATGTCCTATAAACGTTAGCGCATAGCTATTGACATATAGTCTGATCATGTACAGGGTGGGCCAAAGGTCACATAAGGATCTGAATTAATTAAATATGGAAATGCCCATCGTTACTTTTTGCCAGTTTATATTACAAGCGACATACCTGACACACGATAATGGCAGTACGTTTGACTTAACTTGATATAAATAAGGGTGCGTATCTATGATGTGATGCACATAAAACGGCTCCTACCATCCCACGTGACATCCGACATCCGCTGTACGACTTCTAGACAGATAACATTGTTTACGTACGGATGTAGGTACCCTGTGCTCGTTAATATAATGTAATGATGTTGGTAATTAGTAAGTCCGACCAATAACACCATCTCTCCTAACATTAAACCTCTCCAATATAAGTAATGTAAATGTTGTCATGTTCAATTAAGTAATGGAAATGTTGTCATGTTCAATTAAGTAATGGAAATGTTGTCATTTTCAATTAAGTAATGGAAATGTTGTCATGTTCAATTAAGTAATGGAAATGTTGTCATGTTCAATTAAGTAATGGAAATGTTGTCATGTTCAATTAAGTAATGGAAATGTTGTCATGTTCAATTAAGTAATGGAAATGTTGTCATGTTCAATTAAGTAATGGAAATGTTGTCATGTTCAATTAAGTAATGGAAATGTTGTCATGTTCAATTATTAATGGTTTATTTTTGTTGAATATATGTTGTACTAAATACTTGGGCGGCCTTATTATTATTATTATTATTATTATTATTATTATTATTGTTATAACTTATTGTGGTATATAAAAATATTCAAAGCATTTTCGCGAACGTTTCAATTATATAATAACGTTTAGCGGATCGTCGAAGTCCGAATTACTCAGGATTACCTGTATTATTGATAAAATAATTAAATAGATTGCCTTGTCACCATAAAGTGGCAGTAATACCATTAAGCGTACCCTGATGTCTGATAGAGATCAATCATCATCTGACAGAGATCTACTGATTTGATTACAACCGGTAAACTATTTATAATTATCCTATTAGAACGTTCTCTTAGCATGCCTTCTAGCAAAAATGAAACTGTGTGTTTATTTTGACACTTGATGCTGTTTTATCCCAACAAATATATTCTCATTTACTAGAGTGTGGTCGTGAGCTATATGTCTCACGCTTCAGCAGAGCCAAGGACACAGAAAGCAACTAACTGACTGACAGACTCACTCACCCATGGGCTCATATGGCTAATGTATTTCATACTGCACTAGATACCGCAGTTCATATCATTAACTCGTCATAGCGCATGGAACCTGTTAATATTATTAATAATAATGGGTAGACCACTCCTATGGTGTAGCTGATAGCGCACTGCTGACCCGATCATCAGATTAGGGTCTGAATCCTGGTGCTTTCTTGTGTGAGTGGTGTGTTAATGTGATCAGCTCATTTCTGCATACGTCCAATTCACCTTAAGACCAATTTTCTAGAGTAAATTTCAATTTAGCGAACAATGTTATCTAACTCATATGTCACCTACATCATAATAAAAGCACGTTAAATGGAGAAAACAATTAACAATGAAAGACAAAAGAAGCCAAACAAAATTTTAAACGCATTAAAAGCACATGTTTTGAATATCTATAAACTGAGAAACGCTTACACGAAAAGGACTTTTGTTGCATTTTTAAACCTCCGATCTGGATTACGTCACGACATTTGGAACAAAGTAATGACATAGGGCAAGATATGACTAAAGTTAATTTTTTAACCACATTTTCTTTTGTAGAAGAAGCTCTTTTGTTGACACATTATCTAAACGACTATAATGAAAGGATAGATATTCAAATATCCATAAATCAGGTTCGCATTAAAGAGCCTACAGTAAATTAGGCGGACAACAGTATAACACGTTTTAAGAATGTAGCTTCATTTCATCGCATTATGTATAGACGCTTAGCCGTATATATCATGCTTACAAAAGGTATTGATGTATTAAAGATTGTATGTGTTTAGTCTTGGGCTCAAGGGTTTCCTGCTTTCCGAAGGCTGTTTTTGTGTTTTTAAAGTTGTTTCAGCTAGTTATATTCTTACTATAATTTTTTCAAATTTCACTCTGAATAAGTTCTCGACATCAGACTTCTCTATAAACCTGTGTATGTTATTAACTGACATAGGTGTATCTTTTCTTTTACGTTTAGTGAACAGTAAACGTGTTAATTCTAATTAAAGTAAAACAATGCAAAGATTATCAACAAGTAAGAGGTGGTGATATATCAGAAGTATTTGACAGGTTAGGTTTACAATCCTGGGCACATATTTATCAATACGAAAACCGGATTATTTGGGCTCCACAGTCTGATGAGTAGTGTACTTTCTTGAATGCTTAAATTTAACTATGTATTGATTTAATTATAGATAGATTAATGGAGGTAAAGGTTATAAAGTATTCGTAAGTTTTGTTGTTCTGAGCCAGTACCACCACATATATGTATTTTAAACACACCTTCCCAGGCCAGACATCAGACATATTACCATTCAGATAATCCCAGTAATAACAGAAGTAATAATAGAAGTAATAATCGCAGTAATAACAGAAGTAATAATCGCAGTAATAACAGTAGTAATAACCGGAATAATAGCCGAATTGATAATTTGAGTAATAACAGAAATAATAATCGCAGTAATAACAGAAGTAATAATCGCAGTAATAACAGAAGCATTAATTGCAGTAATAATAGAAGTAATAATCGCACTAATAACAGAAGTAATAATCGCAGTAATAATAGAAGTAATAACCGGAATAATAGCCGAATTGATAATTTGAGTAATAACAGAAGTAATAATTGCAGTAATAATAGAAGTAATAATCGCAGTAATAACAGAAGTAATAATCGCAGTAATAACAGAAGTAATAATCGCAGTAATAACAGAAGTAATAATCGCAGTAATAACAGAAGTAATAATCGCAGTAATAACAGAAGTAATAATCGCAGTAATAATAGAAGTAATTTCGAGTAATAACAGAAGTAATAATCGCAGTAATAACAGAAGTAATAACCGGAATAATAGCCGAATTGATAATTTGAGTAATAACAGAAGTAATAATCGCAGTAATAACAGAAGTAATAACCGGAATAATAGCCGAATTGATAATTTGAGTAATAACAGAAGTAATAATTGCAGTAATAACAGAAGTAATAATCGCAGTAATAATAGAAGTAATAATCGCACTAATAACAGAAGTAATAATCGCAGTAATAACAGTAGTAATAACCGGAATAATAGCCGATTTGATAATTTGAGTAATAACAGAAGTAATAATCGCAGTAATAATAGAAGTAATAATCGCAGTAATAACAGTAGTAATAACCGGAATAATAGCCGAATTGATAATTTGAGTAATAACAAAAGTAATAATCACAGTAATAATAGAAGTAATAATCGCAGTAATAACAGAAGTAATAATCGCAGTAATAACAGAAGTAATAACCGGAATAATAAACCGAATTGATAATTTGAGTAATAACAGAAGTAATAATCGCAGTAATAATAGAAGTAATAATCGCAGTAATAACAGAAGTAATAATCGCAGTAATAATAGAAGTAATAATCGCAGTAATAACAGAAGTAATAACCGGAATTATAGCCGAATTGATAATTTGAGTAATAACAGAAGTAATAATCTCCGTAATAACAGAAGTAATAATCGCAGTAATAACAGAAGTAATAATCGCAGAAATAACAGAAGTAATAATCGCAGTAATAACAGAAGTAATAATCTCCGTAATAACAGAAGTAATAATCGCAGTAATAACAGAAGTAATAATCGCAGAAATAACAGAAGTAATAATCGCAGTAATAACAGAAGTAATAATCTCAGTAAAAACAGAAGAATTAATCGCAGTAATAAAAGAGGTAATAATCGTAGTAATAACAGAAGTAATAATCTCCGTAATAACAGAAGTAATAATCTCAGTAATAACAGAAGTAATAATCGTGTCTACAGATTGACAGTCAATCCGTATCTGATCATGGATACGAACGGTGAATCTTCAACTAATCAGTGGATCTTCTCACCGTGATTCATAGAGTTACCTGCCATTCTAGAGTAACAATTGTTCGTCAGTTCAATGATGAAAATTATTCTATTTCAATGGAAACGAGCACCTCAAATTACCAACTGGTAGGTCAGTTCACTTCAGACATTCAACGCATTGATTCAAAAGTTTACTCGACTCATTCACTTGGAGGTGTCCACAAAGCTAGACGCAAGAAAAGCAGTACAATTTTCAGAGAAACTGTGTTGAGACATATTATAATTAAACACTACGTGTTGAAATTATCCGACGGTTTATAACGAGACCTGCTGTATCATAATGTATGTCTGAAGTATGATCAAAAATGACGAGACAAGATATTACTTTATCGTGACGATGTGTCTTTAAACTTTAAGACATACTCTGTTTGGTAACTTCCTCTTTTCAATCATGGTATTGGTTTTCTTTTTGAGTTTTGAATTATATATTTCAACCTTAATTTCATAAGTTAGCAGCAGAAATTCCGCAATATATATAGGAGTGCAAAAAGGTTATATTGTGGGAAGAGTATTAAAATATATTTACAAGAAAGTGCTTAGAAAAACCTAGGAAACTACTCTAAAGTGTTTGTTGCCGACGATAATTCTGTTTACCAATCGACTTCAGATCGAGCAGGTGACTTTTTTTAGATAATAAAGCATGACAGTATAAGAGTGCCTTATATGGTCGGTAGAGGTTGTTTTGTTGGCTCATTTAGCGATATATATATATATATATATATATATATATATATATATATATATATATATATATATATATATATTGAAACATAATTATATCTATTGCGTTGGTGGACGATGACTTCTGTACGAGAAGAATTAATTACCAAAGTCAGATTGCTTGAGACTTTATATTTTCCGGAGTTATCGTTGTTGGATATCATGTAGTTTGTGCTACGCAGATACACAACATCTTCCGAATTAAAGTTGTTGATAAAGAAAGCTTATGATAGAGATCGATATTCAGCTTCTGATGTTTCCAATGTTTCAGATTGCCGTATATTCTGTACAGTTCTCTCAGCTGCTATTCTGAATGTAAAATATTACACCAGATGTTATAAATAATTGGATGAGTAATTTCCTGTTTTGATCAAATCTGAAATATATGGTCTATCAGAGGCACAACACTCTATAGGTTCTTCCAACGTGTCATATATATATATATGTGTGTGTGTGTGTGTGTGTGTGTGTGTGTGTGTGTGTGTGTGTGTGTGTGTGTGTGTGTGTGTGTGTGTGTGTGTGTGTGTGTGTATTACATATACCCTGGAAGGAAATGATATACATTTCTTTGCATGTTCTATTGTGGTATGCATCGAGTCAGATTCCATTTATGTATGGCTAAGTTCAAGAAATTCTGTTTGATTATTTCAAAGTTGTGCATTGTGTTTATGACATATAGTAAAGCAGAAACGATCAACGTATTACTGTTTTGGCCGGTACATGCATCTGAGAATTGGATTACCTATTTAACTAATAGTGGCAGTGATAACAAATACATAATGAGACATCTTTTTATTTCACAAGCACCAAAACCCTCTTCCAAGTCATCCGATGTTTAACATGTGTCATATTTGAAGCTTACGGAGTATACTGATATAGTGTAGCTGCTGAGATTTATCTTGTAATATAATCGCTTACAACAGAATAAGGAGTACTTAATACGGCTACCAGGTCGACTCTTCCGATATGTACAGACAGTATAATTAGATTTCACCTACTACTTAATACACAGGCTTAGATGAACCTATATAACTTTCAAAACATAATTATTTCAGTTTTTGTTGTTATATTCTGAGAACAGATTATATGTGTATGTATTTTACTATTAATATAAAGCACAGAGATTGTAAGTGTACAAATTGACCATTGATAAATATCATGGCTCTGAAGATATTGAGTTGCAAAGTTGAAAGAAAAGAAAATGAACTTGATGAATTCCAGAATTTGCTTGACCTGCCAACCTTACGTTAATGATGTAGCTTTGGATATATATATATATATATATATATATATATATATATATATATATATATATTCCTTGAGGGGAAGAGATAGAAGGGGGAGGAATAAGTGTAGGTTGAGGGGAGAGATGGGGGAATTAGGGCGAGAGAGAGAGAGGGGGGGAGTAATTGGAGAAAGAGAGAGAGATCAGACATAGAGAAAGGGAGATTCAGAGGGATAGAAAGAAAGAGATATTGGAGAGAGTGATTGGGCAGAGAAGGAGAGTGGGAGGGAAGGAGAAAGAGAGGGAAGAGGTGGGAATGGGAAGATAGAGGGGGAGAGAGACAGGAAGAGAGCGGAGAAGAGAGGGAGAAAGGGGCTGGATATAAACAATTGGGAGAGAGTCATAAGTGAGATAATGGAGAGAGAAGTGTGTGAGAGCTGGGGAAAGGTAAGAGATTGGTAGAGAGAGAGGGGCGAGGTAGTTTCGAGATTCATTATCTTATTGTCAAGTAATAAAATGTAGGTGAACCAGCTCCTTAGAAAGCCTCGTCATCACGATTAAGATATTGAATCATGTTTCCTATACTACTACTACTTCTTCTACTACTACTACTACTACTAATAATAATAATAATAATAAAAATAAAATAATAATATAATAATAATAATAACAACAAAAACAACAAAATCAACAACACAGGAAAGTCATAGTGGTAACATTATACTGGTCAATCATCAACGAATATATAATTATTTTGCCGAGAGCTCATCAGGTTTTACAATTGGTAGAGAGAATATGTCTGTATAATACAATACAAATATGCTAGTATAATAGAGATCTGCTTGGACAGTTTTCCATAAATTGCGTGTTTATAGGGGCACCCTAAAATTGTGCTTGTGAGAATTTCGCTGAGTAAATTTTCAAGTGAACCCTTTAAAGTGATAATTTGACTGAAGTACAATATCTACGTTAACAAATAAGATACCATATGAATGTTTATCCTATGCTGGATCTAATGATATGTTCATGTTTTTAGTTGACCTCACAATAACGATAGAAGAATTTACTTATACATATGTGCATGTTATATCATTGTCTTTTTTACGTATTTATTATGTCCTGAAGTTTTCACGGGAGATACTTGCAAAGCAAATGCATCATAATGAAAACGTATTATTCATATATATATATATATATATATATATATATATATATATATATATATATATCGATAATAAATCGATACATAAATCAGGTTGTTTAATTAAAAGCCTTAGGTCTATTGATATTACCACCACGACCACACTACAATAACACACAACATACTACACACACAAACAGTTATACACACACACACTCACACACACATATATATATATATATATATATATATATATATATATATATATATATATATATTGTTTATGTGTGTGAAACTAACTTGTAGCCTTACTATACTGAATGAGCGCAAACGCGAAAATCAGACTTCCAGTAAAGTTAAGCAAATACCATTAAAATATAGTAATGTTTGCACTTTGTTAAAATGATTCTCAGGTGAAAGAAAACAAACCCCGATAATTTACATTTCAAAGCTTTATTTACCTCAGCAGGTAATCCATCTTAATAATGCAGCCATAACCGGTTGTTAAATTTTAGTTATCCACAGTCTTTGTAAAACGTTATCCTCTGTCGTTTCATTGTCATTTTCATATTCATACAAACAAAATTGGTTCCATTGTCACATCAGAGCTCCAAAATTTGACCTCGACGGGCTAAGAATATCCTTAATGTGTTGATAAATGAATCTGTATTGAGGGAATTAGGTGATGTGTATGGCCCTGTGAAAAGTGCACAATATCGTTTCAGCTGTTTTCTGCTGTCTTTGATGATGAATGGACCGAAGAAGGCTGTTCCAGTGAATGTGAATGGTGGAGCTTGGCACATTCAATTAGGTGGTACATTCGCCCTATTGCATGTTTGAGTAACAGCTTAGTAACATGGGAACGCCTTGAAAGCGCTATTAGCTCCATATCTTCTGGAAGGATTGATTTAATTAGGTTTCCACCAACTCTAATACTATTGTTATCCAAAAAGGGATCTAAACGGTAAATAGAACTTGATCTGGGAATACATGTTCTTTTCGGTACTCGGGCTCATTGTTCCACCAAGATATCGACCTTTCTCTGTTTGAGGGTTTCAGCTTCAGATTGGAATGTTTCAGATTGTACATATTTTAAAATACAGTATTCTGCTTCTTTCAGTTCATTTAATGTGAGAGGTATTACTTAAACTATTGTTGTGGAAGTTGACTGTAATCCAAGTTGATGCTCATGTAGACAATTAACAAGTATGCAATGAAGTCGTAAATAGCATGCAACATCTTTGTTCACGCAATACCAATCAGATGAGTAGTTGATTAGCTTATGCATAGGCTTTAATGTCACAAGTTAACAAGGTACGGTGCTTAGGTATAATTTCTTATCATGCTCCGAATGCTGTAAATCGTTTAAGAGTGAAAGTTGCTTAGGCCAGTCAGTTTCAGATTGGGTGAGAAACCCTGGACCACTAATCCAACGTGCATGCTTCACTGTGTGATGACCATTCATGCCCCTGAAACTATCATCAGCTAGATGTTTTTCCTGTTTCCACATATGTCCATTGGTTTGGCAATTCCTTATAGATTCGGTTAGCGCCAAATACTGGAAACCTCTTCCTGTCGCTATTAATATAATGTAGCACAGTACTGCAGTCAGTGTGTTATGTAATGCTGTCGGCCTTGTTATATAGTTCATTCATCAACATCTTGCCTAGATGCACTGATACGATTGCATCTGTGAGTTCCAAACATGGTATGGTCAAGTCAAGTCACATATCTTTTATTATACTGACACGTGCATAGTTGGCTTGATTAGTGCGAGTCTAGCTTTTCCCATTATGAATGAGCTATGTATCTTCTTGTGAGCATTGCAAAGTCGAAATTATACTGCCGAGGGATATCCTATAGTGCTATCGTCCAAGAAGACATGCAGCTGACTTGATGTCACCGCTCCAAAATTAAAGCCCCATTGATATTTGTTCTAGCTGTGGAAGGTTAGGATTAAGCTATTTGTGCCAGCTTATCAAATATTCCTCTGCTACCTCGTCAACCTAGTCCAAATGCTGTTTCTTACACAATTCCTTTAAAATGCTCTTGCTAGGCAATATAAATGGTCTAATGAATCTAAGTGGATCGAAAATAGAGGACTCTATAGATATAATTCCTCTTCTGGTGCCACGCTTATTCTCTATGAAAATAGAGAAACCAAAGCTGTCTGATGATATATTCCACTGCACACCAAGTGTTTGTTAAATGGGTAAGCTATCATAATCAAGATCAATGGCGTGAATTATCGTTGCACAATCAGATTCAGGAATGGATTCCACAACTTCACGGCTATTACTATATTGAATCCACCCACCCTACACGCGTAGCACAACTCATTTACCAATCTAATTGCGCTTTCTTCCTGATCCACAGATTTCAGGCAGTCATACACATAAAAAGTACGTTGTATGGTATTATTGATTGGTAATCCAAGGTCGTTATCGTCGAGAATCATCCTGGCAAAGTTATAGATGCTTGGTGATGGTAATGCCACAGACAAATATACAGTCATTTGGTATTCCAGGAATGCTGTATCTAAATCATCATTAGGCCACCACATGAAACGTGGGAAGTTGCACTGGTTAGTAGGTACATCTATTTGGTGGGACGTGGCTTCCACATCATACGTAATTGCCACAGATTCTTTACGAAATCTGAACAATATACCAACCAGTGAGTTTTCTAAATCTGGGCCTGGTAACAATTGATAATTTAGAGTTGGAACGTCTATGCGAGTTCCATGCACACGTTCAGTTGGGACATCTCTGCAACTTTCTTATAACCAAAACGATTCTAAACGAAATGTATTTGCGGGGAATTCATTATACACAGTCTACGGTCTGAACACAGTTTCAAACACCCCATAGAGTATGAGTACAATTATTTATCACTTTTATGGTAAGCACATGGGCTAGAAAACACATAGAATTACTAAATAAATACAGAGAACTATCTAGCAAATAACATACAAATAAATATATATATTTACTGTTCTTTTAATTAGCCTACCACATGCATTTGTGTGTAGCAATATAATTTCTATTCTATGACTTTGCACCTTTGGCAAGAAGAGTCAATTCCAAGAAGTGCTATGACACCAATAGACTGACCCCCAGGTAATCATTTCATTGATTACAGGGGCACCTCATGGTTATTCCAACATCATAATATACACCATATAAACATAATGTTTCTGGTATCATAACGTTTAAACACATAATCCATACAATCTGCAGATAAAGTAGATGTTAATGATCATTTAAATTCCAACATTTAACGCTGTAGTGTCACTGTTCATATTGATTATCTCTTACTTTAAATCATTGCTGCCAACCAAATGAGTATTGTTAGTTCTTTATATCTGGAATTCCAGAAGCAACACCCCCCTTTCTCTCTCACTCTGTCGGCGCGAGGTAGGTAGAATAAACGAGTTTCCGAGCCACCTAATGATTAACAAGGCTAATCCTTCGGCATCTAAGCTGCAAAGTAATGATACTTCGTCATCCATAACACTAACAAAAATCACTCGGATTTCAAAACTAGGGTGTTGCTCAGAATGTTATCATAGCAAATATCTGTAACTAATATTCGCCATCAATCAACATACAATACATACTATTTGTGCATTAGCTGTATGTATGTTCCATATAGAACATGCATTGAACTTCATCTGATTTCGGTTTACTGATATTTGAGCAGTAACAAAACGGATCGGAGTGATACATTTAAGACAGATCCTAGGCCTCAGTTCAGCGCAATTTTGCCCCAACTTGAACCGTTCACAAATGACGGACATTACTCGTCCGTGTCATGGTATACAATCTCGACCCCAGCCAAGGTGAAGTACTAATTAATGTTTTAGAATATTTATATTCTAAGAGTGGGAAAGCGAAACACCTAAGTTAATTAGATTGTAGTCCAACGTTATGGGTCTCAGTAAAAACATACTGTGTAGGCCATAGGTGGAATTCAATATCTGGAATATAATATCTGGGTTGTTGATATCACTAAAATCAATATTAACAGAACTTAATAATTATGATGTATAATAATTAGCCATACTGTAATACCTCGGTGTACATCATTTTTGGCATACGCCACATTTATCTTTGAATTTGGTAAACAGCCGAACGGATGGATGATTTAAATGTGAATGATGCATTTTGTTAGATTTTTGTCCGTACAAGATTGACCCATGACCTGTTATTCCACCAAATTTCAGTTTCTTAGATTCTGAAAAGACTCGACATGCTGCAACGAAAGAGTAAAATTCAATAGACGACTACTACACCTAAACTTTAAGTATACTTGTTTTAATGTATTCAGTTTATCCTATTTTATATAAATATACACCGAAGGAAAAGTATTTGGTAATATAAGTACGTTCTGTTGGTAACATTAACCCGTAAGGATATTAATAAAAATCCATTCATTAATAAATGTTGAGATTTCATGTATTAATAAAACAATTATATAATTAACAACACGCACACTTGTTGGCCAGTCGTTTTATATTTTAGTTATAACATTATAATTTGCGAATAAATAAATAAATAACACTAAAAAGAGATAATTTGCTAAATTCCCTTTTACATAGTAACAAAATCACACCGTTTACATTTTCATTGTTCACCTGTTTTCAGATTATTAATGTCAACTTTTCCATACTTTTATATTTCGGATTTATACAGCAATCAAAACACTAAATTTCTGCTTATTTCTGCCTATTTCTATTAGCGCGTTTGTTAAAGAAAACCCGAAGTGTTATGGTTGTTTGACGGGTTGCAAGCGGTAAAGGGACGTAATGGAAAATTATCCCATATATGATGATCCAATCATAGAACTTTTATAATTATCTTTGTAGAGGAATGACTTTTTGTTTAATGATAAATGGTTCATCCAAAAGAAGGCACTTCTATGGGTGAGAATTGGACACCACACAAGGCCGATATTTACATGGCAAAATTTGAGAAAGAGGCATTACTTCATTAAAGCCTCATACCTACTTCCGGTATTTGGATGATATTTTCAAAATATGGCCACATGGCAAAGATGCGTTCTCTGAGTTTCTAAATATTTTTAATACACATGAACCACCCATTAAATTTAAATCTTCTATCTGCATTGATTCGGTCAATTATTTAGATAACACTGCATTCAAAGAAACTAAAAACAATAATACCTTAGTGTAGAAGGTTAGGGTTAGAGTTAGAAAGTTAGGGTTAGACTTAGAAGGTAAGGGTTAGGGTTAGAAGGTTAAGGTTAGGGTTATATGGTTAGGGTTAGGGATAGAAGGTTAGGGTTAGGGTTACTAGGTTAGGGTTAGGGTTAGAAGGTTAGGGTAAGAGTTACTAGGTTAGGGTTAGGGTTAGAAGGTTGTGGTTAGGGATAGAAGGTTAGGGTTAGAAGGTTAGGGTTAGGGTTAAAAGGTTAGGTTTAGGGTTAGAAGGTTAGGGTTAGGGGTAGAATGTTAGGGTTAGGGTAATAAGGTAAATTTTAGGGTTAGAAGATTATGGTTAGTCTTAGAATGTTAGGTTTGGGTTAAGAGGTTAGGGTTATGGCTAAAAGTGTAGGGTTGGAAGGTTAGGACAATGGTTAGAAGGTTAGAATTAGGGTTAAAAGATTAGGGTTAAGGTTAAAAGGTTAGGGTTAATAGGTTAGGGTTAGGGTTAAAATGTTAGGGTTAGGATTATAAGGTTAGGGTTAGAAGATTAGGGTTAAGGTTAGAAGGTTGGAGTTATGCAAATGACGTTAGGGTTAATATTAGAAGGTTAGAGTTAGAGTGTTAGAAGGTTAGAATAAGGATTAGAAGGTTAGGTTTAGAAGGTAAGGATTAGGGTTTACGGTTATAAGGTTACAGTTAGAAGGTTTGGGTTTCGATTAGAATGTTAGGATTACTGGTAAAAGGTTAGGTTTAAGGTTAGAAGGTTAGAGTTAGGTTTAGAAGATTAAAATAAGGGTTATATGGTTATATGGGATAGTTGGTTAGGGTTAGAAGGTTAGGGTTAGGGTTAAAAAGTAAGGGCTACAATTAGAATGTTAGGACTAGACTGTTAGAGTTAGTGATATAAGTTTAGGTTTAGGGTTTGAAGGTTGGGTTAAGACGCGAAAGTTTGATATCTCTTTAACAAGGTTGTCTACATCTATTAAAATGAATAAATTACTGAATCCAAACTGGAGTGCTCTCAATGATATCGGTCTTCCAGGGTGATTTTCTGTCTCTAACCAAGGCCTGAGTGGTCGAAGGTTCTGTTGCCGGCTTCCAGGTCAATTCAGCCACGACGGAGAATGAATCTATCCCACCCAACACCAAAAACCTATTATCAAGCGTTACCGGTGACACTTCTGCTCTTTTCACGATGGTATTTAAGAAGGTGGTCTAATAACGGGCCAAAGTTGTTCCTACCTTTCTTTTCGGCTACTCCCGTTCCCCAGAATGTGTCTGGAACAGGATGTAAAATATCTTTACAACGACAAGCATTTAATTCTTTTCTAAAAATGGGCACCTGTTCCCACTTTAAAATGAGAAGTTCCCTCATCAGAGAAATCCTTATCCTATCCCAATTTTCTGAATGAGAGATTTCCTGGGAGAAATTCTTGGCTTGTGCCGCTGTTCCCGCCGCCTGTATTTCATTAGCTAACCCACGGAAGCCAAAATATTGAGCCTTTTCCCACTGATAGGCATGTTCCAAAGACTTAAAATTATACCCTCTAAAATTAAACCTACACTGAAAGAAATTACTAAGTGGGTCCCTTAGACCGATAACTGACCTGATCCCAGCTTTAACCTCCTACCTATTGTGAACTTTGATAGGTCTACTTTCCTGGAAGGTACCCCTTTGTTGGGTCCTAAACAAAGATGTTTGTAATTCCTTCTTGTTCGGGTGTCCTTTCATCAACAAATTCTTAAATTCCCGGATGGTGTTATTATTTACCTTTTTCCTATACCTTTTCATACCCCTTTCCAGCGTCTTATTTATAAAATGCTGAACTTGGAACGGATCCATTCTAATCGGGGTGAAAGGTTATGTATGTTATGGGCTCTCAGCGAGGCAACCAACATAACAGTTTCAGTTGACCACACGACAAAGTTGTGTCGTGTACACTACCAGAATTGCCAAGTTGTTACCCGATCAAGATGTTTGTTTTGTTGTTCGGGGAGAATCTCCAAGCGGTCGCTTATTCGGCGGTTAAAAAACCTCCCACACCACTCACAGGGGAGCAGTACAGAGAGATAGAGCCAAAATACCCTGAGGGTAGTCACTGCCAGAGTGTTTTACGTTCTCATGTGGTTTTTAACATCCCCCTTTATTTTTAATAATTCAGTGGAGACGGCAGCGCCATTTAATGTGGTCATCCGCCCACGATGTTGTGAGTCGAGAAATTAATCTCTGGAAAGGTTCCGACCTCTTGCTGGGTTCGAACCTGTGACCGTTGGCACCAAGTGCCAGGTGCTTAACCGCTAGGGCCACCGGAGCTCACTATGATCAGGATGAAAAGTTGTGCCTTTTATGAGTTTCAGTTTAACACCTAACAAAAACATTGTTTAAGGTGCACTACCTATATATGGAAGCTGCGAAGTTACTACGTTACAAATAAAGTAGCAATACTATGCAGTGGAAAGACCAGAAGGAAGAAGCGCCTCAATCCTGAGTAAATACTATGATTTACTCAAACCTTACAGCTAATCCTCATAGTTTCCGTTCATCACTAAGTGAACGTTCATTCACACCTAATTATTTAGCGTCCCTAAGTATACGCAGTTAGGTGTGGTGGGATCTAAATTAAAGCGCCTATCCACTTGATCTATTTGACCTATTGTCGAGAACAGAGGATTTCAGACTGATCTCCGATACTGCGAATGACACGTCAGAATTATACTAGCTACACATTAAGCAATTTTGCTATTTCAGTGTATCTTAATTACTAGTAACATGAGAACAAAACTCTGTTAGCAGCTTAATGCCCATGGAGATGCCTACCGAAGTAACAAACGCAACCCAGAAGTAAATATCCACCAAAAAGCATTGCATGATTTAACAGTAGACCACCTAAAAGTGCAGCAATCCGGATTCTGCGGATTATACATAGCTAAACTTCTACAGTAAATATAATTACGATATACCATTGTTACATTGTCGTAATAAGGAGTCTGGATCGAAAGAGGTCTGAGGTCTGACACAGGCCATATACATATATATATATATATATATATATATATATATATATCCCAAATATATTTATTCGCACATTAATTTCCTTTTGTCGTTTAGGTACATGTGACATTTGAAGAATATAGAATGTCGAAAAATATATTATTTATTATTACCGATTTATAGTAAGACCTAATAACACCGTAGCTGTATAAAACGTGTACTGTGTAAATATTAATCTTCTTTATGAAACACACACACACACACACACACCCCAGCACACACACACACACACACACACGCACACACATATTTTAGTTTCGTTTTCCAGTCCACATGCGCCATGTTGAAAAGCAACACGGTGCGCCTTGACTCAGGTATATAATAAAACAATAACCGGAAATAAACTCGGAATGAAGCGGAAATCACATCGGAGTAGATCAGATCTGGCAATTGTTTGCTTCGACAATGACAACCAACATAACAGTATTGTTGCAATAATATCACTATACCGTTGTCATTGTCATAAGAAGGAATATAGAAGATTGTTCATAATGGAATCATATTGCCATCAGATCCGGGTGCCACTATAGAAACCAGCTATTTTCTATTATGAACAAGTGATGTAAGACACCGGAACAAAGCTGATACTTCACCATGATATATTCTCCGTGAATATATATATATATATATATATATATATATATATATATATATATATATATATATATATATATAATATTATATATATTATATATATATATATAATATCTCTTATCATTGGATATCAGTCATTGTCATGACGCTGCCACCGTTGTTTGGATCCATTTCACAGATAAGGCGTTACAGCGTTCGTCAAGAGAGCGTAAAATAATTGCCTTTGTTTATAAAAGTGGAATAGAATTACTACAACAAAAGTCCTAGATCGATAATAAATCAGGTATGGATCATCTAACTATTGATAGTAGATTATGATGCGATGCGAATCTTCTGCTTACAAACATTAAATAAAAAATTCATCTCTCGCTCTCTCTCTCCACAATATATATATATATATATATATATATATATATATATATATATATATATATATATATATATATATTTTGTTGCTCCATGGTCTAGCGCTAGCGTGTTGGACCACAGATCACTACCACTCGTATTCGAATCTCGTTGTGGGCAACAAAAAGCTTGTTTCATATTTCGCTTCGCTTCATTAACCTATCATGTGCACCAAAGTGGCCGTAAAACATCAAACATCATAAACATCAAGCCACGGAAATGGTAAAATTGTCATGTTTTCTGTTACCCCATCCTTGACGTGGCTGGCAATCGCAAATGAGGGAGATGCATATGGTCTGTAATTTATAGCTTCTACACGGAGACTAATTCTAAATCAATTTAAAAATTAGAATTTACGGCATATTCGGTGAAGACAACATTGCCAGTTACCTGGTTGGATGAAATCCTCCTCCCACTATAATGCCACGCCCGAGATGCATACCTGCGACATCCCGCATAGAATGACGATAGCCATAGGTAAATAGTCTCACACACTACCCATGAGGACAAAGAAGCCGCAATGATAATCTGTTCCTTACCTATCATAGTCTTATCTTGAACACCCTGTTGCTGAAAAATGTATGGGCTCGTAAGGTATAATGAAAGAAATACAAGCATCGTGATAAGAAATAAAGTGTCTCCAGTGTTGGAAATTGTAAGTTTTAAAGCTTGTCAAATATTTAGATATCGGTCCCTCTATGACCAGGACAAAGGCTCATATGTAAAAGAATTATAATTACAAAAGTAGTAAGTCCTGCTCCCAAACATATTTACATCGAATCTCCAGAAATATAAATATGCCGACTAGCAAGATTGCGTCATTTTACCATTAAATTCTGTATTTAGAATTCTATATTTGAACATAACCATATATTAAATATAAAGTATTACTCTAGTTCTACAATCAAAATTATTAAATATTACACCTTAGCATCTGTGATCTCAGAAAGTTTCAAAACTTTATTTTCTTTCTAATGATCAATTCTTCTATCAGAAATGATATAGCACAATGAGTGTATTTAATAACATATCCTTATGAAAAAATGTTATTGTAAATAATTGCTTTTAGTGTCAATTTCTCACTCACTTAACACATCGTCTGGTGAAGGTAATGGAGATATTTTATTTAAAAGACGCTCTTCTTTCATTTAATTTCAGCTCATTTTATTCTGATTGTATTTAATCCATTTATTCTCCCATTGTGCACAAAGGTTAAACACTCCTTATTATCGCTAGGTAGAGCAATATCCTCTGAGAATCTGTTTGGTATGAAATGATTGATTTGTATCGATCAATATATTGATTAATACAGCCAGACACCTAGCGATAATAAGCTCATTCCCCTACACATCCCTAACGTCTATGCGACATAGATATAGTCCATTGATGCTGTTTGCCTGTCGGTAAATAGAGCAACCAGGTGACAATACAATCTGGGAAAGAGTGCAATTGTGTATGTATTGGTGAAGCTACCTCAATATTGTTTTCATTGTGTGTTGACGGTCATTGGTTATTGGTAGGTTTTAGCATTTAATGATAAACAAATGCGTTTCTCATTATATCATCTAATTTTAATAGTTCTGTTAATTATTCAAATATGTTTTATTTTATTTTATTGCTTAAGCTTATTTTTGTACGATTAAAATATTACTAGAAGTTTTCATTATTTTGCCGAATATTGTTTCTTTTTGGCGTTGTTTTGAATAAGAATCGTTCCTATAAAATGAAAAGATGTATTTAGATTTTCTCAAGAAAATTTAAATTTGCCGATCATTTCAGAGCAATTAGCCAGAATACCAACCTCAAATATATATGATCTTAAACTTTTTTCAACGTTCCAGTTCAATAGAAAATTCCAGAAATCATGCCCAGAAGACAGATGTATTTGGTTATATTTCTAATATTTTCAATTGCATATACAAGAAATGTATTTGGTAAGCTATCCAAGATATTGCATTGTCTTAATTCTGGATTATTGTCTAATAGTAAGACTTTGTTATTGATGACCCATCGTCTAATCTTAAAAGCATAAACATTATTCATAATTAGTGTTGTTGATTTCTCGTGTATTTCACAGGAATTCAAAACCTAAGATTTGACCCAACCAGCTTGATGTCGGGTTCCATAGTCGACTTGATTGACGAAAATGATATGACATGTACATATTTCGATGGTTACCAAACTGACCCAAAACGCCTGAAATTTAGAATCGAAGTCACCGAGAATATAACAACCTATGCCAGGGTTGTAATCAAAGGTGTTGGACTGAGCTGTGGCAGTAACCTTTATGTGACCCCGTTATCAGAAGCCGAGACGGAGAAGTGGATGGGTCGTTGGAGTACCTGCTCCTTAGAGGAGAACGGTATAATGAGAGAAATGCCATATTTTGAAAAATGCATCCACCTATGCAAGTGTAGAGGAAGGTGCAAGGAGATTCAGATTCTAAGAAGACCACACAATGAACATCTTTCATTGTGTCGTATCACTATAGAAACAGGTAGAGTAGCTCTTTTCTAATCCATTAATAGTTTCTGCGAGTTACGTATTTAATTAGCATGAATACAAACAAACAGCATCATAAGTTATATTTAACTGAATTATAGTAGTAAGAGTCCATCCAGAAGACAAACATGTCTACTTAGAAAAGTGGGCTCATTAGAATGGAAGAAATACGATTATACGAAAATAAACAATGTTTTATCGATTACACCACAGGCAAGAATTAAATTATTTACGGAAGGTCTACAAATACAAAAAGTTAGTGCTTGGCACTATTGGTAAAAGATGAAATTTAAACTAAAAATTACATTTTGAAATGATTATAACTGAAAATATAAATATAAAATATAGACTTCAAAACATTATCCTTATAGTATGTTTCAGGTCGTAGAATAGGACAGATGTATCAATCAAATTATAAGCATCACGTTGTCCATGTTATAATACCACCAATATTTCAAATTAATACGAATCGGTCGCAACTCACTCTAAAATATTCACGATGGGCTTGTCAACAACAATACTGATTCCATTCGCCTCTCTATACCATTGTCTATAGCTACACTAGTCAAAATTCCAACTCCGACCACCTTTGTAAATTGACCACCTCTGTAAATTGACCACTTTTGTACGTTCTTAAATTATGACTATGCTTTAAAATTGTATTTTTTTTTCTATAACACGACCACCTCCCAACTTCGACCATTGACCTCCGTCTAATGCCCACGTTTGTCATCCCGTATATCGATCAACAGATTTTCCTTTCATGTTCATAGAATCAATAAACTGACAAATCATCATGTATATATATATATATATATATATATATATATATATATATATATATATATATATATATGAAAGCACTCCGTTAATGGGTAAATTAGTTATATTGTTATCTTTTACCTTACATACGAAACCTTATCTTTGGTATGATAAAATATGATAAATAATCAAACACCTTCAGTAATAATGAAAATAATCGATGATTACAATTACATTTTAAATGTATTCGATTGAGATTACATTACATCTAGAAATGGCCATTACGATTATGATAACTTGAGCTCATGTTATCGATTATAATCGATTACGATAACCGATTATGATTATCCCATACTTGATATATATATATATATATATATATATATATATATATATATATATATGTATGTTGTATTGTGTGTGTGTGTGTTTATGTGTGTGTATGTGTGTATGTATGTATGTATGTTTTCATTTTGCAGCAACAGAACCGTGAACTGAACTGAATAGAGTTGAAGGGCGTTTCCAAAAAGAGAAAACAACAATTCCTGGAAAATGATGCTACAGCGCCATCTATCGAGTTATATCAATATCTATGTAAAGAACTGTGTAACTCTTTTTGAGGTATTTTCTTATACAAAAATATGAATAGAAAATAGTAAATATATTATCAACCCCTTCTTATACATACAATAAATATACACACAAACACATATACACAAACACATCTCTCCCTCTCTCTCTCTCTCTCTCTCTCTCTCTCTCTATATATATATATATATATATATATATATATATATATATGTTTGAACTTGTGTGTGCATGCGGCGCGTGCATGTGTGCATATATGTGTGTGTGCATGTGTGCGTATTTGTATATGTATATGTGTGTGTGTGTGTGTGTGTGTGTGTGTGTGTGAGTGCGTGGTAATTATAAGATCAATTATGGAATTAAATATTAATGGTTTCGTTTATTATATTTTAAAATAAATATTCAGAGAATATACCCAAAACCTTTGAGGATATTATTTATCGACAAAACTTTCCTGGAAAACAATATGAAAATTCAACTATGTATTGATTTACTGATGTATAGATTAATGGTGGTATAGATTTTAAAGGCTGTGTTGCTTTTGATGTTCCCAACAAGTGCCACCATATATTTGTATACTAAAAACACACATAACCCGTGCCAGACATCGGACTTGTTTTGATCCAGATTCCTTTTATTGAATTAGCTTTGATATATATATTGTAGAATCTCTACTGTTGTCCTTTATGCGGTCTTATGAAAGGACCTTCTGTTTAATCATGCAATGCTTTTTAATGGATTTATAATCCTGAGTGCGTTTATTACTCCGGTAGGCTTCTCCATATGGATTGTGCTGGGGGGGGGGGGTTAAACTGATATAGGAAATAATAAGAATGTATAGTTATTAAAATTCCGACGTGTATGTTTTCGCACTCTCAGAGATCTGCCTGAAATCCATGGCTCAAATAGAACAAGCGGATAGGCGCTTTAATTTAGATCCTAACACATCTAATATAGTAAGGGAGGCTAAATACAGCTTGGGAAAACGTTCACTTATTGATGAACTGAAACGTATAAGGGTTAGTAGTTAGGTTTGAGTAAATCATAGTATTTACTCAGTATTGAGGCGATATGCTGTTCTAGTCCAGCAATGTTCCACTGTACAGTATTTCTACTCTAGTTTTAGCTTAATCGCTTCTATGCTTTCGTATGTAGGTAGTGTACGTGACACAATATTGTCATGTGTTTCACTAACACAGCTGTGTTGGTTAGTCCACCGAGAACTCACAAAAACGTTACTCCTCAACCTGATCAGACAATATTTTGGTGACGCCGACCCTATAGGAACTCTGTTCTTACGGTTGATATAGGTAGTATTTGTTTAGCTATTCCAACCCAGAATGGAGCTGAGATCAGCAACTGCGGTGTTTAAATGGCTTTATGTGTAGGTTACCTTTGAGCCACAACTAATTACTGCTGAACGTACTCTGTGGTGTCAAAATGTTTATCTTCTATATATTTTAACTTACTATTGAAACACATGAACTGTGGTATCAATGGTACTTTTTGTTTGTTTCCGCTTTGTATGCGTAGCCTACATCAATCGCTTCCCTGTGGGCGTGACATATTATCTGTATTGATGAGTAGCCCAGACATATATAGGTCTAAGTTAAAGTTAGTGTTAATTATAAGATAAATAATGTAAATAAATATAAATGGTTTTATTTATTACATTTTAATAACAAAGTTTGAATCTATCAAAATATAAATATTCTAAGAATATACTCAAAACGTTCTCAGTATGCTGCTTATCGGAAAACAAACTTTCCGGTCAAACATTCTGAGAATATTCTCATCGAACATCCTGCCTGCTTCATTCCAGATAAATAATCATATCACCTAAATCAGATGCCAACTCACAATTGAAACTGTTGGAATCAAGATCTGACAATAAATTGTATTGTATAAGAAACATTACCCATAAGTATTTGTGGATTTTTTTAGGCTCAATAATGATATCCCAGAGAGTATAAAATTGAACCGGATTCTAAACTGGTTATGTGACTATTACGTCATATGCAAATGATCAATTAGAACAACCTGCAACCTGTTTAGTTATTTGTTTTACTTTATGCACTTATTTGACAATAGATTTCTAAATTTCAAGATCACACAAATCTTTTCGAAGGAGAATACGTCATCAAGTTTGTGTTTAAATATATAATTAAAGGATATTAGCATGCATTAAAATTGTAATTAAATTCCACATTTAGCAATATATTTTTGTCCTTCGTCATGAATAAATCCTCAGATGAAATCTGATGCAACCTATTTTCTTACTGGTTTGAATGTATGCACTTAGTAAGCAATATATTTCTGAATTTCATCCCCACAAAGTTATTTTACGAAGGAGAATATACTATCATGTTGTTATATAACTGTCTAGCTAAAGGAGCTGTAAGAAACTGTAATAAAATTCCATATTGACAAATCTTTTTCATCGATGTTTTTGTTATTATTTAATGCCTAATGACAACTGTATTAGACCTAATAGAGATTTTGTTAACTTAAATTTATGTCATTTTTGCTTAAAACATGAAATCATCTTAATAAATTTACCTCAATTTTATGTATTTGTTTAAATAAATATTGTGTATTTGTCATTTCCTGAATAATATTCTTCGGTTTGTGTGTATGTGTCTGTGAATGAGTGTGTGTGTGTGTGTGAGAGAGAGAGAGAGAGAGAGATAGTGTGTTTTAGGGTACATAGTAAGAGGCAACAGGCACAGAACATCAACATATCTAAACATCCTTCGAAACCTACCTCCAGAAATCTAAATACAACTATACATACATTAATCTAAAAATAAAATGTTCCATACCTCGACATATTGATAGATGTATGCGTATACCTAAGCATGTGTCTGGTCTACTCATCAGCCTGTGGGAACCAGCTAATTCGCGAAGTTAGGGTTGATAGAGAATTTCGAACTGTGAATTCAAACTCTGGATGTTTCTTCAGTGGACTGAATTCAGAGTGGCGACCTTTCTTGCTGGGAAATGTGTAATGTCTCACCAGTCCCTAAGTCGCCAAGTAAAAACAAAAAGCCAATCACCTACAGCCGGCAGTAGTGAGAATGTTTAGATTAATTGTTGAAGTTTGGGGTAGAGACCCCTGGATGTCGCCTATTCGATTAATTATCTAAGCAGCCGTATTTATGGATATTTTTTAATAGCTGTATCTTTCTTCAAAGCAATACTATATAAACTATATAACCCAATTGTCTTTGTCTTCAAATATCAGTTTTTACAACGGGCAGGCGTCACGAAGCGACTACTGTTAAAACTGTTTAGCTTAATTGCAATTAAAAGATTGATATCTGCGTTGAAGCAGACCGTAATAGTTCGTCATAGCTTCGGTACTTTTAAAACTATGTTAACATTTTCAAACCAGACCTATTGTAGTAATAACGTTCTTAAATTTTATTTATGACAAGTAGATTAGAGCTAATCTTGAGTGCCATAATATAAACTGGACATAACTGGACCCAGGAAAGATTATTATATTCCCACATACAACCAAGGTGAATTTTATATGCAACTAAAGTTGTTATATAAAACACACCAACCGCGTGAGCTGTGTACAATGCCACCGCTCGAGATGCGATGCAGTGTTTCTATTCCTGAGTCAGGAGTACTTCTAATACTTTAAGAGTGTACTATACCTGCTACAGTAATTTAAATGCTGGATAACCAAGCCATACAACTAAACGGCGTCCCTCCAAAGAGGGCACGGAATATATAGCTCTAGATCAACTTTTCTTGAATGCGGGGACCGGGATATATAGTCTCCACTCATAGAAAACGGAACATCTCAAGCGCAGCATAAAATGCCTTGTGATATTTGCTGGAAGGTCAAATACCTCATAAACATACAAATCCAATAAATACTATGACCTAAGGTTAGCCTTGAATGTCATCGGAAAGACTGAACATAACTGGACCTAGGAAAGACAATTCTATTCCCACATACAACCAAGGTGAATTTTATATGCAACTAAAGTTGTTATATAAAATAGACCAACCATTCGTAGTAGTATTACAGATAAAAGTATTAGGGGTAGTCGTAGCAGTAGCATCAGCAGTAGAACAGCCCCCCCCCCCAGTAATTAAAGTAGTCGTATAATTTCTGGTTGAAGTGATAATAATTGTGATGATGGTGGTGTTTCAGGCGGTGATATTGGTAATGCTAATAGTCGAACGATTAGTATAGTAGTAGTAGTAGTCGAAGTAGTAGTAGTAGTAGTAGTAGTATCATAGCCATCATCATGATAAGTATCATCATTTATAGTATTTACTAGTTAACTTTTAGCTGTGCAATGTTTAGGTCGACATTAATAACAATAATATTCGTCCTTCCATTTGCTCAAATTGCCAGATCCAGTTCCATATTAAATAAGCTATAACCCGTTTACTATCAAACACCCGTAATAAGCTTTATTTGTCACAACATCTCTCAAGAAACAATAAACTTTATTATTCATCAGACACTTCTGTACTTCAAATTTATTTTAACAAAGATCAAAGAGCGGCTATTAAGGATATAGATACCATTGTAATGACTCCATTGGGTTAAGTTTACGAGACTATTTCATGAAGAACCTCTGGGATGGAACCCATGTCTGAGAAAACATCATAAATTGTCGATATGAAAGATAACACGATTGCTGTTATCTTTAGTTGTTTATTTACTGTTTGATATCAATTTGGGAACATTTTACAAGCATTTAAGTCCAAACAGAATTTACGACAAATAAATATTTTCTTGATGATGGGATTAAATTGCAAAAGAATTTTTTTAAACATTCAAAGTGGAAGGGAAACTATTAAAGATTGGAAATATTCTAATTAACCGAATTCTCGTATTATACAAAGTGTGTGCACGTACGAAACAGCTGCCGGATCTCTAAACTGCTTTAACTTCTTTTTATATAATATTTCTGATTATGAAAAATAATAATAGTAAGTATTAAATAAAGCGCCCTTACTAGCAGGAGCAATTCGAAGGCGTTGTACAAATAATATATAATATAATATTACCTCCAATAATATGTCTGTAAAAAGAGATTTAAAAGATAATTATTATTTATCTGTCTCAACAATAAACGCACAATCACCATATGAGATGAGTCGAGACACTGCCACCTGTAATAATATCTCACTGTGTGACCAGTTTTCATACAGGTATTCTGGTGACAAATCACTAATAGATTTATATGTTATTAATAACATCTTGAAATGCAGTGTTTTAAGAATTGGAACGTCATAAGGAATTCAAAATGTACACGATCCCTTCAGTTTCCATGAAATTGACCATTGTGTGAGCTCTGTGAGGTCATCATAGTACACAAATTATGCCCAAAAGTCAGACGAGTAAATGACAATAACTTTTCCTCCATGATATGTAGGTACTGGTTCTGATCCAGGTTTCCATCAACGATGTGACCGTCACATTTTCCACCATGGTGGAAAGCACACCATATGGTAACTCCCCCTGCTTGGACTCTAGGTACGATGCAATCTTCATTATAGGCCTCATTTTGCTGTCTGTGGACCCGGATACCACCATCTATCTGGTAAAGCATATATTGTTTATTAAATTAATTTCGGGGGAAGGACGAATAAATCACGTGGGACATCATAGAGAACTTATATCCACCTGATGTCGACGTGGAACTGTTGTGTTGTGCCTAGCTGCTGGTTGTAGACTAGCATTTGACCCAAAACAGTGGATAAGCCTAGTTATAACTTATAAATACTTTTAGGAAGTCATTATCTACCCGGCTGAAAATGTATGTTGCACATATTGAGTTCGATCAGATAAATAACTAGTCCAACACTGACTGTGCCTGAGGTGAGAGCCATGGGCTTCATTTGGAGAACCAAGAGTTTCGATTTGACACACATATTGATATCAGGTGGAGAACTAGGGTGTCAAGATGAGCACCCAAGGGTTTCAGTTGGAGAATATATGTGTCATATAGACACACATAGGGGTTTCAGCAGGATAACCATAGGTTTTAACCAGATAACCCCGGGTTTCCAAATAACACTGTGGGGTGCCATCCCGGCTATGGTGTATCCAGGGAATATTTGCTCTGTAATTTTTGCACAGGTATCAGCAATGTCTCCTACTGAAATTAGTCACCGTTGCTGTCCACCCAACTTGCTTGGAAATACTGGCATCGGAAAAGAAAAAAACAATGACAACTCTATGAAAGACATTGTTTAAATCATGTTGAGGTCTTTTTACAATGAGTGATATTAATATACTATTATGTTAATGAACTTCCTCAGTAAATGCAACATTAAAAGCATAATAAGTGGCAAACAAGCATTTGAACGCACTTATAAGACACTTTGTGGTACATACCGATGTTGACTCTGCCACGATGGAAAATTCACCATCAACAAAATTGCTCCTGTCTACACGGATGATTGGGAGGATCCGTTCCCCTGGTTTCTCATCAGCTGGCTTCGTCATGAAACTCGACAATTTCGCGGGTAGTTGTACTGGTATGCCCAGGAGAGGAACAATATGGGGTGCATCTACAATTAGCGTTGTATACAGATCATATGGACGTAAATAATACACGTGAAATAGCGCACAAAAAGCAAATATATATATATATATATATCTGTAAGCTATGAGAGCATTATCTATAGATACTTATCTTTTCATTTGCGTAGTCTTTATCCATGATCCTCCCATTGAAAACAAAAATAAACGCCTGTCCAGATCCGATACCAACTGAAAATGGCTATTGGCGCCAAAACCTGAGGCCATAGTACAGGACAATTAAACGCAAATGAGTCAAGGTGAGAATCTGGAGCATCCAGAGTGAGAACTCGGTGTCTCCAACTGAGAACCTTGGGTTTCTAGCAGCTGGAGAACCCAAAGGTTCTCAATTTGAAACTCCAATGGCTGTCAGTGAATGATGGTCTCGCACCCCTTTATATTCCAATTTATTAAAGGCCTTTGACACGTCTAGATGTGTTGCAAGTGTGTGTGTGTTATTTCCTCTGGATTTAAAAAAATAATAAAATCAGTCTGTTTTGGTTGTCGAGTGACGGTTTCAAAAGCCATTTCCAAGAATGAATAGTCGTTTATGGACAACTTTTTCTAGTACTTTTGACAAAACCGCTAATAACGATATAGACATATATATATATATATATATATATATATAGTTACAGAATTGATTTTTAGCTTTTGAATTATAGATAGACACTACTTTAGCAACTTTGATAGATTTTGGAACTGTTCGACTTTCAAGTGACTTATTGACAAGCATGATATATCGCCACACTCTGAACTTTACATTCATATTTGTGACAAATTTGTATATTTCAAATGGGTCAGTAGATCTGAGGAAATTGGAATTTGTGTTTCTGTGTGTAACACTTGTAATTATCGTTATATCAACAATAACTGACATGGTTAGCTCGGCTATTACTGACATACATTTATTAAATACAAGTTAAATCAGAAATATTTCCGCTGATGATAAATG
This sequence comes from Paralvinella palmiformis, assembly GCA_025642065.1. Classification (NCBI taxonomy): domain Eukaryota; kingdom Metazoa; phylum Annelida; class Polychaeta; order Terebellida; family Alvinellidae; genus Paralvinella; species Paralvinella palmiformis. The sequence goes on along the minus strand of JAODUP010000861.1, from coordinate 278,756 downwards.
TAATCAAACCGGGTTTTTTTTAGGAGAGATGGTGACAGTTTAATATATTTGTATAATCAAATTGTTTGTATCAAATATCAGTACAGCTATGTATATGTTGATGTCTTATGCAATAGCGATGGAACCAGAGAGCCATTGATGATGAACCAAGATGTTCCTCGAAAACAATATATATATATATATATATATATATATATATATATTGCTATTTCTAGGCATTTGGCTACAATATGATCACCTTGTCTTACCAGTAAAGCTATTGTCCAGTGTTCTAGGTCAGTTGATATCATTATGATGGGACACCTTCTTTGACTATAGTTCAACAAAGGTTAGATATATGGCATGACTAATTTAATTTGATGGTCTGACAGACGCTTTAACCGACTCTAGAAATCAACAAAAATTAAGGGTGGACTTTTGTATGGAGCATGTAGATGGTATTTTGACCGATTGCTAATTAAGTAGCTGTGTTCACGAATGAGTCCAAATTCAACCTCTTCTGAAAAGGGTTTGAAGAGGAGTACTCCAATGCGTTTTATAAACTGTGAAGCTAGCAGGAAGCTGAGTCACAGTTTGGGGATCTATAATCTACAAACAAGTACCCTTCTCCATACCGTGAAGAGTACAATTAATGGTTTGTGGTACATCCAGGTTAACTTTGATACAACCATCTTAACTACTCATTTATCACTCATCAGATCTTTCACGAAGGTGGTGCACAGAAATTATAGCATATATCAAATGAACTTACTTTTATCACTGTGTGTGTGTGTGTTTTTCACATGCATGCGTCCATGTGTGTGTGCTATCAATTAGTAAACATATACACAAGAAAAACTAAATTAAATAACTCAACACACAATTTATTATTCTGTATACATTAACATACTTCAATTATTCTTTATGAAGAGACTGTCTTAAATATATCAGTTAATTAAAATGTTACTTTCCTGCATACAGCAATTATAATTATCTATAAAACATGCACACATATACTTAACACAATAAGAAAATTAATTCACCATTATCAGTCAAGTTAAGTATCCATTATATAAAAATAATATAAAATCACATTAACGATCATTAGGAATTATACACAAGTCATCTTATTATAATGTTTAAAATGTGTGATATTTACTATAGAACTATAACTATTTATGCATTATATATTATTAGTTATATAGTATATATATATATATATATATATATATTGTGCAACATAAATGAATTTGCTGATGAAACAATCCTTTTATATATTAATCCTGTTTCAGAGGACAAACATATATAAATAAATTTCTAAAAATACATCTTAACCTGCAGGCTTTAAAACAGGCCATGAAATTCTGGGGCAAATACATTTATACAAACACTATATGTAATCCAGAGAAATGCATTTACAGTTGCATCTTAATAAATTATATATAATCACACATTCTACAGTTAATTACATATGATAATAAATAGTTTGCTGCTTTCTACATGACTTTTAGTAAGCAAAGTTTCATCACAGCCATGCTTAATTAACAAATATAATATTTTTGGTTTTTCATATCACAATATCACAGGCAAGATAAAATACCACATTTTATCACAGTTCTGCTGAATTCCGTCTTATAAGAACAATCACAATATTTTTGTATAATGTACCATATACGGCTAAAACAAATGCCTGATCACACATTTTCATAACAAAGAGTTAATCATCATAAGATATACAAATTATTATGTATATAAATATCATATTTTGATAGCTGTATTCTCTGAGAACTTCTATTCAGTAAGTTTGTTGTGTGTGTGTGTGTGTGTGTGTGTGTGTGTGTGTGTGTGTGTGTGTGTGTGTGTGTGTGTGTGTGTGTGTGTGTTAAATGCTTCTTGTAAACATAGTTTTGTCTAAGCTATCTTTTTCTGACTGGAACGGTGTTTCTCTTCCCATTCTGATTGTTTCCTTCGTTCTTGTTCACGTTCCTTCAGCGCTTCCTGTGCATGACATAAAAATATTATCAGTGAAAGAATGACAACTCATTGTGGGCTAAATACTGAACAGATGTTGAAACATCATTGATCTTGTTTTCATAGGTTCATATCAGTTTCACGATAAGTAATCATTAAACAAGGAAAACATGCAAAAGCATAATCCCTTATTTCCTGTGTGGGTCATATCATCTGTCTCTAAATCACTCACATAATCATGATTATTTATAATCATAGCTATATACCACACACAGAACACGCACATTTTCAAATGATCCTTTTGAATATCTTGATTGAATTTTATATAAATACCTTTTCCATGAGAGCTCAGAAGCAACACATGAAACGCATCAGCCACCAAGAATTTGATTTGATTAAAGCTCATATAGTGCCAAATTGTTCATTTTTTAAATGACATGCCATCTAAACTTGATCACCATAAGATACATTATTTTAACTATGTTCAGTAATTTATGTCTAGGGTAATATGGGATATTGAGTAAATTTCTCCATAGAACATTTGAAGCCAAGATGTTCAATCTGTAATTTGGATGGATAATGGTAACCTTGAACTGTCCTAATATTTCTCACAATAAACAAGCAATCCCTAGTTGTGGTTTTTTAAAACAATTCCTGGTATCTCTATAACATCATTCATGTATGACATTAGAGTGTTTTGGCTTACAATTTCACTTCTAAATTATATTATGACACAAGGAATTATCACATTCCCACTAAAGCTTTAATAATAATAAATTAATACATTTCATGAATTTAGTATGACAACTCTGCTTTCTAAAGCACTAGATTAAATGGAATCCATTTGCACAAAATAGTACATGTTATAAACGTAATACTATCTTTAAAGATAACTTTTGCTTGATATTACATCTCTTATATTAAAGCCTGATGGTGGTTTCTCTCAACTTGTACTGTCAGTGATGTCCTATAAATGTAAAACATTTTACTTTCTTCTATACCAAGTCAGTGAAGTATATAACTATAGAAGTGATCAATAGTACACTCTCTTACATACCTCATATTTCATCTTATTTACAAGATATGAGACTTGAGTCATCAACATCTGAAGCTGTATCTCACTGCTATCTTCTTCGTGTTGAAGACTAAGAGCTCGATTGATTGGAAAGAATCCATAATCTTCTTTCTCCAGCTAAAAAGGGAAACAGATATTAAGTCAAATAAATCAAAATAAAGATGCTCAACTATTTCATATACCAGTAATCTACATGTATACATAGAAGAAATATAATTGAATTAAATATATAACTAAAACTAAAAGTAATATTTGCATTTTTATTTAAGCCAGATTTAATGTTGTTGAAATGAGTGATTATCTTTGAGCCGAGAATAACAATCGTGACAAATAATACTACATCAAATACAATACTGATTGGATGTTAATAAGTTAAGATACAGAAGTTATTACCACCATATTTGACCATAATGAAGATTTTGATCAATATGACTGTGACTATATCAGTATGACAATTTATGACGAGATATATAAGATAAACTTTTATGACTGAATGTGAAATGTTAGTTTATGGTTAAATATAAAATATTGCTGTTTTAGGATCAAATAGGAAATGTTGTTGTTCTATGGCTAATCTTATGACATGATAAGCTAAGTGGGCCAAGCATTCTCCAAACATAATAGGGAAATGTTGTTGTTCTATGGCTAATCTTATGACATGATAAGCTAAGTGGGCCAAGCATTCTCCAAACATAATAGGGAAATGTTGTTCTATGGCTAATCTTATGACATGATAAGCTAAGTGGGCCAAGCATTCTCAAACATAAAGAAATGTTGTTCTATGCTATTATTATGCGATTCTCCAAACATAATAGGGAAATGTTGTTGTTCTATGGCTAATCTTATGACATGATAAGCTAAGTGGGCCAAGCATTCTCCAAACATAATGGGGAAATGTTGTTGTTCTATGGCTAATCTTATGACATGATAAGCTAAGTGGGCCAAGCATTCTCCAAACATAATAGGGAAATGTTGTTGTTCAGCTGACTATTTATTTAGCCTCCGTCCTCGTCACACCTAGAACATCCCCGGTGAAATGAAATTCATGACTTGATGAACTGTTCATGAACATTCTTGAACTATTCATGAACTACTCATGAAATGTTCACATGACTGGTTCATGAACCATAGTTCATGAACAGTTCACCAAAAAAGTTCATGAATGGTTGATGATGATGATTGATGTTTTATGGCCACTTTAACGTGGTTAGCCACCCACGATGTAGTGAGCCGAGAAATTAATCTCTGGAAAAGTTTCGACCTCTTACTGGGATCGAACCTGTCTCCTTAACAAGTGCTGGGTTTTGAAGTAACATTACAACTAGGCCTATAAAGCGCATGCATGACCTCTCGCACAAACTCTCGCGCTCATCGTTCGAAACTATGGCATATTTTCCGGTGATGTGATTGGTCAACGAGATAAGTTTTGTTTTAAACGGTTGAGTGGTTTAAGAGCAGCAGCATACAAGTGTTTATAACAGCTTTAAGAAGTTTTCAAGTGTGACCATCTTAAATCAGCATGTATAGTTTAGTTGATTGGGTGTTGGAGAGCTTGTTGAGTATCTTTAAATACACAGGCATTGTTACACCAAGAAAGGATTTTCCGATTATCCTAAAGGACAGCAGGAGACGGCATTAACAAGCCATTACAGCTTATTTAGTTATTACAGTCTACAACTACAAGGGATTATATCTACTAATCTAGAGTCTAGAGACTAGACTCTAATCATAATGATACTGTTAGATCTACATCTAAGTAACGTTCAGATTTCTATTTGACTACTATAGTGTATTAGTGTATATTTTTTAAACAGATACTGAGCTAGCATGTAGATCTAATAAACGGTTTATGTTTTAACACCTACTAGACATGTTTATCTACTCCATCTATGATCTATTCTAGACCTAGTCTAGTAGCATCAGTTGTAAATATAATGTTAGGTAATAGATCTAGAGGTCTGCTATTAACGTAAGACGTAACCATGTAGCCCAGTATCAGTGACAGTCTGCCCAGTGGCAGAGCTGAGCTCCAAATTTTAGTTGAGTTCGGAATTGTTTAAACAACCAGGTAGTTGAATTATATTTTATTTACATGAGAAATGATTGTTATTTTTATGATAAAATAAATAATGAAACTAATTAGACTCTCTAGTCTGGAGTTTGTCACTTACTGAAATGTGCATATTTTAGAGTGAATAGGACTATTTCATGTTCAAGAACCATTCATGAACTGTTCATGGACCACGTGCTTTGAAATGTTCATGAACAGTTCCTGAACTCTGTACCTTGAAAAGTTCATGAACTGTTCATAAATAGGACCATTTCATGTTCAAGAACCTTTCATGAACTGTTCATGGACCACATGCATTGAAATGTTCATGAACAGTTCCTGAACTCTGTACCTTGAAAAGTTCATGAACTGTTCATGAGTAGGACCATTTCATGTTCAAGAACCATTCATGAACTGTTCATGTGTTGTTCATGAATTCTGTGCATGAACTGTTCATGCACAATTCTTTAATAGTTGATGATCTTTTCACCAGGGATATGGCTGAGGTGTGACACCTCTCAAATTAAGTGTCTTTACACACAGGCACACACACATATGAGTGTACACACACACACACACACACTTACCAGTCTGCTAACATAAAGCTCTAAGGCTGTATAATCATTAGGTCTGGTCTCATCAAGGTGTATAAAGAAGAAGAGATATGACCACAAATAATGCTCTTCTTTGACATGTTTAGCAAAACCCTAAAATAAAACAACTATTTAGTAAATGTTCAAACAGTTTGTGATACAACTTATTGTTAACTTCCACATTCCTATTATTACATGTAATAGGAAATATTGTCCATCTTAGGAAATGTTGTTGGTATGAGTACACATGGATACAACTTATGTTGATACTTTATAATAAGATCGATGATCATAATAATATTCTAACAAAACAAATTATTAAAGGGGTAATTCTGGGATGATCTTAACTAAAGTGATAATGTGAAGTTTTAAATGATACAAACTTCTGTTATCTGCTAGAGTCTGTATTTGATAGGGAAGTATAAACTTTATTCCAGGGAAAACACAATACAATGTTAGAACTAATTACATCTGATAAGAAGATATGCTCACAATTAAAAAACAAATACTCACATCTCCTTCATGCTCAAAGTCATAGCTACTTCGGCTGCAGATAAAACACATTGTGTGCATATCATTGTCCACCTGCCACTGGAATGATAAAAAGGGAACAAAATATCTGATTAGATATTATGAAACAGTATAGTTATCATTGAGCTATATTTCAGTAAATACCCTTTATTATTTTACAAAATAATATAACATTTGTATTAAGTTTGATTCCACATCAAACACTGAGACTGATTAAATGAAATCAGTGAGGTAAAATGAGACACAAAACAACCTTCATAGCCTAGACTTAAGCCTTGCGGTGATTTGACCCCAGTAACAGATATGAATGATATATAACACTATCAGATCAGTTACACAGATGTCTCAGAAAATTTAGAAAGAAACATTAACAGCTTAGAAATAAAATAATATATCCTCATAGACTGTTTTTTTATTGGTATTTGTGAGATACTATAAACGGTCAGAGAACCAATATCCTGATAAACATTTTAAATGTTTTGTTTTTCTCATCAAGTTATTTAGCCCAGACCCTGGTCACACCTGGGACGAATGCTTGAGGGAAGACTTATAAAGAAACAGATCCTACAAACACAGGTATGAGCTAGATTTGAACCCACAACCTGGAGGTTTTCAGTGCAGCCATCTAACTATTATGCTACTGGAGACCACCAATGTTAAATCCAAATAGTATAATAAGTGATATTTATATAGTGCCCTATCCAGCTAGATAAGGCGCTTTAAAATATTATTATCCCTGACTCAGACCTCTTCCAATCCATGACACATCCAAGGGAACATACAATGCAAGCTGCCATTAAAAGTGCAAAGCATTACTCTCGAAAACATAACTATCTTGTCCCGTCAGGTTCTCATTGTTATGGGTGAGTGAACCAGTCGCCATCATGACAGCATTGCAGCTACCAAACCCACAACCCTTCAGCTATGAGTCCTATGCTCTAATTAACAACGCCATCACAGCTCGAAGTGTAAGTAATGGCAAATTGCATAAATGAGATTAAATCAAGCTGTAACTATTAATTTTATTAAAAGGATAATATAAAAATTGGAATGTAGTTGTGAATAACATGCACTTTTTTGACATCCCTAAGGGTTATTGAAAACAATCTTCTACATGGGTTTTCCCTTTTACTTGAAATTACAGATTGAACAAACAGTTGTTTTAATATTTAAATAAAACTAATTTTTACAAATGATTAGCCTTGGCTCTCTCTCTCTGTATGTGTGTGTTTAGATCACTGGAGAACTGAGAAAAACCAGTTGTACAAAAATAAACTTCTGATTACTAACATGTTCTATATTATGACAAAGAACCATTTACCTTGTTATCTCGGAGCTCAGAGAATGTGTCGACAATAATACCGAAGATGATGTTCAGACCTATTGTGGTAATTATTATGAAGAAGGAGACATCAAAGAGTGCCTTGTGAAGATAATATGTAAATGGCTTCCCTTCAGGTACATTTAAGAACTGGAAGTTAGAAGAAAATTAGAAAAAACTTAAAAGAGAAAAAATAAACACATTTTAATTTGACACATGAATTTTTATCTACCTGCACCTTAATTTTAACTACAATTGTTGATACTAAAAGTTTCAAAAGATAATTGTTTGAGATTCACTATTATACCATTATTGGTATCATTATAATCATACTTCTTTTATAAACAATAAATAGATATTACTCCACAAATATGATAAACTGGCTGTATATAGAGAAATCTTTCTTTTCAAATGTTTAACAATTTATATATATATGTTACTGTTACAAATACACAAGGGATATGCTAGATCAGTTCTAAATTCACAGTATGGCAGAATAATAATAAAAACAACTAATTTGCATTATAATAATAAAGCAAAATTTAAAAATGTACATCAATAATAATTTTAATTTAGTGAGGTTAATATTTAACAAACAGATAAGTCAATGCTGTATTAATAAACAAATACTATTTTATTGTAACAACCAAGAAAATATTATTAATGTTATTATCTCTAAAAAAGCTCATGAAAAAATAGCACCTACAAAAAATGACACATGGCACATAACAAATATTTCTCTGAAATAAATACATTACTAATATTTATTAAAACAATTATTTGTATGGAATTCGATAACAAACAGCGGTGGGTTCAAGTACTTGTAATAGGTCATTGCATCCAGATATGCATTTAACAAGTATTTTTCTCCATGCTTTTGTTACATTATCATGTCAAAATCAGAAAGAAATTGAATGCATAATATTCACTCTTCAATATTTCTGTTATATTGTCACCAGCATGAAAAGTACTATTCTCAAAATAGTTAAACTTGCCTATCTATTTTAGAGGTGTACTTAGACTTGCACTAATGCACAATGCCCACGTACTTGACCCATCTAAGAGAAGTCACACAAACACTGCTGTTTGATAATAATAATAATAATAAGCATAGAAATTAAGCAGAAATGATATTCAGTTTACAAATTTTGTTATTTAGTAGGACATAACTGAAGTGAATTTTCATAATCATAACTAACATAAGTTAATCAAATAAACTGAGGTACCTCATCATGATAGAAAACTAATTGAAATAAAGTACACATGTTATCTGCTTCACTTTAGAACACACACACACACACGAGAGAGAGAGAGAGAGAGAGAGAGAGAGACATTCATGCATAATAATAAATGAAATTTAAATATATTCCATTACATAAAGTCAATCAAAAATCTGAAACAGATTTTTTTCAAAAACATAAAGAATGGTGGAAAATCTGATGTGGAACATCCAGTGACTACATACCTCACTCTAAATATATGTAAACATGCAAGTATAATAATCAACATTATAAATTACTGATGACAGTAATATACAAGTTAAGTTGTTTTTATGTATATTATTTCTTGTCAAAGTTAACATAAATTTAATTCAATAAATTATTACATTAAACTGATCAAAAGCTATATATATTTTGTAAATTAGAAATATATATATATTGAGTTCTTTTTAGCTATAAAGCAATTATATTTTGGCTCAATTAACATGCTATATAATTCAGAATTGCATCTATTTCATTTCCTGTGGTCTGTTATACTAGGTGGACTTACATCAAAAAGTCCATTAATCAAGCCCATACGTAGAGATGTAACCATACACTCATAGAATGTGGTACAGTATTGACCAGTTTCTGAATGAAACATTTCACGGTATACAGCAAATGATATCAGAGCATAAATGTAGAGCAGAATCAATCCATACATAAACACCATTATCAGGGATTTGCCTGCAAGATGAAGATGTACCAGGATTATGAAAGCCAAAAAAATATTAGATGGTTTTATTCACAATTGATTATCCCAGAATTCCACATCAGCTCTTCCTCTGGGTTCCTCTCATCTGAAATAGGTCACATGTATATGACCTCCTACGATATCACCCCCCCCCCAATCATAAGGTTCTCCACATTTTCCTATAAAAAACTTGAATTACAAAACATTTTCATGTTTGCGATGTGCTACAGATTCTTTTACTTGAAATGAAATTGAAGCCGAGCAAGGTGAGATTATTTAAATATTCTCATTAGACAGAGATCATAATTGTACTTTGGTTCATTGATCTGAGTACTGATGTCTGGGAATGACAAATTAATAACATTCTTATCTCTAAAAATAATGTTAATTAAGTCCTTGAGGATGGCAACAGATTTGGAGCAAATAGACATATAATTTTGTATCAAAGTGGATGACAAAACATGAGAGTAAGTGAATAATTAAGTAAGTCAGCTTGATTTACTGAATGTATTGAAGCAAAATGAACCACAATAAACTAATAAGTGAGTGAGTGAGCGGATGGATGGATGGATGACTGGTTTGTTTAGCCGAGGTGTGACATCCCTCAAATTAAGTGCCTTTACACATACATATACACAAACACACAGTGACTCCTATGATGTCTTGTTGCAAAGAGTGATACAAAAATTTAACTTTTTTTGTTAAATAACTATAAAGTGAGAGTGAAAGGTCATTAAGTAAACAGGGTTATATACACTGTTTTGTATAAAATTAATATATTAAAAAATAAATTTTACAGACATTGATTGAGAAGATCAAAAATACAAAACGTTGCTTTAATGACTTATATCTGTTTACTAGTAGAAACTCTGTTATCAAATGAGGCAACATGTTTCACTTGTATCATGTTATTCTCATACCACAAGTAGCTTCTTGTTGTAAATGATTTGCTTTAATAAGTTAAATTTAATACTTTAATATAAACACAACAAATATGATAATATTTAATAAAACCTATACACAGCTATGTAGTTCTGTTTATCATTGCTGCCAATGAGTGTTTGTCATATGATGCAAATACTGTGCACTACTTAAGAAATTTGGTGAATTGGTTAGTGTCTATTATAACATGGGTCAACTAATTAATGACTGATTAATTCATGTCAACCAGGACAAACCTCAAACAGACTGATGATAAGCCCACGATGGAATATTGTGACAAAACATTCATGCATCCGCGTACAGTATTGGCCTTCATTACTACTATAGATCTCTCGGTAGAAAGCGAACGATATCAATGCATAAATATAAAAGAAGAATAAACCATAGAAGAACACCCAAAGCAAGGATCGACCTATAGGAAGACAAGAGAGACAAGATACTGAAATTAATATAACAAAAACAACATTATATCTATATACATTATTATAAACTGTGATAGGCCATATCTGTATAATTGCTTAATATTGGCTAAGTCACATCAATTAAAATATTAATAAATTAAAATTTTACTTAGCCTTTGTATACATAAAATGATAAGTTTCTGAAGAATGAAGGAGACATTTAAATGTTTTGCAAAGACCCAAATGTGAGTAAATGCAAATTTTCTCAATATGCAACAATGTAGTATCAACAAATTAGTAGTTAATTTGGAGGATATTGATGAAGTCTCTTTCAGTCACAGTTCAATAAACATTATTAAAAAATGATGGTAAATTTATTAAAAAATTGTGTTCATGGCTTTAGGTTTTGAAAAACATTATTATAAATATCTAACCAAAGAACAGCTGTGTACTGTACAGCTATAACACATTTATTGATCCAATATACACAGCTGCAACCTATACAGTAGCAGTATACACATATTTAATATCAGTGCACAAATCTATAACATATGGTGCTGCACGATTAGCAAAATTAATGATAAAGTATATTAATGCCAGATGAATAATCAGAAATGATGTTTTGCGGTTTTAAATTAGGTGACAGAAATATAATAATTTCTATGTTTTATGATGTGTTCCTTCAATTAGTTTATCAAATGGAATGAAAATTGTTATTAAAATTAGATTTTCTGCTAGCAAATATAATAATGACAGTAATAAGAAAACATTTACTAAAAGGTAAAATGTGATACAAGATTCATCCTAAAATATGTTTACATACTTCTTAAGCATCTAGATATAAATCAGTTACATGAGAACAAAATTGTGTTATGGCTTAGACTTTTACAAATCAAGATTGATGTTGAGCAGTGTGTGAGATGAAGCCTACTCAGATATTTAATTTGTAAAATTACAAACAGATACTAAGGTGAAGGATGGAGTCATCAAATCTAAGTAAGGTAATGGAAAGATGTTTAGTGTATATAAATAATAATGTGTAGATTTATAGTGCAAGGAACTTAACAACAACACATCATTCTATACTGGATATATTTTTCTGATGATTCATCTGATAATCTTATATTTGGCAGATTTTTGTGTATAACACATTGGAACAACATTCCTGGTAGTTGAATAAGGTGTGATGATATATAAATAAAATATTATTCTTATATCGATAAAAAGTAGAGATTGCCAGCTTCTACTGAATAATAAACAATATTTGTGATATCCACATCACACACATATGTACACGACCTTTCAGTGACAGTGTTTAGTAACTCTCAGTCATTGAATAGTTTTATATTTCTAATATTGATAAGGTGATGGAAACAATATAACAAGAATAAATAAACCAGACATATATTAAAAATATTATTTACCATTAATTAAACCTGACATAGGCATTAATTAGGATAATGATCAACATTAAAATAATGCACAGAATGCATTTACACGTTATGCTTCAATAATTTCAATAATACTTACTTCACAGACACACACAAATAGAAACATACACACTATAAGACACTTACCATTTTTGCTAACAGCCTGTATAGCACGTTTCACTAACTGATTGAATTGAGCCATGTGTAACAAGTGGAATGAGAAGAAATAGCCATAGAATAAACTTCCAAGTAATGAACAAACTAGCAACAGCTGTAAAGAAAAAAATAAATATATATAAATAATGGTTAGCTTCTTAAAACTGATTCATTTATCAGACAGTCAACATCCTGTTATGATTATTTTTAAGACATTTCTGCCGGGTGGAGTTTAATCTGATTGTGTGATCAGCCTTATTTCTGTTTATACAGTAACACTCGGATATATCAAACTTGCTTAGAATGAAATACCTGCTTATTTTGAAGCATGTTGTTGGTCCCTCCAAACTTCCATAGTAAAATTTCGTTTATATCAAATTTTATATATCAAAGACTCAGCTATATCAAAGAAATTTTGAATCCCTGTGGCATCATAAGCATTGTAATTTACTACGCATATATCGAATTGTCATAAGCCAGTTAGAAAATGTCAGTTTCACTGATGGATTTTTGAATATCTGTGGCATCAAGAGAAACCTAATTAACTATGCATACATGTACATCTAATTGTTATAAACCAATTAGAAAATACCACTTTCACCAACAGATTAAAAAAAAGTAGCACCCATTGTTCATTTGTATTTGTACTAAGTGATGTTTGCATTGCTGAGGAGTTTAAACAAACTTTGACACCTGCTACCCATGTGTTAATTGCAATTTATTTGAAACAAACGATGTGCTAAAACATCGAAATGGTGTATAAATTGACTTCTGACTATATCATCATTTCATTAATTGTTTGATAAATGTTATTTTTATAATTTCGGTTATTACGAACTACATGTATATCGAAGTATGTTTGATATATGTGAGTTTTATATGACAAAATGGACTTAAAAAACTTGGATTTGTGAATGCTATAAAAAATGATTAATTAGAGGCTGCTTGATAGTATGTACATGGTACAACTGTATTTCAGGTTTAGTTCCAATAAGATAAACATAATATATCATAAAGCATTTATAAACATCTGAGAAAGTTCAGTCCTCAGACAGTCATAAACGATGACATGACATGTGTACTCACAATGTACCAGAATGTCTGAATACTGAAGAATTTCACTTCTAAGTTTGATTTTCTCTCGTCTTCTTTCTTCTCATCCTTGTCCTCATAAGATATCAAGAACTTCTTTGGTCTACAGATAGAATGAAACACAAATCTTATATCAAGTATATTTGAAAATATCTTTCTTACAAATTGTACTTTTAGGCATCATATTATAACTTTTAATACATTTTTTTTCTGATCATTTAGAGTTGGATAGATTTGCTTAGCATTTTACACATAAAATAGAACATACCACTGAGATTACTGTCCAAATATATGTACCTGTATTTATGTGTATATAACTGATTGTGTATAATATGTGTGTATGTGTGCATGCATGCATATGTGCACATGTATACAGACAATGGGAATTTGCTAAATTTGAGACCTGGCAATGTAAGCACTGATCATCAAGAAATATCAAGACTTTTATAAAACAGATTTTTCAAATGACATTCATGGGTCATACTACTTACCTCCAAGTTCTAAACTTTGGAAAAGTTGGATGGTTTGTGATGAAATAGCTAACAAAGACACAAAATGTGGCAATGTTGTGTAAGATAGCAAAAACCAATGACACCAACAGGACAATCTTTTTCTCAAATATGTAATCTGGTACAGCACTGCAGTGACACAAAGATACAGAAAATGACACATCAAGTTAATAAACAGGTCATCTCAATTATTTATTTAAAAAACTCTATTAACTCCAATGCAAAATATCATGATGTAAAAAAAGCAACATAAATAAAAGCAACTTTTAAAAGCCTATCAGTGGGTGATATTTTCCTTTCCTTATTCAAAAGTTTTTATCTTATAATGAAAGTTTATAATAGACCGATCCAAGTGATATGCGTTGCATCGGTTACTATTTGCGGTTCTGGTTTAGAAACAGCTATGACGCCCACTGTTAATAAGGGATGGCACCTTTTCACTAATGGTAAATACTGAAAATCTTTCAGCAAATTATTTCATATTACACAGAGACTGATATTAGTATTTCATTTGAACGAGTGTATCTTTCCAAAGGATTTAACACAATACTTATCAGGATATAACCCAATGATTGAGCAGACCGATTTTTCCAGATGAATGACACAGCTAAGCCTTAGTTATTCCTGTTGATTTATAGGGGATATTTTAGCATAGGTTTCAAAGCATTAAATAAATGATTTTAAAATGAAAGTTTTAGCTGAATTTAAGTTTATTTAAAATTAAAAATATTTGTAATGTAGAGTTTTGGAAATATTATTTTTACTTGTACCTGGGAAGCAATCATATATATATATATATATATATATATATATATATATATCACCTGTATATTATTAAATAAAAAATGTGCTTAGAGTATTAACACCCTTGACAATTTACATGTAGCAAACATTGCACAAATGCCTGATTCAGAAAATAAAATAGTTCACTTTCAATACAAGATATCATGCATAAAAACCAATGTTACAGTAATAGGAATCACCCATTGAATTATAATATATGTGATTTTTTATTTTATCCATTCACATCATAATGTCAGATGGCAAAGGTTCTACAAAAAATAAGTTTGAACTAGACAATGACAGCCATACAAATCGCGCTGAACGTTACTTAGTTTAGTGTCATATATCTACTGGATGAAGTCTATGCCATTTCTATTAAATGCTAAATTATGATTTGGAGATCACATATCTTTAATGAACTATACATAAAATCCAAATATAGTTAGTAAATAATCTAAATACAGCTTTTCATTAAGACATTTATCAGTCACTATATACCCGTAAATCGCCAAGCAACACAGTGATTCTTAGACTTCTAACCAGAGACCGTAGTTTGAAATTCAGCCACATGGTGGTACCAGGGGTAATTAAATTGGTCTATTAAAGATATTTCCCAAAGTATTTCTTTCTCTGGTCAAGTTCCACTGATAAACCTCACTCAAGTTATTCCACAGACATCTTCCCACATGTAACATATTATAAAATAATATATCTGCTATTGTGGACATATCTATTTACATTAAAAATCAAATTGATATATCCTTTGATTGTCAGTAGCCTAGAATTATAAAAGCATTATTTGAGATAACATCAACAAAAGATCATTTATTTTAAAGAAATATCCTGTGGGATCCTTTTAGTAATGATAACCTGAGTCAGTCATTCTATAAGAAATATTTGTATAAATATCAATTTATTATTAATGTTGTAATTATCACAATACCTGGCATAGTTAGGTTTGCCATCCTCCGTCATAGGTTGTTTCCAAGTTACCATGACAATAATCAAATGAATGAAACTCAAAATGATCATAAGCATGTTGAATGGATACCTGAAAGAAACAATAACAACATTATGGTTGAAGTAATTAATTAATTAACAACATCATCACATAATACATGTATATACAGTTGTGGAATTATATACATAACTGTGACATTGTTAGTCAGGACAACTAGTAGCCATTGAGGCTGAAGTTAAAAATTAATATAGAATAAAGTGAAATAAAATAATATAAAAGAATGATTGTCAGTGAATGATTATGATATGTCTGTGTGTTGCTGTCCTTTTGGTGAGTCTGTTGTGATGGTAAGTGTCCTTTCAATAGAATAATAATAATGTGCATTTAATAAAGCACACTTACTAGTAGGAGCCATTCAAATAGGTTCAAATAGTAATACCCCAAATAATATATTTAAAACGAGTTTTTTCCTGGGAGAAACACTATCATGAAAGTTGAAAGATCTATAGGTATGACAAATGCAAGCTATGTGATAGATGAATATCACCAATGGGAGTATACAAAAAATAACTAATACACACACACATATATATATATATGATTATGTCATGTATGTTAATTTATCATGTATATTAATTATTTGTCAAAGAAATCAGGGCACCTGGAGTAGCCATAATTAGTGGGATCAGTTTGAATTCTAAAATGATTATGGCAGAAGTGAATGTGGAGAGCAAAGTAGAAAGTGGTGAAGGGCAAATGGGTCCGGGGCAACACTTGTGGCCATATCTGTTGATGATGTTTTGATTCTTGTCAAAGAAGGGCCTGAGGTTTATCTAGCAAAGATGACGACTTCTTTATTAAAAGCGCTGCAATTCAACAGTTCTAACACAGCTTGATGAGTATCTGCTGATTCCATCTACAGAGACGATGACAGTCATGCTATGGCCACTCATCAAGCTGCTGTTCTTCGAAACAAACACTTTCCTGCCAACTAGTGCTGCATGCGAACACCTGTTCAGTGCAGCTGGGCATATCTTCACCCCAATGAGGGCCCGCATTAGTGACACCAACTTTCAAAATCCGCTTTTGCTGAAGTTGAACAAAGGCTTTGTTCAGTGAACTCAAGGTGGCAGCATACATCCACGTCTGTGAATTTTCTTATCTCTTGTATATATTTAATTATTAGTTTTGTGTTACACTAAATTTTATCTTCTATCTTCTAAATTTTTACGCAAGTAGATTTTGGCAAGTTTACTTCTACTCAAGTAGTTTTGAAGAGGCTTAGTTTTATCTCTACTCAAGTACAAAATAAAGTAATTCAGTCAGCTCTGGTCATTTCCTATTCTGAATAGATCAATTCCAGTCAATCTACCTGTAATTGTCACATTTTGTGGTAGGTTTAATATTTTGGTGGTTGGATTAAACAATACACTTGCACTTTTATATGAAATTATATGAAATCTATTTTTCATAAATGGCATTATGGCATATTGGCACTATCTGTATAATGATACATCATCGTAAAATTGCACTAAATGGATGAGTGATGAACTTCACATCAGAACATCTATTTTTCATTTTGGTACTTACACTTTCAGGAATTAATATTAGATTGATTTTATAACTAAAAAAAGTATCAAAACAGGTCAAACAAAATAAATTCTTCATCTACGGTTGTATTGAGTCATTTAGCTTCAGTACTGATCACAACTGGGACATATGGCCATGGGATAATCAGGTTGAGTCATTTAGCGTCAGTACTGGTCACAACTGGGACATGTATGGCCATGGGATAATTGGGTTGAGTCATTTAATCTCAGTACTGGTCACACCTGGGACATATGGCAATGGGATGATGGGGTTGATTCATGTAGCCTCAGTTTGGTCACACCTGGGACATATAGCAATGGGATGATGGGGTTGATTCATGTAGGCTCAGTTTGGTCACACCTGGGACATATGGCAATGGGATGATGGGGTTGATTCATGTAGGCTCAGTTTGGTCACACCTGGGACATATGGCAATGGGATGATGGGGTTGATTCATGTAGGCTCAGTTTGGTCACACCTGGGACATATGGCAATGGGATATGGGGTTGATTCATGTAGGCTCAGTTTGGTCACACCTGGGACATATGGCAATGGGATGATGGGGTTGATTCATGTAGGCTCAGTTTGGTCACACCTGGGACATATGGCAATGGGATGATGGGGTTGATTCATGTAGCCTCAGTTTGGTCACACCTGGGACATATGGCAATGGGATGATGGGGTTGATTCATGTAGCCTCAGTTTGGTCACACCTGGGACATATAGCAATGGGATGATGGGGTTGATTCATGTAGCCTCAGTTTGGTCACACCTGGGACATATGGCCCAAATATTACTGAATAGTTGAAGTGTTTATATCATTCATGGCATTACTGGCAAATATATGCTAGATCTTGTACATATACGACAAAATCTCACCAAAATTTCACCAAATATCTTGAGAATGGATTAGCCATAACTTTCTGCATGTATTTGATGTCATCCATAATGTCCTTAGACCAATCCATAAACTCCCTCAATTTGTTGCTAGGCGATGATCTGTCAACTTCATATTTGAACTTTTCCTTGACATCTTCGCGGAGGACAGCCTGTTAGAGATTAAAACAACAACAAAGTAAACGTTATGCAACATAACAAGGAAGAATTCAGACATTACAACAAAAACAAGACAAATATTTTACTTACAGGTTTCACAAAAATACATGAATAAAATTTGTATAATGTGATTGTTCACATGATACCGGTACTCTACATATTGTATTCATGCTTAGATCCTAAACACAGATATATACATAAAAGCAAACTAGTGTCAAATATAATTATTATGCTAATCTGCACATGACTAGTACAGGTTAGAGACAGATAGGTTGGCACATAGTTAGAGATGACTCAATTATGAGTCATAATAAAGTTATAACATGTATGCAACTTTGGTAACAGTTTGTTCACCTACATCAATAAAATCAGTACATATTAGAACTGAAACTCTGTAATCATTCTGTTACTGTAATCACAATAATTCCACATATCAACATAGTTTATAAAGCACCACACAAAACATATCGATTAAGAAATATTTTGCATTTTAAACTACTTAATTAAAAAGGTTCACTCTGTTATAAGCAATGAACAGGTCTGTTTTAACAAAATGATGTACAATTCATAAGAATTCTGAAAATTTTATAAGTATACAATTGTACATGTACTTTTTAAAAGATGAGTAAGTTTATAAAGAAAAACAGGCATTTTGGGTAAGTCAGTGTCAGAGAATGAATGAGTGATCAAATAATATTACGTGTTGAGAGATAAAAATAGATTAAACGTACTGACTAGACTCTATATACAGGAAAGATTTTCAAGAATAATCAAGTTACCTTATCTTTACATCTAAAATATATCTTCTGTAAGTTGTTGTCTTTCAGGATCTCAATGGATAAAGTGCCACACTCATAATAATTCCAGGCTTCTTCATGTAAAGGTGACTTCAACAGCTCTAAATATGTGAACAATAATTACAGATGATGATTACAATATGTGGTACCTGAACTAAGGTAACATTTTACAGTCAATCCAGGAACCAGATAAATAAGTCATTTTGGAACTGGAACTGGTGAATAAATATAAAAATGCATAAGATTCCAGTCATATATATATATATATATATATATATATATATATATATATATATATATATATATACAGTGCTCCTCCTTATTGCCACCCCTATATATTGCAAACAACCCCACTGGACATAACCCACTCAGACAAAACTCCATCAGACAAAATCCCACTTTAAAACAAAATGTGTCGTGTTTTAGAAAATTTATTTGAAATCAATTAAATAAAATACATATAATGTGAAACAGATCAAATGCATCTAACAGAGACTATATATATATATATATATATATATATATATATATATATATAGTTATTTAAGTCTTATTTTACATGTAAAGCACTTTTGAACATGTTATACAATATTATGGAGAGTGCTATATAAATGTTGTATGTAATAATAAAAATTATTATTTAATTAATCAATCAATCAACAGAACAAAGGCATAATAAAAACCATTATTAAATATTATTTTAAGAGTGGGTTTATGTCCGAAATGTGTATTAGTGAGTGGGGTTTTGTCCGAGTGGGGTTATGTCGAAATGGGGTTTTATCCTGGATTCATATTGCCAACTCCGCCTATCACCAACATTTTCTTTAGAACGGATTTCCTACCATGCTAATTCCCCCATAAACCACCCCCCACTCCTTCGGATACCATCACATCATTTTAGTCTCCAAAGCAATAATTTCCCCCATATATCACCAAAACAAAGGCATTTTACACGTAGGTTTATCAATCTCAACAACTACATACACAAACAGAATACTTAATCCTATTTTCCGTTGTTCTACATGTAAATTAATCATTATACGTGTATATCATGTTTGTAATTATTTTTCTTATTTTTAAATATAATGTTGCTTCCCAATATGTACAAAAGTTTACTCTGTATATTCGCCACTTTGTGGAGGCATAAATAAACATTAAAATAAAAGTAGACCTATAATATTAATTTGACTGTCTACTGTCTGCAGGTGTTCAAACCAAGTTGGTGTCAAATGCAGAGATGTGGTAGTATATGTATATGTGTGTCTGGGATGAGGCTCTTGGTTGATTGTGATTTTAAGACTGGCTGTCAGCAGCAAATGTGGGTGGTGTTAATTGATTGGTATTTGTGGCATGCAGACAACAGTGCCTCATTAATATGGTTGTGTGATTGGGTGTAGGGCAATAAACAACATTCATCACATCTCAAATTCTAATCATGGCAGCAGTATCTCGCAAACATAGATGCACAGCTCTGGATATATCAAAAGCAGGATATTATCTCATATTAAATAAACCAACTTAATTGAATATTAAAATATGTAAGTGAATCTAAACACAATTTTGATGACACAATCATAAATATAAGGACAACAACAGGCATTTAAATGTTGTGGCGGAATACCTCCCCCCCTTATTTTGGCAGATTATTTCCCCATTCTACACCTCCATATAATGCCACCCCTTTATAATGCCAACTTTTATCAAATCCCCAAGTTGGCATTATATTGAGGGAGCACTATATATATATATATATATATATATATATATATATATATATATATATATCTGGTCATTTTCAGAGCTAACAGTTTCTTCACCATAAACAAAAACAAGGTACCTGTATTCATTTTAAACAAATGTATGAATCAAGTAGAAAACAAACATACCAGTAATTAGTAATAATAATAATATTAACGTATATTTAATAAAGTGCCCAAGCTAACATGAGCCATTCAAACAACAAAACAAAACATTATCATTATTGATAAAACTCCTTTATTTAATTATATTTTAACTCAGCATCGTGACTTTAAATAGTTATTATTTATTTCCTTGGTGGCAACAATTTAAAAATAACAAACTTTCATCATAGATATAGGATGAGCAACAAACTGATCATCTACTAAACAGATAATTTGTGCACTTACTTGTTTTGTCAACATAGCTGTTTGCCTTAAGGTCATTAACACGTTTGAGAATGTGGAAGAAATTGAACCCAACATTTTGGACAAACTCTTTCATTTCACAAACCTTCCTTCCAATTATATCCTTACTCTGAAAAAATGTAGAAACACCTTAGTTTATATGAATAGAGATATCAGAGACAACAAGTTACTTCTACATAATATGGTGTCTTAATATAGCACTGTAAACAAACAGAGATGTTCAGAAGAGCTTCAAGCTGAAAACAAATTAACATATATTATGATAAACAGAGTAGAAGAGTTCTTTTGCTCATTGAAAGACAGGTAGATAGACAGATAGATGGGTAGATAGACAGATAGACGGGTAGATAGACATATTAAAAAGAGACAGATGAATACATAGAAAGAGATTAAAAAACAAACATTTTCACAAGATGGAATGTACATCTTGAAAGTAATGAAACATCTCTTAGAACAAGGATTAATACCCACACAATAAATGACTTCACTTAGTCTGACAAGTTCAGACAATTCTAATAAAATAGATATAAAATATTTATATATCAGATAGACAACAAATTGTACACATCAATATCATCTTTGTCTTCATCGTGAGAAGGTAACTAAATCACTAGAGTGAGCAAATGTGTATATTTACTGATCCCTGGTTGATAATTTAATATTATAAGATAATATTTTGGCCAAAGTTATTTATTCACCAAATGCCTTTAAGTTCACTTAGGTCAACTATAGATCTATATCATATTGTTCATCACTCTCTACGAGTAATGACGTATTATAACATCAATATTGAGATGACGCCATTATGTACTGTAATGAAAATAGATTCTTTGTAAATTATAATATTACTGAGCAGTAAATACAAGAAACATCCATTACAACAAACTGAAATAGTTAAAGAAACCGAATTTAATGTGAATTGACAATAAAGATAACTGAAATATTCTTAAATGGTTTTGATCCTATTTGGAAAAAAAGGTTCCTAGAGAGTGTCTGTTCATAGTATTTTATCTGATGTTCAATTATTGATATCTGGTGTACCACAGGGTTCAGTTCTTGCTCCTCTGATTTTCACAATGTATACATAATGTCTCAGTAAATAATACAGGTCTTATTTTTGACTAATGTATTAACATGTATAAACATGTCACATCAGTATGCCAAGCTGCCTACTACCATCATAAAAACATCCACTGTTTCGAAGCATTCTTGACACAAGAAGCACTTGTTACTGTGATCTATGCTTTTGTTACATCTTGTATAGACTATTGTAACTGCCTGTTATATGGCATATCTGATTATTGCATTAATCACCTTCAGCAAATTCAGAATAGTGCAAATTACAAATACTAAACAAATCAACCACATCACTGCAATTCTTCAAAAACTACATTGGCTACCTGTTAGACAGCGCATCCAGTTGAAGATTTCACTAACAGTAACAACTTTTAAATCTATCAATGACATGACACCTGAATACATGTGTGAACTGGTGTCCATTAGAAAGTCATCCCGAAAATTCAGGTCATCCAGTCAGATATTATTGCAAGTACCTTTGTCTCAGCTCAAGTCATATGGTGATTGTGCATTTAGTGTTACAGCCCCCACTTTGTGGAATAAGTTGCCAGCAGATATTAGAAATGCGTTGTCTCTTGAAAATTTTCTATCAGTTCTAAAAGTACACCTGTTCAAGGTTGCTTTCACAGATAAATAATTATTATTATTCAAACCTCTTATAGGGTTTTTACTGACATATTATTTTGGGTATCATTGTACAGTGACTGCTTGCTTCCTCAGGTTGTCGCTTATTCAGCACAGTCTCTATATTAGAGTGGTTGAGAATCTCCTCCCCCACCACTCACAGAGGAGCAGTACGGAAAGATAGAGCCAAAATACCTTGAGGGTGGTCACTGCCAGAGTATTTTACATCCTAAGGAGGTCTTTAACGTCCCCCTTTATTTTAATTCAGATGTTGTGAGCTGAGAAATTAATCTCTGGAAAAGTTTCCACTTCTTGCTGGGATCAAACATCTGACCCTTGTCACCAAGTGCCAGGTGCTTAACCGCTTGCAGTATAGACTTTGAATGGCTACTGCTATATATAGTAAGGGTGTTTTATTAAATATAAATTATTATTATTATAATTTTCAGTACCATATCATATACAATTTTTATTTCTGATAATTTTCCACATATGTTATGTAGTGTTGATGTTGCACATGTTTGGCTAAATGTGCCAGACAACATCCAAACAAAATGAGATTGACTGAATGATGACACATCCTTTAAACCCAGGTATTTAAGTGTTCTGCGGCAACTGTGCTACCTGTTAGGGCATGGAGAAGCTCCACATAACATTGTTTCTCATACAAGATAGACTTATTTTAGCACTCATCCTACAATGTGAGCATTTCATTATGGTCTTGATCTTGATCAGTGATAAGATTTAAGTCGAGATAAATCAATCTAACATTTAAAACATATTGATACAGTATGCTGCTTATGGGAGTTGAGAAATTATTATAATGCTGACATGGATCAATTAGATACTGAGATGTGTTTCACAGATGTGTTGACATTTCATTATACTATTTATAGTGTTAGTTACCATAAGTTAAATATAGAGACTTAAGCCTTATTGGTACTAGATAGGAGTGTATAATTAACAAAAATCTGATACATTTAACAATTATTTATATCAAGCAATTACCGGTAATAGATTTAATTACAGTAGGTCTCAAAGTTTATGAAACAATAAAAAGTAAAAAAATATAAAAGTTTGTGTTCAATATTTGACAAAAGAGAATTAAAGTTAGGAAAAATCAATAAAGTGATAGATATAACATTGATTAGACAATAATAACGTTTCATTTACCAGGTTATGGTGTTCCTACAGACAGCAAAAAGTAAAACATTAAATTATTAGAATTTGCTTAATTGATATAAAACATAATTATAATATATCATCCTATAAGGTAGTTAGGCACACACACATACACATACACATATATATACACACTCACACACACATATATATATATATATATATATATATATATATATGCAGACGCATACACACATACAGACAAACATATTGATCTATATTTAATCTGCATCCCACCCTTCATATACACTCTAAACAACATTATATAGGTTCACAACATATTATGTAGGTTTGAAATATTAAATTGTATAATTATGATAGAAGCTCACCATTTTACATTTCAGCATATTTTGTATTATTCTAGATTATTGTTAAATAAAGGATTGTCAAAAAAATAGAACCAACCTGTGAAATAATGTAGAACCATTTAACAAAATGGTTCTAACCACCCCATTAACCATGTAATGTTATTTAAACATTAGCTCTAAATTATTCATAATTGTCTATGAATTTATGCTAGCCATTAATCTTAATTGCTTTGGGGTGAATAATTAAAATAAATACCTTAAACACAGACAACTAAAGCTTATGCCATTAACAATCCTCAAAAACACAAGCTGGCTACAAAGTTGTGAAACAACTGACACAAAATGTGTTTGATAGCCATGCTGATAAAATTATATAAAAACGTCATATTGATTCTATGGCAGTTGTAAAATATATCAAAACACTTCACACATAGTGAATTGTTGTTAATATAGGATGAAAGAAACAATAAATTAAAAAGGGACTTATAACATGAAAACATTTCAAAGACATATTGTCACTCCATAATGTCACTAACAAAGACATAAAGTGAGCAATATAATTAAATAAGAGAAAGTCAAAGTATGTTTAATAAAAAAGTATCACTTCAAATATTAGTGCTTCATAATGAAAAAATTACTAATATATACAAGAAATCACCTCAAATAACGTGATATGTAAAATGTGGGAAGGTGTTTGAAAATGACACAAGCAGTGATTCAGGTAATCATCACTTCCAAAGGTGACTTCAATTCAGACAAATTGGTCAATAGGCCACAGTAATATTTAAGGGTTGTGGGGAAGGGTAGTGTAGTGTAGTGTAGTGTGTGTGTGTGTGTGTATATATATATACAAGGGTGTTCATACGCATACACTCAAATATGTTTATTCATACAGATTTACCTCTATCTGCTTTACCATATTATGATATACATTTTTAGTTGTTTTAAGGTGATGAAGTGCTCCATGTCTGATAATTAGAAAACAGCACATAACTCAGCAACAGGGTGCTAGTACACATAACTGTGCTAAACACAGATTGATATAATACACATTACCATCTCATCCACTTCAATCTTAGTAAAATATTCTGAGATATCCTCTGACTGCATTAGGGAAAAATAAATAAATCACGCTGTATCTATGTATGTTTTATATATATATATATATATATATATATATATATATATATATATATATATGAGAGGGCTATAGGAATGTGTGTGTGTGTGTATGCATGTTTATGTATGTGCATGCTATGTTTGGTTGTGTCTGTGTATGTGTGTATGTGTCTGCTTGCACTTTGCGTGTATGTGAGGGCTTCCTGATTATGTGTTTGTGTGTGTGATATATATATATATATATATATATATATATATATATATATGCAAAACACACACATATATATATATATATATATATATATACATATATATATATATATATATATATATATATATATACACATACACATATATATATATATATATATACACACACATATACAAATACCCAAATAGGTACACATTTCTGTTTGATTCACCTTTTCATAATATAACCTTCTTTTCTTAATGATGCATAATCAAAATTACTCTTTATGGATATTTTATGTTTGAACAAAGCAAATTAAAAATGATCAATCTTACATAATTTCAGTTAATTTCATTTATTAACAGGTTTTAAAGCTTTAAAACAGGTTAATTATAAATGAACCACAGAGTGTCAGCGTTGATATGTCATTTAAAAGGTTAATCATAATGAGAAAGAAGCGATGGACGCGGCACTCAGTTCTGTACAGTCAATATATTTATGATGTACATAACATTATCTAAACATTTTTATTACTTTTCTATCATACCTTAATCCTAATTAGATGTTATAAAGCATATTAGTTAAAGCCATTACATGTGTACATATTTTTGATGTAGTTTTATAAATTGACACAATTAATTTATTTGATGAAACATTATTAGACCTGATGAAATTATGACCTTTTTAAATTCCTAACATAAGATATAATTTTTAAGTTTATACACAAGAAGCTCAGATAGTCAAATATTGATGTAAACTAACTTTCGTAAGTTAGAACTCATAACAAAGAACAAATTACAAGACAACTAAATCATCGTGTAGTTTATTTAATAAATACCTCCACTCATCATTATGATATTTTAAATTTCACTTTACTCACCTGTGTTTTAATGTAAGATTCTACAGCCACTTGCCAGATACTATCAGCATCAATAGTCTCAGTAACTTCCTGGAAATATATATAAATATATATATATATATATATATATATATATATAATATATAGGTAATAACTGTCAATCATTGTGCCATCTAATCACTAAATCAGCTTGGCTATCTATGGCTGTGTGTATATGTGTGTGTATTTGTGTGTGTGTGTGTGTGTGTGCATGCGTGCGCGTGTAGCAAAGACAGTTTATAATTTGTAATTATGTATCTAAGCATAACATACGCTCTTGTAGATTCAATTTGTCAAACATAAACCACAAAACAAAAATAAAATCTCTAAATACTGAGATCAGCAAATAATGATCAACAACTGTCAACCTTTTTACTAATTATATCCAAAATGGCCACCAATTTGGATTTCATGATCTAATTATATTGGTATATATGAAATCATGGTATGTCACATTATACCAGAAGTGCACTCTATATAACTCATCATGAATAGGATTTATTTAAAAACTGACAATCTATATTTGCATTTGTTCTCTGAGTGAGGAATGAGGGCTTTAGCCAATACATTGTTCTGTAATATAGAGAAATTTTAAAGTGTTTTCTATATTACTTCACCATAGATAAATATAATCTTATAATTGAAGGAGTAATGGATGTTGTATTTATTTTGAGAACTTTTCTTGGTGGCTGTTTTAAGTCTAAATGTTCAAAACGAACTACACACCTTGACTAAAGTAAATAGATCAATTAGGTGAAATAGGATTGCTAAAACTATGTAATAATTGTTTACATTTTTCACACTACAACAATCAGTTATATTATGTTGATATTATACTTCTCATATAACAACATTACATTTATGTTGAGTTCTTCTCTAAAATCTATTTTGGTAGTTTCTAAATGGACTTATGATATAAAGATCATAATTATTGATGATTGGTGATTTATGGCCACTTTTGTGCACGTGGTAGGCTAATTGGGATGAGCGACCTCCAAAGGTAATGAAGCGAAGTCAAAGATGAAACACCCTTCAGATATGCCCATGCCGAGATTCGAACTCGGGTGGTAGTGATCTCTGGTCCAAAGTGCTATTAACTAGACCGCAAAGTCACCCATCAAGATCATAATTATCTATGTGTAAGTTTCTCTTAATCATGGCTGATCTAAATATTCATCTCGATCTAAGAAAATTATAATTATAATACTTTGTTCATAATTCAATATGACTAGAAAAGCGAAGAAATTAACTTTTTTTGGGATGGGCAATTATTTCCATGATAAACGATGGTTGATCAATTATCTGATACAGTGACATCATAAATACAATTTGTCTTCTACACAAGTTCATATTATATATGAGCATCTAACAGTTTCTGTCACTAATGAACATGAAATGAAAAAACTCTTGAACATAATTAACTTAAATTAATTTCTTTAAAGTGGGAATTAGTACAATAGTAATTTAGTTTTTTCAATTTTAAACATAAAGATGGAATAAATATGATAGTCTACCATAGCTACACCAATGGACTTTGTGTTTGCACCAGTCTCCTCATCTTTGTCAGGATTTTCCTCAATCATGGCTGTCACCAGTGTCCCTATAGACTTCTTGAGTTCTATAATCTGAATGATTAATAAATCTAGCTGATAACTGTATTACAAACCAGTGATTATGGTAAGGTATAGTTGGTGCTTGCACATGCACACACATGCACACACAAAAATACACACAGAGGTACGTACACACATGGATGCATGCATATACCCATACATAATAATTTCAAAACACCTAAAACTCAGTTAAGTAACTTACATCTCTCGGCTTACAACCCTGGAACTGAGCACTTCTCAGAATAAAGTTGATATAATCACAGATTTTGTTGTCAAACACAACCACCTGGTTGGCATGGTTACCCTGATAGCAAACAAATATTCGGCCAATAAAGATCTGATAACATAACTAATATATGATAATAATTGCAGTTAAAGAAAAAAATGTCAACAAACAGCATTGATTTGAATTATGGCACTGGTCACAACTGGGATATTTGGCTGAAGTGAATCCCACAAACACATGTCAAACAGGATCTGAACCCAGAACCTGGAGACTTAAGTAGCACAGTACTCTAACCACTGCACTATCAAAGTGCTCATTCACATTGTGACAAATAAACACATTAATGGTCAGCCATAATGAAGCTTAATCAATACAAGAATCATTACACAATAGATAACCTAACACAATGAAGCTAGATCAATACAAGAATCATTACACAATAGATAACCTAACACAATGAAGCTAGATCAATACAAGAATCATTACACAATAGATAACCTAACACAATGAAGCTTAATCAATACAAGAATCATTACACAATAGATAACCTAACACAATGAAGCTAGATCAATACAAGAATCATTACACAATAGATAACCTAACACAATGAAGCTAGATCAATACAAGAATCATTACACAATAGATAACCTAACACAATGAAGCTAGATCAATACAAGAATCATTACACAATAGATAACCTAACACAATGAAGCTAGATCAATACAAGAATCATTACACAATAGATAACCTAACACAATGAAGCTAGATCAATACAAGAATCATTACACAATAGATAACCTAACACAATGAAGCTAGATCAATACAAGAATCATTACACAATAGATAACCAAGTACTATTACTTGGCAAATTATTATTCTCTTTTGGGTTTAGATAGAATCATTACAAACACTTACTGAACAGAATTCCACGAGTGTATTGAAGATTTCTGTCACTAAATCGATGGTGTTGTTATTTATACTGCTGTATATCAGGCCAAGAAACTGAGCAGTTTCCGCGATCAGATTCACTGATTTGATGTTATCTGGTTGTTCTCTGAGATAATTCTAAAGATAACAAATAAACATTATATTGAAGGAAATCAAGGCAATAGCTAGTTGTATTATATCTGTTTCTTAACCCTTTCTATCAGATTATAACATTCTGTGTAGGCAATTGCTAGTTGTATTATATCTGTTTCTTAACCCTTTCTATCAGATAATAACATTCTGTGTAGGCAATTGCTAGTTGTATTATATCTGTTTCTTAACCCTTTCTATCAGATTATAACATTCTGTGTAGGCAATTGCTAGTTGTATTATATCTGTTTCTTAACCCTTTCTATCAGATAATAACATTCTGTGTAGGCAATTGCTTTCTGTAAACAAAAAGTTGACCTTTTAATCAAAGTATTGGTCAAACCTCCAACAACTGAAGAAAATGGCAAATATTGCAATTGGGTTTACTTGTGGTCTAGAAAGATTAATACTTATATCTGAGTAAGTAAGTAAAATATAATAATGTTGATTTAGTAAAGCATCCTTACTGACTATTCAGCTATTCAAAGACACTACACTAAGAAACCCCCCCCCAAAAAACATATATACAAAAACCCAAATCTGAATGATCAACATTCTTTATTAGTGAAAGCAAACTTGAAAGGGCAAGTTCTTAGAACAGATTAAAACTTTTCAAAAGATGATGGATTTCTAATATCCGCTGATAACCTTTTCCATAAAGTTGGGACTGTAACAATACATGTACTAACACTATATTACTTAAGTCATTACACAGATACCTGCAATAGTATCTGACTGGATATCTTGTATTTTGAGTGACTGTTTAATGGATGCCAGTTCACACAATTAAATGATAAAAGTTGTATAATAAAATCTTGAAATGGATATAAATAAATGGAGTTGATTAAGCATTTGGTTTGTTTAGACTTGGCAATGATAAATTCTAAAGCCTTTTCGATGAGATGAAACATCCCCAGAAATACAGATATTAGGATTTAATCCCACAAGCAGGAAGGCTACGGATGGTAATTGATAGAAAAGAATATAGAGCAATACATTAGTGGTCAGATAATGGTTGAGAAAACAAATAAAATATGGATTATCATGAGCTTAAATATAAAATAACAATATGTGCTGATAGTAACAACACTATGATGATTATATGTTATAGGCATCATGTATTTATTTGGTATAAAGGGATAAAGATTTGTTCTATTTTTATGTTTAACAAACTCAGTAACTCTAATACAATAGATCTTTTCTCGCCATAACTTTATTTGCAGTCTGACTATTTGATAAACTTCCACAAATAAACAATAATCTAATGTTAAATAAATATACCCATCAATGTAGAAGATAGAAGGCCAGTTAAGATGAGAAATTATGATAACTGGAAACATTATTAGTTAGGCTCACTTAGAGTAGCCATCAAAGTTGATTATATAGGGTCAGTGTGCTCACCATCTCGACAAATTGGTGTAGTAAAGCAAGTCAGTGTATTATACATTAGTTGGAATGAATATTATGTGAAGCCCATATTGAGGCTCGACATGCTTATATCACATGATGAGACTTCAGGAAACCCAGACATGGATCAATGTGTGATCTGATGAAGGTCATGCGCCTATGCTTCAAATACACCCCAAGACAATGCCAGGCGATGGAAGAAACAGCACCCATAGACGCCTTAGCCACATCCTTATCACACACAGACATGACAGTTTTCTGGCAGTCTATTAGCAATATGAATGATAAAAGTATACTACCGTCAACATCCTTTAACGGTATCACAGGTGTAGAGAAAATTAGTGAAATGTTGAGTCAACACTACAGTGGAATTATGAACTGTGTTAACAATGTATCCAGAAAAGGC
This sequence comes from Paralvinella palmiformis, assembly GCA_025642065.1. NCBI lineage: Eukaryota > Metazoa > Annelida > Polychaeta > Terebellida > Alvinellidae > Paralvinella > Paralvinella palmiformis. Next base: position 247,274 of record JAODUP010000861.1, on the reverse strand, counting down.
CATGTCCAATCATTATTAAATTCTATAGATTCCACGGATCATTTTATCATCAAGCCAAAGACACAACAATAGCTATTAGGGATCTGAAGAAAGGAACATCGGTTGGATTTGATTTGCTTGCATCCGAATATTATAGTAAGTAAGTAAGTAAGTAATTTATTTTATTCACAATTTCCAATCATGATAATAATAATGAGATTTGAAAGTTAAAATATATTAATATAACATACATACAATGTGGAAATTGTGGGACCAGAATAGCATGTGTTGCCTTCCTACTTATTGATGTATGTCAATAATATGGTGTTGTATATGATATAATATGCCATCCAGTTAAATCTATGTGCATGACTATACTTCCTAAAAGGTACAAACTGTCAATTCCCTCATTAACCCTTAATAACGCTGACCTTGTGTACACAGATTCTATAAAATATCTCAGTGTTGTTCTCAATAGATGCCTATATGCAAGCTCAAATACTATTCTACGTAAATTTGCATATTATATGCAAAACGTGAAGCTCCATCTTCTTGAATCGTATTGTTTAAATTTGTATTGTTCTGAACTATGGTGTGACTACTCCATGTCCAGTATATCCAAATTGACAGTAGCATATAACAATGTGTTTTTTAATTTATTAGGCTATGGTAGGCGTGATAGCGTCAGTTCTATGTTTGCAATCAACGTAATTGATACGTATGAAGCATGGATGTGTAAGGCATATTTCACCAAAGGTTGTTGTCATCTACAAATAATATTGTTACTTGTATTAATACCTATAGTTGTATTAATACCTATAGTTGTATTAATACCTATAGTTGTATTAATACCTATAGTTGTATTAATACCTATAGTTGTATTAATACCTATAGTTGTATTAATACCTATAGTTGTATTAATACCAACATATAGTTGTGACATAACTATATGTGACAGAAGTGGGATAATTATTTATATATTTGTCATAACTATTCACTTTCACTTATCCTCATCATCCCCCAGTGGGACCTAAGGTCACAATCTATCTATCTATCTATCTATCTATCTATCTATCTATCCCCCAGTGGGACCTAAGGTCACAATATATCTATCTATCTATCTATCTATCTATCTATCTATCTACTATCTATCTATCTATCTATCTATCTATCTATCTATCTATCTATCTATCTATCTATCTATCTAATCTATATATCTATCTATCTATCTATCTATCTATCTATCCCCCAGTGGGACCTAAGGTCACAATCTATCTATCTATCTATCTATCTATCTATCTATCTATCCCCAGTGGGACCTTAGGTCACAATCTATCTATCTATCTATCTACCTACCTACCTATCTATCTATCTATCTATCTATCTATCTATCTATAATGGCATTACACAATATGAATATATTTCCAGTTTATTTACAGTTACATTTTTATGCCGAAATAAACAATTAACCAAATTGTGGGATCCTCTTCATTGACTAGTTGACTATAGATATTTAATAGATTATACTATGATAGCTAGTTACTTGAGTCTGTGTGTGAACTGATAATGAGAAACATAATATATCTTGTCCATTCTAAACATTAAACCAGGTAAATTCCTAAATAACAATCAAAATACATTTGTTATCTCTCTATATAATAATAATATACAAAATTTATATAGTGCCCTATAAAACCTCGACAATAAATCATTCATATGGATGTAACAGATACCTAATATATTCAGCTAGGAAAATCTGAAACAAAAAGATTAGTTTTTATCTTCTTTTTGAAGGTATCAAGGGTCTTGTACTTTCTGATGGTTACACCAAGATTATTCCATAAGGTTGCAGCAGCCTTTCTGAAACATCTATTACTGTATGTCACTCCACGTGTTGTTGGTATGGCTAAGAATGCTCCAGACTTAGGCAATAGAGACCTTGTCGGCTGATACGGAACGACAAGTTCCTCTAAGTACTGAGGGGCAGTCCCTTGAAGTGCCTTAAAAGTGTACATCAAAATCTTGTACTGCGACCTGTATATAACTGGAAGCCAATGCAGGGAGTTCAAGACTGTTCTCTTTTATGAGTGTGAGTTTACATGTGTGCTATGTGATGGTGTCACAGTACTGTGGGTAAAGCCCACTATATCCAGACCGATTTTTAATTGGTTAAACACTCACTTGGGGTGCCACGGTCGATATATCTGGTAAAGTGGTATATGTATAATGAACCAAAGTTTTGGATCATTTTGGTTTCAGTATATTGATAACACCACATCTTAGTGTCCCTCCCACCACAAATTTTAGCATTTAGCATCATTTCTTGTAGGTAGTGTTTAGATTAGTTTATCTCTTTCAGATATGTTGTAAATAAAATATGTGAAGAATACAAATTGTGTAGTATTTCATAATGTATTTTGGTTAAGCAATTGATCAATTAATATAATGTATAATTTTACACGATGTATGCAGCAAGTAATAATTAAAGCGAGTTGTCAACATAAATGTTGCGTTTTGTTGAATTTACAGTTACATTATAATATTCAAATTTTAATACTGCTGGTTTAACAAGACAAGATGAACTGAGTGGGAGTAAATGTGATAAATAAATATTATGTCTTGAATGACATCTAACAATACAAAAATATATGATAACAATACCATAACATTGTTATAATGTCAAATATAACTGAAATATGGTAAAGTAAAAAATTAACACCTCTCTGAAGAAATAGCAACATGATATACACAGAAAGAAGTTAATCTCAGCAACCCTGTCATATAATAACAAGACTCTTATATTAATTGATAATATAAGGAGTTTTTTTGGTTGCTATTTTATGGCTTCCTTTGTGACATGGGAGGCTAAATGGGCCAAGTGACCTCCAAAGGTAATGAGGTGCAAGTAAAAGATGAAACACCCTTCAGACATGCCATGCATAGATTTGAACTCAGATGGTTGAGATCTGTGATCAATCACTCTGCCAGTTAGACAATGGGGGCCTTGCTAAGATAAGAGTTAATGCAGCACTTAAATTTCCTTGTGATTAAATTATCTGACATAATTAATATTACTCGATCTTTCGAGAACCAATCAGGATTCTTAGTTATTTTGGGTCAGGCTAACTTCTCCAATGTAATCAATGATTTAAATTTGTCACCATTATTCTGGGATATGATGCCACATGAAACCCAAAAATATGTCAATGTATAATGTAATGCTTTGATGTATGTATATCAAGTTATACAATAATTACTACGGAATACTGGAATTAGTATACATCACAGTGAATGCTCACTTTCAAAGTCCCCAAATCAACTTGTAACAAGACTTTAATGTACCATAACAATACAAACCTGTAATGTCTTGTTTTGTCCATCACACATCAGGCCCAGCATACGAAGTACTAGTTCTATATAACCCTCATCCTTGTAATCTAATAAGGAGTCATCCTTCATCGTGTATGTGGCTATTTCTTCGAGTTCCTTGTCATTATATTCCTGTAATTATATCATTCATGATAATATTACCAGCAAACAGTCTTTAAAAACCATCAGGATAATATATTTCTTAACTTATTCAATATTTAGTACTGATATTTGTTGTATAATATCTTAATCAAAGAAATTACTTGATTTCAATGAATTCCTGAAATTTTAGTTTAGACATAAGCACTATTTACTCAAGAAATTATGAAATATACAATTGCACCATTTATTTATGAAATTATGATTTATAAATATCCAATCCTTAATTATGTTACAAGATCAATACTTTACCTAGGAAATTTCATAGGCATGCAATATTTTAGTTACAAAATTACATGACATGTCATAATTTAAATACTAAAAGAATATCTGCATACTGTTGCATATAAAAAAAAACTGTAACAGATGTAAGCCAAAGAACAAACACAAAAGGTTTTTATACACAATGTTTAATCCTTGAATTTTGAGAGATAAAATGGTATAAAGCATTTCCTATAAATAATGATATATCCTGTCAAAACTGGCCTTCTTCGTCCTGGATTTTGCCCAATTAAATTAACATTAAATAGTCTTGATAAAGTGTCTATTCTCACTATCAGCCAGATATCTTATCTAATACCCTCAATATATTGATTTCCCACAAGAGGAATCTTAGATACTAATAATTACACACTGATGTGATTGATATATCACACCATATAGGATTATTGTGTGTGTTGTACTTACAAAGACGCCACTAACTGCATTTGATGTACAACGAATCAATTTGTTGTATACAGTTAAAACCATGTTTGCTGATCAATATTGGAAGAATCAGTTGTTTTATATATACCTATATATATTTGACTAATTATAAGGTAACTTGATGTTGATCAACATGGCAAGGTGTCATGGCAGTTTGACGATCTTCATTATAATTAATGGTGATATTCAGCATATTTGATCATTCCTATTATAGGAGTTATACATTCTGGTATTAAACATGTCTATGCCTCCCAGAAAACATGTTTGCCTTGAGCTTGTCAAGGAAGCCAGAATCAGCCCAAAGTCTGCATGGTTTTAGGAGTAAATATGCTATAAACTAATATGTTATTTGGACAATATGAAATAAATGCTGATGGCAAAAAGAAACAGTTTAATAATGCATCCAAATTTGATTAACTCAACAGACTAACATAGGAATGGTTTCAAACAGATTGTGCTAAAAATAAACCAATAACTGGAGCAATTAACCAGAGTAGAAGTTACTAATAGTTCTCTAATAATATCAGTGTGTCTGATGTTAATGTATCTAATGGATGGCTGACTTTATGAAAATCACATTTTCTGTCAAATGGCAGTCAATATGTGGAGAAAAGGCTGATTTTGATAAAACAGTATGTAAAGATTTCACAACTTGTGTTCTATTGCTGACTGGTGGTTATGGTTCTGTGATGAAACACAGGTATGAAAAAACTAAAACCACTTGTCACTGGAAAATCTAACAAAGCACGATATTTCAAGTTCATCGAAGTCAGCCAGCTGCCAATCATCTGGATCTCAAACCAGAAAGACTGGATAACATCCCGATTGATTCAAGACTGGATTGATGATATCAACAAACAGATGCATAGCAAAAAGATCCTGACGTTCCTGGATAATGCTACATCACACGTCGCTGACATATCATTGAGCAATGTAATCTTGAAGTTCCTGCCAGCCAACACCATGTCAGCAATCCAGCCCATTGATCAAGGAATTATTCAAGCATTCAAGTTCAGACACAGAAAACATCTGATGATTCATCCCCTTTACTAGCTGAGAAGTTGAGAGGTTGGGGTCCAGTTTAGCAAAGTCCTTCACTGTACTTGATGGCATCTATTGGATAAATACTGCATGGGTTGACACAGAATCACACATGATCACTGGTTGTTTTAAGGTATGTGGTTTCTAAACCACCAAATATTATACAGCTGTCATCATGTATTACAATTGTGTAGGTCCAACATCGGACTGGCTATTTGAATAAATCAGCCAATTGTCTAAACTGGCTATTATTAGACATCTTCAGGGGGCTGGTTTAGACAGGTTCACCTGTATGTGCATCATTTATTCATAAAATAACATGAATTATAAATGGAATAATCATTCATGAAATTTTAAAATCTGCATCCCATCAATATTGGACATATATTTACTAGATATATGGCCACCTGACACTGGCTGCAACACAAGGCAAGATTAATGACCCCATTAACCGGCAATATTTAATCATAGTGCATCTTAAACTGATATTGCTGAAAGAAAGATTAGCTTGCTTACCTGGACAACTATCTCTGGAGTTTTGTCAACTAGTGGTGTGACCTTGTTTTTCTTGTTGTTTTTCTTGTCGTTTTTACTCATATTAATGGGTTTTGTTAAAGATTTTATCATGGATGACTCTTCTAGGTGGAGTTTAGAGTTGTTTAGTGAAAGCATACTACCCATGGGACTCTTACGACCATAACGCATCTTTAACATATCACTTGTGGTCTTCTAAAGGGATAGGAAAAATAGCATTACTCTGACAGATGGAAGTCTCTGTCCTGTCCGTCCGTCCGTCCGTCCGTCCGTCCGTGTGTGTGTGTGTGTGTGTGTGTGTGTGTGTGTGTGTGCATTTTACTCATTTTGAAATGCAAATATGTAAAACCATGAATAGAAAAGATACTGAATTAAACAAAGCCATAAAAGTAATCATAAAAAATTAAAATTTTGAGAGTCATGATGCTTAAAATGAACAGAAACCCAACTTACCCTTTTGTGACCTTTATTATCCATTGACATCCTAGAAGCATGAAGCTGACTCAGTAATATTGAACCTGCCATATTCACTGCCAGTACTTCCTATAATATGATAATAATGGAGATTAGAGTAATATTAGATAGCAAACACACACACATTTTATCTGTGCATGGAACCACCTCAAACAAAATTAACACAAATAGTATTTCCTCAATATATTTCTACAGAAATATATATGTTAGACAAGATATTTAGATCTAACAAGCACACATCCACCTTTAACTTTAACAATAATAACAGATTGTAAATAAACTTTTACAATGGATTACTAATATTACTATTATTTATCAACAGCCAAGAAGTCTAGCAGACAGACTTACCACAGACTTAACACCAATCAGACTTAAGTCATCCACACAGAGCCATCTATTTAAATGTTAAAAACAAAACAAATTCCTGCCAACCTCAACTTGTCTGCCATTTTTCATTGCCTTTCTCAGTGTTTTCATTTGATCAATGGCCTCCTCAATCTTTGCTTGATGTTGAGCAATGAGAGAACGTCTGAAGTAATAATAATTTGAATAAATACAAATCATTAATAACTATTTTATAAATATGTCTACATCAAATAATGGGATATAAAATACATTTTTATTTGATCAACAATAATTATGATGTTTTTATTAGAAACAATCTTCTGAAGATAATTCACAAATGTCCAAATATTAGTAGTGAGTATAACTTAATCATAAATTACTGTCATCATGTATAATTAATTTGACATTTATTTTGTTAAAAGACATCTATTATTATTATTATTATTATAATTTAAATATTGCTCACTTTTCCTTGGTTGCTATGGCACTGAGATTCATCCTACTCTTTACAGCAAAGAAGAACTTCTCTTCCCGGGTTCCAAGGAAATATTGTGAGAGACTTTCCTGTAAAATGTATGCCTATTAATGCTAAACAAAACACTGAAAACTATCATAAATCATAAATACAAAATTGTACTGAATGACATCTATCGTATTATTTCAAAATACAAATTTCAAGACTGTTAAAGAAGATCCTAAATGAAATTGGATTTGTGCTTTATTGTAATTTATTATAAAAATTCAATCTCTATTTGTTATAGGTATCACACACACAGACACACACACACACACACACACACACAGGACAAATTTTGAACAAACAAACCTGCACTGATTGATTTCCACTAAAAAGCATCACTGCAAGGAAGGCTAACACCTCTCTGACAATGTCATCTGTTGTCTTTGATAAATGTGGAAGGATCTTCAACATTGCACCATGTTCATCAAGAGCATTCTGAACCATCTGAATTACCAAGAGCTGTCTGGAAATTGTAGAAGAAAGTCGTTTATAATATTGATAACATTTCGTGATCCAAAGAGTTGTAGAGGAGATTTGGTGATCCAGATAGCCATAGAGGATATTTGTGTGATCAAGAGAGTTGTAGAGGATATTTGGTGATCCAAAGAGTTGTAGAAGTATCTAAATAAGATATAGATCACAGAAAATGATTCTGATTATTTATTATTTGTAACACATTATATAAAGTTAAATACTAGTAAAGACAAGAAATTAATCAAAGAGCAAAAGATCAAAATCCATCAGACATTCAATTGATCAATTTTTCTATCTATCTACCCATCTATGTGTCTATGTATCTTATAGACTATTCAAATTTCCACTCTTCACCAATTCCCTTCACCATATTTAATATCATCTCATTAACTTTGGAGAACACTCAGCCAATTTGGCTTAATGTGTATACAAAGTGGCTCTAAAACAGCAACTTATAATTCTACCTACCTAAATAATGATCTAGATTTCTACCTATATGTAGATATGGGGTAAAATACATTTGTATTTGTAGCTGAAAGTATTTAGATGCTTTTCTGAGAATTTGTAATTGTATTTGAGTTTTCCAAAATGAAAATTACTTGTATTTGCATTTAAATACTTCCACAAGGTGTTTGATATTCAAATACATTTTCAAATACACAAAAAATATTTTTTAAACTGTTTCAAGTATGCATCTGAATATTTTGCCATCAATATGATTCTTTCCTGGAAGCAATTTTATAATTGAATTGTACATAAACAACCATGAAGTAAATATTGTCTCTCTTTAATCTTCATTAAGTGGAATTAGTGACCTTTTTAATGTATGCAAACACACTCTCACATCACAGGTTAACATTCCCAAGAAATACAACAACACAGACGCTCATCAATCGTATTTATAATCTGACATGATATGTACTATTTTAGGTGAGATGATATATGATGTTGTGATGTGTGAGATGATATATCTGATCATATATGTGAAGATAAGATGATATATATGATGTTATGATAATGTGTAATGATATATGTTTTGTGATGTGATCATACATTATGGCCCCATTATAGTCCATTCATTGACGTGGTCAGGGGACTTGTATGTCTCAGAGAAAGCTATGCCAGCAGGAGCTTTGGATTCTGTTATGGACACCCAAACTGGACTGGTCAATGCGTTGATGCTAGACTGATATGGATTATGGGTGAGGTAACTCTAACAGAAACCTTGAGTGCTGAAGGGAAAGGTATTGGGCCACATGGCGCACTGCAACAGACCACAATATCATGCATCAACATCTATTATGAATGGATTTCTACACAATAATGACGTGATCGATGCTTGCCCAGTGATGACTCACCAGGCCGGTGCGACACCAGGATCCTTACCTCGAGGGCGCCCATCCTCAAATACTGGAGGTCCTTCCCGACCTTCTAGTGGAGCCATGGGATGAGGAAGCAAACCTACCAGCAGGACAAAATCAACATCTGTTGCTTCCAGTGCGCCATGTGGCCCAATACCTTTCCCAATACCTATCAACATAATGCACTGAAATGCTGAGGGAGTTTCAAACAAAAAGACAGAGCTTCAGCACTTTATGCATGAAAACCAGATCAACATCTGCTGCTTCCAAGAATCTTATCTGAAAGAATCGCTGAGCTTCAAGGTCAGAGGTTAACAGACCTTCAGAAATGATTGCAGTGGAAGTACCAAGGATGGGGTAGCCACAAAGCAAAACAAATACGTCTGAGGTGCACATTGTAAATTTTTGCTGCCCAAATAACAAAGAACCTCTCCCTAAGAGGGCACTTTTGTAAAAAAGAAAGACTTGGAAAAGACACTTGGGGAAATCTGAGGCCAAAGCTCAAAGAAAACATGCCAAAGAGAAAACTACCTGGCAGTAAGTAATCTACAGTGAAATGGGTCTATCAAGGAGCAATCAGATAACATCTTGAGTATGGATCCAGTGCATGGTCAACAGCAGCAAATTAACATCCACAAAAACTAGACAAGAGTTCAAAACCAAGAACTCCGGATAATAACTGGAGAAATGAGGTCAACCCCCACTGAGAAAATGGAACTGTCATCAAACCCCAATAAAATCCATCAAGTTAATTCTTTCAGCTGCATCCCACCATTGAAATCTCAGCTAAACAATATAAAGATCTTCACAGTGATCCAATATCTCACCAGCCGGGAGAGGGACACAGTGAACAATACAAATGAGTATCTCTTCCTGACAGATGCTTTCTCTGTCCTCCAGGTTCTTGAAAACAAGAAGCTTGACAAACCTTCAGAAGCCCTACATCCTATCAGCAGTGTCAACCAAGTCGTGTTACGATGGATCCCAGCTCACTGTGGCATAACAAGAAATGAAAATGCAGACAGACTGCTACAACTGGGTGTAGCTAAAGAATAGGATGATAACTGAGTGACACATGAAGAGATGAAATCCGATATTAAATCTCGCTATAGACCTCCCAAACTAATCAAAGATTGTTACACACAATCCCATGAGGACTGGACACAACAGGTTCAACCAGTACATACACAAGAGGTTCCAGCAGGTAACTTCTTTTGTGTGTTCCTATGGAGAAACACTCAACTTCTGTTCCTGTCAAGATGACCAAACATGTCATCAAAGACTGCATAAACCTACTACAGCTACCTGGATAACTACAATAACTCTCCAGAAGAAGCTATATGACACAAGAAGTATCATTCATAGTCACTGCTAGTCTCAATGTATAGTCAACAAGTGAACAAAAAGAAGATATCTTACGGTATAAGAAGTGATGTATGTGATTGTTAACGAATAGTATTAGAAAATATGGCATCAAACGTTAAAACAGGGGGGGGGGGATTATATGTGAAAATTATTTGTATTTGTGTTTGAAAAGGGTATTTGTATTTCAATACATTTACATTTGAGTGTATTGGTATTCATATTTGACCTGATGAAAAGTATTTGTATTTAAATACTTTACAATCTATTTGACCCCATCTTTAGCTGCCTATATGATCCTCATATATAAATATTTTCCACACACACACAAACACATATGCACACACACATGCACAAACACACACACACTATATAAATTCTCTGTAATTGGGCCGATGTGAGGATAAAGAGTTTTTTATTGTCTTCACCTATATTAAGGTGATAGTGATGATGATTGATGTTTTATGGCCACTTTTGTGCATATGGTAGGCTAAATGAGCCAAGCAATCTCCAAAGGTAATGAAGCGAAGTCAAAGATGAAACAACCTTCAGATATTTGTTGTTTAACTTTGTCTTTGCGTGGAACGAAAGGTCAAGGAACTTGAATCTCAAAATAAATTCAAACATAAAAATATGTACTGTCAAAAGATTAATTGTGTACAACAAGTGTGATAATTGTATCTGTCTCTCTCTCACTCTCTCACTCCTGAGAGAGAGAAAGAAAACAATAAAAACACATTCAGAATTCTAATATTTAAGCCTCCTATTTTGTAACTTGATAATATTGATATATTTCCTATTACTAACTACTCAAATTATTATAATATATGTACAGCAGATAATCTCCTAAAGTGTTGTACTTATCTATTTTAATGTTTGCTACAAAGATTTTATGACATGTTTCAATGTTAGATAACATGTAAAGCTAATTGTGATTGAATGTGTACTCACTTCGGCTTTGTCAGTGTCTTCGTGCTAAAGCAGTAATATATGTAATGTATTTATATGTGTATGTGCATGCATGTGTGTGCATGTGTCTGTGTGTGTGTGTGTGTGTGTGTGTGTCCAGCTAAAAGTTATCTAATAAACCTAGGAGGTCTGTTAGATAACAGAAGACAATGACTGATAACATTTATTGTTAGTCAAAGATTTCAGGTATTGAGGCTGGCCTTAAAATATAATTTTAACAGACCTCATCCACCAATCCCAAAGAGGTGACTAACTAGCTGCTTCCACTTACTTGTTGTTCTTCTTTACATCAAATTCCCAGTCAAGTGGCAGTTGGACTATCTGGTTGTGTACAAGAGCCCTGAGCAGCTGGAGACATTTGTTATCCAGCTGTTCTTGATTCAAACGATCCCACTCATTTACATAGTTAGCAGAAGCAGAAATCCTGAAACGTAAACACTGATAGCTTTAAGAAATCAAATTATGTAAATTATTGCGTTTCTAACTAATACAAAATATTGTCAGTTTACAGTTCACATCTGGCTGGCTTTATCATCGTGACTCTTATAACATGTGATTTACAGTTAACATCTGGCTGGCTTTATCATCGTGACTCTTATAACATGTGATTTACAGTTAACATCTGGCTGGCTTTATCATCGTGACTCTTATAACATGTGATTTACAGTTAACATCTGGCTGGCTTTATCATCGTGACTCTTATAACATGTGATTTACAGTTAACATCTGGCTGGCTTTATCATCCTGACTCTTATAACATGTGATTTACAGTTAACATCTGGCTGGCTTTATCATCCTGACTCTTATAACATGTGATTTACAGTTAACATCTGGCTGGCTTTATCATCGTGACTCTTATAACATGTGATTTACAGTTAACATCTGGCTGGCTTTATCATCGTGACTCTTATAACATGTGATTTACAGTTAACATCTGGCTGGCTTTATCATCCTGACTCTTATAACATGTGATTTACAGTTAACATCTGGCTGGCTTTATCATCCTGACTCTTATAACATGTGATTTACAGTTAACATCTAGCTGGCTTTATCATCCGTGACTCTTATAACATGTGATTTACAGTTAACATCTGGCTGGCTTTATCATCGTGACTCTTATAACATGTGATTTACAGTTAACATCTGGCTGGCTTTATCATCCTGACTCTTATAACATGTGATTTACAGTTAACATCTGGCTGGCTTTATCATCCTGACTCTTATAACATGTGACTAAAGGGAGTTGACTCTAAATAACCTTATCGTGTCAATCTTTTACAACGAGTTTGGTGAAAACGATTCACTAGATGGTACCAGTATGAAACAAGGTTGTAGTTAGCCATTTTTAAGATGGGAAGTAATGGAAATTTTAATTTAAATTGATGGTTTCTTCCATTTGTAGATATTAATAATCTAGTTTTTTATTTACAAATCTCAGTTGAAGTTAAATTAGAAATTAAGCCTAAGTAAGAACCTGAAATGAGTATCAAAGGCAAAATGGTTAAAAAAAAGTATACAGTTAATTATTTAATTTTAACTATATAATTACGGCAAACATGCATGTTCTAGCCTACACTGAAATATTGAGATATTCAAAATATGTTTTTTGAATAACATGAAATACAAAGACTATTTGAAGCTAGACATACTCTAACTGTTGTATGAGCTTCCCTGCCATTTGGTATTTCTTTTTTATATTTCTCTCTCTTTGCTTTATGAAGCACTTTAAGTGATCCTGGAACTCTTGTCCTAATGGCAACTCCTCATCTCCACCAATCTCAGTGTACTCTAAAAAAGAAACACATTTAAATGTAAGAACGTGATTCGACCCGTGTGATCCGTGACAAAATGGAATCAGACCGTTGAATCCAGAAGTTAAAGACTTCGGGTCGTAAACTTCTGGATTCAACCGTCTGATTTGAGTATCCAGGCAGACTTTCTGGAGATAAATATCTCAGAAGGTGAGAGTGATGTCCGAAAAACATGGATACCACAGGGGGGATGACTCTTAACAAATCTCCACTCCATGAGGCCTTTTAGTGCGCGGGTCAAGCAAGACAAAATTGACACTTGTTGAGTTGCAGGCAACTTTTCAAACATACACCAAGCAAAATAAAGCTTTTTTGTGTATGCCACAAGCAAAACAATTGTGCTAATACCTAGTTATAGGTAGTATTTCATAGTATTTCAATTTGTTGTTGTTTCAAAAAGATATAGAAATTCAACCAGGCGGGGAGAATCGACCACAACATTAAAACCCTATTCGTTATTTATTAGACTTAAGAGTTTTAAGCTGGAACATAATATATCACTGAATAATTGTTTTGTGTTTACTTTGAAGCAATTTGCAACAATATATAACCAAAAACAATTAGTGACTGAAAGTGGTCTTATCAAAATTAGAACTTTTGTCCAACTTCCACTTTTGCCATTTTGTTTATATAATAACCTTTACATCATTGAATTTGGGCAGAAATAACGTGATCAGTGCCTTTTTAGAAACATTGAGGGACTGGTAGAAAAGTACTTCTTGTCAATTGCTGTATCACGTATACTAAGATCAAACCATTGAAGGTGTTCCAACTTCTCTACTTCTCCCCTAAATTAATTGAGTATATTTTAGGTTAGTAGCTCCTGGGGAGTGCTAAACTTCCACCTCTTTTTATTTTTAAATTTGTCATGAATGTTTTTAATGTTATGTTAAGGGGGGGGGGGTCCATTGTATAAGCAATGCCTCAAGCATCTTCCTTTTCAACATTCTGTATGCGTTTGCTTTCATTAAAATTATGTATTTTGAATGTCGAAATAAACAATTTGAAGAAAAAAAAATGAAGGTTAGCCAGAGGCAGGAAAATAATAATAAAAAGAATTAAAAAAAATTATTATTTCCTGTCTGGGAAGGAAGATGTATCCAGAGATTGGTATTATAAATATCCCTTTATATGGTAACAAATTTCAGTATAAACCTCTAAAAAATTAAACAAACTATCAAAAATATAACAAAAACAGCTTTCAGAAATTTAAAATAACAATTCCATGTATCCTAATTTGATATCATCTGGAACTCCAACAAAGGCTTTCAAAACTCACCTAACCCATGTTTTAATGCATCTCAACTTGTCAAACATTCATTCATGCCAAACATTTGGTTTGTTTGACAAAACAAAGTATCACTTCTACACAATTAGACATATTTTACAGCTGGTACTTTTATTTAGACTATTAGAGCCCTTTAAGATTTATTTGGGGAGTGCAGTAATTTGGCAAGAACTAAAAGATTAAAATGTTTGAAAATCAGAATGTCAGGTATTGTTGAAAACAAACAATCCAAGATTTTCTTACCTGTATAAACATTTGAATACTTTGCTAAGTAATTAATGCATGTGCGTGTGTGTTTTTTATGTGTGTATATGTGCATGCATGGGTTTAACAATTGTTAATTATTAATATACCACCTTTATATAGCATCTTTTCCATAGTAGTGTATCACATGTTCAAAGTAGTTTAATATCAACATTATTTTCATTTCATTATTTTGAAGATACTAAACTTAAAGTCCTGAAAGTGGATGAAATATGAAGTACTAAAAACATCAGAAGTCTTGACAAGGTATGACAAAGAGCAATAAATTGCTGAAATATTACTGAAATATGTCTGAAATTTGGGAAACATGTACAAGTCACATCAAAGTCTTATAAGCAATTACAAATATAATTACAAATACTATAGAATTAAACTTGACAATTTTTGCAAACTACTTTTGTCTGAAAATGTAATGAGCATTATTTTGAAGTGCATTTTGCTTATGTTGATGTTGCTATGTCAACAGTTTACCTTTCTCTATTTTATCAAAACCTATTTGTGTCTTGACATCATTATATCCACCATAGGTGGCGCTGTAGTTAATGGCAAATACATTGAGCTGACCATTCAATTCCTCTTCCTGTTGGAAAGATGCCAGATATTCCTGCAAAGAATTCAAAAATACATCAAAATAACCAGCACATAGGTGCTATGTTGATCCAAACCCCAAACTTAACTCGTCATGATTCTAGGTAAAGTTAATATATGTTTTACGGCCACTTTTGTGTACATGTTAGGGTAAATGGGCCTACATATATATATATATACAAAATATAGAATAAACAATATATTGCAAATAGGCCTTTATACTTACTACCGACTTCCCATGCACAATGTATCAATATAGAGACAATTCAGTGTGCAATGTAATTATTAATTTATTGTGAAAGAGACACTTCATAATACGACCTGATAACAAATAAACAAAATGAAGATAACAGCAATCAAATGGAAAGATTCAAATATTATCTGCAGTACTCCAATAATCCGTATTCTAGATGCATTGTGCCTTTGGGCGAGTGACTGATCCAAACTACTTACCTGACCAAATTAGTGCCTCTTTGAAGCAAATTATGCGATGATCTTATAATTGTTTTGTGTACGTTGTTTTCCATTTGTTTATAAATTCTTCATGGTGGAAGAATATGCAGTGATAAGGTCTATTTTTAAACATAATGGGTGAAAGAATATTTTTATAACAAATTGATCTGATTCGAATAGAATCAACTGAATTTTTATGTCACTGGTAAAACAAAGCTTGAGAATGTCTTCAAAGCACTGAGTATTTATTTAATATCAACAATTTTCACATGGAATTCCCAAACTTACAACTCTTCATGGTAAATTGCACTTGACCTTGTTGCAATGTTAGAGTTTACACATACTGGCCCACTATCAGCACAACTGTTAGTTTTTCAAATGGTGGTCCACTATCAGTTCAGCTTTCACATGAACCAAGAATATGTTTGCTTTGGGCTAGTAAAAAAAATATTTGGTCTGGTGAATCTTAAATTTTACTAGCCATGGGGTTAGTGACACGACGAGATATTTTACCAGTCCAGATTTATATAACAGAAAATCACACAATCAACACAGCTTTTGACTGAGTTATCATAAACTGATTAAACTAAGATGGTGTATTCAGCTTACAATTGTAAAGTTATGCATTAAGTCTGCTTTCTTACATCAACAATTAATATTCAAGTGACTGTATTCAGTATTTACTGCCAATATTATGTTCTATTAATGAACATAGTACAATTGGCTAAAATATAGCAGATCAGAAGTAAATGTATACTGGTATGTATGTATTTGTATATTTCTGTGTACAGTACAATGCCTCTATTACAGTCACCATTGGGACCAGTGATTTGTGGCCATAATTGAGGACTGGCCACAATACAAGACAACCCAAATTTAGCTTCATTGAGAAGCTTGTTCTTGAAATTTGAGCCATGCCAGAATAAACATTAGTTCTAGCACATCTTATAATCAAAATTTATTCATGGAAATATAATAAAAATAACAATAATATTATACAAGTACATCACACTGTGATACATTTGTACAAATTAGTAACATTATTGAGTTATTATTTAGAGAATGAGGTGATAGCGGTTTACTTTGTGATTAAAACAGGTGAAGAGATTACTTCTTGCAAGTCTGATTCTAATGAAACTGTTGTATCATAGTTTTTAGTGAGTCCTTTGTTGAAAAAATTATGTTTTAGATGACACATTCACTTGGGAACATCTCCAGCTGTTTTAACCGGACATTCTGGCTCATCATCCTCATCGGCCTCGTCGTCCTCGACAGCATCAACTGGCCTCTCAGTGAGGAGACACATCGTCATTTACGGCTTGGGTTACAGTTATCTTCAAATGCTTCCATAAGTTTATGCTTTCTTTTCAGAATATTTTGTACCTGAGTATGTCACTTCAGTAAGTTACCTACTGCTTTTATCATCACTGTTTTTCAACAGGTCTACTTTTTGTTTGAGTGAAAGTTCATTTGTTTTGTTTTTTGTAGCCATTTTCACAGATTTGGTATTTGTGATTGTGCGTATCCACTAACTAACTAAATTGATATCATTCCATTTCACAAATTGTGGTAGCATTTATACAGAAAGTGAGCAGCAAGTTTATTTTAACTGTTAGATAGAACTGTCAGAAAACATGTAATGTCATGATGAGGCACATTGAAAATCAAACCAACTTATCTAATTCAACAGTTTGCTATGTCTCTTTGAAACTAATTATCATCATGTGTGAATTGCTGCAGTCAGGTAAAATTGAGATTGGCCACAGGCAGTCAGTTTTATATGCTGATTGGCCATTATTGAGGGCTTCGATTGGCATTTTGGGACTTCAAGTGTTGGCCGTAATACACATAAGAGGTGTGGCCGCTATTGCCAACATACTTAGCATTGCGTTAAATGGGCTGATGTTTTGGACCATAGAATCTAGCCAGATTATAGGCAATGACCATCGTTCATGCATGGCCACAACAAGGCATTGTACTCTACATGTGTGTGGTAAATATATATATATATATATATATATATATATATATATTTAAGCAAAATGTTATACATTTCAGTGTTTGTAGAGTTAGTTGTCATTGTTAGAAATTACTTCATCATATCACCTTTCTGGCATCACTAGAGATATTGCCCATGCTTGCTTTTGCCCCAAATGTCTGCTGAAAGTCCTCCATCACCTAGAAAAAATTATTGATTGTGACAGATTATTACTAATAACACAATTAATAGATGTTTAATACAGTTATAGAAATTCCTCCATTACCTAGATATAGCAGATTATTACAACATATTATTACTAATAATACAATTAGTAGTTAATATAGTTATAACAATGGCTAAGAAAATGTTACACAACTAATGATAGTAGAACACACAAAGACAAACAATTAAAACTTTCTTAATAGAAATTACAACAATTAACTTTGATTAAACTTATATATTCATTCAATGAGATTCTACTGATAACAACATTTCTATTTTTTCAAAGTAACTTTAACACAACTTTAAAAAAGAGAAGTTTTAAAGCAAAGAAAATACATAAAGTAGGACTTGTGTGAACTTAGAAACTAACAACAAATAAAATAATTAATTTTTGACATACATATAAAAAACTAATCCATATATATTAGAACTGAATATGATTTAAACAATAACAGTTGTAAGATGAGAAATATTAAGTGCATCAAAATAATGAATTTACTTTGTCTTTCACTTGTACATGGTTCATACAGCCAAGATTATATTATTTCCAGGACATTTCCACAATTTTTCCAAGACAACATTACTGTTTTCCAGAGCAAAGTATACAAGGTAATAAATCAAGATATATGCAAAAAGTATATCATATTTATTCAATGAATGATCGATTATTGACATTTTTGTGGAACAGCCTCCTCCTCACCCCTTCTAGCTGTCTGATCCATTCACTTTAATTTTAAATCACCTGGGATATAAAGACTATGTAATGGTACTCTTTTTCTTCTGTAATCAAAATTTTCTTCTACAGGTATAATACTTAGAAAAAATATTGCCTGTGAAAAAATCTACTTAGAACAAAAAAAGCTCATTACTAGGACATTTCCAGGACATTTTCTGATTTTATCAAATTCAAGGACATTTCCAAAACCTGGAAAATGAATTTGTTATTTTCCAGGTTTTCCAGTACACATGGAAAATCTGTTTCTAGGAAGCAGTTAATACTTCAGAATAAATTATTTTCAGAATGATAAAAACAAAAAAAGGAATTTCAAATTTATTTACTTTTGTGAGAAATTAAATTATGCAACAACAACAACAACAACAACAACAACTGTGTGTAATAAAATAAGAAGAAACAAAACCCTGAGAAAGATACAATAACTATGTTCAGTGTTTTGTATCATTAACTGTAGTAATGCTACAAATTAAAGACATAAAGCTACACTACATATAGACCAAATGTTACCTCTTTTTTTATATTATCCTTAACAGTTGCAAATAAATAAAGGAGATCCATTATAATTGTCAATAACCAAATAAAATAAAACACACAAATATCACATTTTGGTATTTTCATTTTACTTTCCAAATTGATCAAATACAAGAGTTAATGTTTAATTATGGCTTGATGTCTACCCGGTATTCGGTATAAAATGACTGTTTCTTAATTTAAACTGTTAATAAAATGTCACACTATTTAATTTTGAACAGAAATTTGAGAAGATTTCTGTAGTTATTAATCTGCTAATTATCACTTGATGTTAATCAATCAAATTTTAATAAAATAATTGATCACAATAATATGTTGGCATTATTTTGCAGAGCATATGACTGTTGTACGCTGTTATGATAAAGAAAAGTACTACAATCTGCAAATAACTGCCAGGGATGTTTATTTATTGGAGCAGCAATTTACACAAACAATTATTATGTATTATGATACAATACAGGGTTGAAAATTAATGCTCAACCAAGGCGAGTAAAAAATTTACAGAACTAGTAAATTTTCAGTTTGAGTCTTCCTGTAGGTGAATACAGTTATTAGGTTAAATTAATGAAGTTTCTGCTATGACATGCTATGACCTAAATATAGCCATTCTTTATATGATGTAGTCAGGACTAGTGAATTATTTTCAGGACTAGTATATTTTCAGGTTACTAGTCCTGTGGACTAGTAATTGATTTTAATCAGTTTCTAACCCTGCAGTACTAGTATACCCTGCAAATTATTGACAACATGTTATCACTTTAACAAATAATGACAAATTGTATTTGACGTGAAACTAGCAAAGACAAAAATAAACAGAATAATTAAAGCAATATGGTGGTGTAAGACTTTTGAAACTCATGACATCATTTCTTTCTTTTATCTATAGAATCAAATGTTTCTCACGGATAGATCATATTAAATTTTACAATTTAAAAACAATATTATGTTTAGAAGTAAGCTGGTAATATGAGTAATTAGACTCAATTTACATTGTTCATACAACATGAACATTTGTGGAAATTACTGAACTGGATTTAGAATGTGGGAAATAATCATATTATAATAAAAGGAAATTCAATATTTTAATTACCAACAAATTACTTGCCTCTAAACAAAATAAAAAGACAAACACTTTTACTTGGACAACATTAAAAAATTACCCAAACAAAAGTTAAATTACTTCCAATAGATCACTACCACATAACTCTCCAATTAACATATACCATATACAGTTGTGTACATAAATAATAGAATATGAGACCAATGTTCAAATAACACTTTACAAACAAATACATTTGTAAGTTGTAAATAAAAATAATTATTTTATTAGCACATGCTCAATTGGTTAATTAGTCAAAGTTTAGTTAGTTGTAAACATTTAACACATGACCAGTGGCAATAATAAAAGTACTAGGTTTTTATTAACTTAATTTTATTTTTATCTGATCATAAATATTGTAAACCATCACACAAGTTACTTACATTAACTGCCAGCGTTGATGTTGACAGTATAACATTAATACACCCAACCATACTCTTCATGTGAGTTGGATTGCTAATCAGTGGACCTACAACTTTGCTGAAATCCTATAATCAAACAGAAACATTCGTGTATATTCAGTCTCTAAAGATTTCATTTATATATAAGTAATTACTGTAATACATATACCAAATATAGATATACAGTGAAAATCATCTAAACTGGTGTTTCTTGGGACAGTAGAATATTCTGGTTTATTGTCTAGTGGCCAATTTTCACCATTTAATGTTAAGTATTGTAGGCACCTACGCTATGATGACACATTTAAATGTGACTCTACACATAATATGTACAACAACCCGAATACTTTAATGTTAAATGTGGTCTTAGATAAGATTAACTTTAGCAGACAAGTCAAGTCACATATGAGAACATTTTCTACATGGTATTGACACAATTTGTCTGGACAGTGTTGACACAACTTGTCTAACTTAAAAAACACATACTAATATTCTGTAAGTGTGACAATTAATATTTCGTAAACTATACAGCATGTTAAATGGCAGAAAAAAACATATTTGAAATATTCTTGGTGTTAAGTAAATGCTATCACACATTGTGCAAATTACATTGAATGGTGAATGAGTTTTTGAGTTCAGTTGAGTTGTTTGGTCTCATTATTCTCAACCAGGACTTATGGCTGAGTGAAATGTACTCAGAGAAACAAATTTCACAAACTGACAATCTGTAAATTTTCAATACAGTGCACTTAAGCCACTTCACTGTCATGTCACATTAGGGTGAAGGGGATACATTGGAAGATGACTATAGCATGAAGCTATGAGCTTTCTAATGAAATATTTGTATATTCACTACCTTATTTATTTGTTAATATAAACCTTACTTATTTATTATAGATTATTGAATAGTATGTACCTATAATGAAGTCTTTTACTAGTCCAGATATTAATTCTGGTTTAGAAATGCTAGTTACCTATAGTCAGCAAGGAATAAATTAAGCTTATTTGCAAATTACTTGTCATTTCATTCCCACAACTTATATATTTCTTGCAATAACTTTAAGCCACCAAGTGATCGGAATACAAGTTAGAGTCAGTGCTTTAGTCAAATACCTTTTTCTTACAAATAAAATATTATTATCCATGAACAAATTTCAGACTTAACAACTGATATAGTTTTGTTTACATGTATATATATTGCCCCATTCAGCCTGGTATACAAGATGCAGTGAGTGCCAATCATCAGCTGGTACATTCTTCACAGCCAACTTACTTTAATAAATGAGATAACATATTAATGTAAACTGGCATACATCATTAGAACATCCTAAGTACACCACAATTTTAGTTGGCATATGATACACACATGGAAATTGATGGGTAATTTTTGAATGCATCATTCTAAAATGCTACAGGAACTTTGTGTAATGTGTTCATGTTTTTATTAAATAAGGAAATATAACACAATGTACTCTTTATGAGCTTTACTTAACTGGTTCCCTCTTTAATTGACTCTTTTTTACTCTGAACCAGCTTCAGCTTGAGATGACTTATTAGAAGCAGGTGTGTGTGTGTGTGTGTGTGTGTGTGTGTGTGTGTGTGTGTGTGTGTGCATGTGTGTGCATGTGTGTATCCAAACAAGTACTACTTATTGGAGATAAACAAGACTCCACAAATACACACATGCTATTATGTGATTTTAAGCAACATCTCAGGATTGAAATGTTAAATTAATAGATTAAGTTTTTAAAAATTAAAAAAAAATTGTTTACTAACCACTAAAGACTGAGCTAAAGTGTCAACGTAGTCAGCCTCCTCTGGATGATTCTCTCGGTCAGGTTGATAAAATGAGCGGAAAAATATCTGAAGTAAATATATTTTTAAAAAAGACAATATTTTGGAAACTTACGTAAGTTTATTATGATGAGGACATTATAATTGACTTAATGAAGTGTAACAACCAACAACTAAACTGTTCAGAAATAAGTAATGCAGGTAAAATATAGTTAATTAAAGTAAGACATTTAGGCAAAAGGTTACCAGAAGAAATGGCAAGACAGCATCAAGAATGTAATGCAGACTTCCATGGTACTTCTTCCAATCTCCATGACCTTGTTCACTGTAGAGATAATGAAGACATTATTAAAATATGTCAGTTACTGAATTATGTTTAATAAACACTTTTATGATGACAAATCATTCATAGTTAGATTCAGTTAATTACATTTACAAGTTGATAACAATTGTTATTGGTCTAAAAGCATTAATTTATTTTAGTACAACATTTATATATATCATTATTAAACATGTATACATGTATTACTATATATATATATATATATATATATATATATATATATATATATATATATATATATATATATAGTCAAACCTGTTCTTAATGCCATGTGGAGGACTTGCTAAAGTGGTGTTTACAGACAAGTGGAGCTTCCAGACAGGTGGAACCCAGGTCTAAATATAAGGTGGTAACAAGCATACGTACTACTTATTTTTATTCATGCATACACATACTTTATACACATTTGCACATAGATCTAATATATATATATTTATATATATATATATATATATATATATATATATATATATATATAATATCTTGCTTTGCTTCAGTGATGAATTCATCTTTATTGTGAAATTCATATCCTATAGGTCCGTAACGCGATCCAGGAATGTTCCATTGCCAGTATGTAGAGCAAACATTCTTAATTGTTGTATAGATTCTTGTACTCTGTCAAATGATGGAGGTGTTTATGACTCTGTTGCTGTTGATTCACTGTCAATATTATTACTCACACTCAGCCAGTAAATCTCTAGCTGGAAGATCTCAGTCAGCAGATATGGCTGTCCATACCTGGAAGGTTCTCATATTTGCTGACAATTTATATCCAAAATATTTGTAGATATTCCAAATACAATTGTAAAATAATGCCTTTATCAGTTTTAAGTTTACATATCTCTAACAAGAACTACTCAAGCAGCAATTACCTTTACTCAAGGTGTGTTTAAATCACATAACAATTACATAACAATGTAAATAACACGGTCCATTAGCCAAGACACAGTCCACATTAAACGTCATACACAACGTCGGAGACATAATTGGGGAAGAGCTATCATTGGTCAATATGTTGGTGACGTGCAGCCAATGATAATTAGCACTCAATCATGCTGATAAATCATCAATCAAATGATCGCAACTGGTAGTTGCTTGACAGGTAATATTGTTGGCCGTGAACTTTGACACTATGGCGTTTGGCGGCGACGGGCAGGTGGCAGCTCCAAACAGGTCAGTTTGAATGGGACTTGCATCCGGACTTTGTTTAAATGCAGGTGGCCCTCCCAGACAGGTGGCATTAAGAGCAGGTTTGACTATATATATATATATATATATATATATATATATATATATAAAGACTTATATTAAGTAAAACCTAAAACATGCAATAATTCCAAATTCTCAAAATTACAACATGTGTGTGTGTGTGTGTGTGTGTGTGTGTGTGTGTGTGTGCGTGTGCATGTGCAATGCCACATTAATCAAAACTTAAGTAGTTCTGATACTATCATATACATATATATCATGTATATACTTAAGTGAACTATTGTGATATAACTATTACAGATATTTGGCGAAATAGGTACAAGTTTAAATACTAAAGAACTATCACCACCACCACCACCATCATCATCATCATCATCACCATCATCATCATCATCATCATTATCATATTTAAGTAACATACAGAGAATAACATAGTTAGTAGAATTAGCAAATGGGAAGCATGTTATCAGTTAGAAGACCAATGCCAGTGATAACTGAGTGACATCCAGAAATATTCCTGAAGAATCCTTCTTTATTCAACAATTGCCTTGAAATACACCTACAAATGGGGGGGGGGTCATATGTACAAATGTTAATAAAAGACAAGATAATAAAAAATTAAATTCATTCACTAAGTTGAACTAATTCATAAAAAAATTGTTATGAAATCTGAATTATTATATTAACACAATTAATATAATCTTAATTGGTATCTGTTGGGAGGGTTTCTAGTATTTCAAGCACAAATCATTAAAAACAAGTACTTTTTATATCATTGACTATCAGATCATAGTTAATATATCTAAATGTTTCACTGATTTCATTGAAACCTGATTCGAACTAAAACAAAGAGTGTAACTATTCCAGACCAAATTAGGGATGATTTTGTAGGCTTAAAACATTAAGGATAAGTGGCCACAATAAATTATTGACAAGTTAAATTAATAACTAAAAATAATAATTACATTTAGTTTTAAAAATAATTCTATACTTTTTATTTCCAGCTCGTCACCTTTTTGGGTTTTATTTATCAAATAATAAGACAGTGTCATAGCTGAGTGGATACATTTTGTAGACATTTATTTGAGCTTCAAAGTTTGAGTTATACTGCTAGCTTTACCGGTAGTTTGTTCTGTTCCCATAGTAACAGAAGCTATGATATCGAAAATTGCTTAGTTACAGGTTTTGATTGATATAAATATCTCAACATTGTCTTCTTTAGCAAAATTACTATCATTTTCAAGTAGTAATTTATTAATATATCTTTGATTACTTTCAGTAGGTATATCATGTCTTCTGTTATCTCCCCTGATGAACCTAGCTTATCACTTCTGATGTCTATCTACCTGGCACAATCTATATAAGGCCCAAGTAACAATCAGTTATTTGTCAATATGATGGGTCATAGAATTAGTTACAGTAGATCATTTCGTGCATTTAGTTATGTGTATATATAAAACAATCTTTCACTTATTGTAATGTGAATAATAAAAGTTGAAATATGCAAATAAGTATATAACAAAATGGTACTAATAAGTAATAAATAATGTTAGACAAGAGATAAACAAATGTAAACTTAATTAACAAATAGTGTTAAATACTGAATAATAAAATGTAAGCTGGCCTAATTAATTAATAACATAATTTGGCACCTGAGTATGTTATTCAATTTGTCGGGATTGTCAAGTAGATCATCAATTAGGCTTGTGCTGGAGACAGAAGAAAATAAAAAACAAACTGAGGATAGAAAACAAAGTTATAAGCTAGATATGAAATGACCAGCCAGTGAGTCATATGTCTCCACACTAGCTGGTGGCATAATGAAAGATATATGCCATGAAATCATTAGATCTGGTGTGTGTATAATCAGTGAGAAAAGATGTATTATATGATTACAAGTGACACATGAAGAAGTAAATATACATTTATATTATTGGTCAGTCAAAGAAATAATTTTGTTTATAATATGCAGGCTAAAAGGGACACTTTTGCAAATTATTTCACTAGATGGCGCTGCTATTCAACTAGGTTGTTAGACATTCTTAAGCCAGGATGTATAGATGTTTTAATGTAGTTTTTCCCCCAAGTCATAACATATACAGGACCAACAGCTAACTAATATAATCAATGCACTTCAAGTTAAGGAACATAATAATAATATGATTAAAATTTATATAAGTGAAAATACTGCACACTAAAGAGATTGCTAAAAGCTCATAGTAAAGATAATTATCAAGTTTTGGTTATTTCCAAATATCTTGATTAAAACTCCAAAAAATAAGACAAAGAAATCTAAATCATCTTATTCATTACACAGTTGAATAATGTATCATTATTTAACAGTATAACTAATCACAGTTTGCAGTTTTAACCCTGCAAAAATATGAAAAGTTCAAACCTCTCGAATATTAATGCATTTAAAATAGTTCTAGAAAATATTATGTTTTTTCAGCATAATCTCTTGGCTCTGAATGTTTCCTTAAATGTTTGGTTTGTTTCTGTTTGATGAAGTCTTGATATTTAGTTTTCTTTTAAGATTTGTGATTTGGAAATGTCGCAAAATAGTTTCCAGGAAATCAATGTTATCAAATGATAAGCCTGGCATGAACCTAGTTGCATTGCAGCACCATTCAGTTGAACTAAGTTCCAAGGTACCCTATTAAGAAAGTATTTCGAGAAAAAATAATGTGTATATACCTAATAGACAAAATTTCAGCATCATAAATGAAGTCTACAATACTCTAATCACTTTGGATATTAAATTAACTGTTTTACTGGAAATCAAACAATGCTCAATTATGAAGAAAGGTCTTTTAAGCCCTGAAGAATTTGTCATATCAGTCTTTAAAGATTAACAAATGAATAGAATACATGATCATTTTATAATACTTGTCAGGACATACACAGAATATGGATACAAACAGTTATAAATATTTATTTCTGACATATAAATTTAGCACAGGTTTATCAATAATTTAGTGGTCTGTCATAGAAATGTATCTAAGATACGACAAACTAGCAATTTATAGACTCTTATAACCATTTTTAATGAAAGAAAATCTTCAAACAATTGCATAAACATTGTAAACAAATATTAAATAATACAAACATTAAATAATTATTTAATAAACAAAAAAATATGGAAGCAGCACCTGCAGATGTCATTGAAAGTGTCTAGATTAAGAAGGATCTCATCCACAAAGCTTCTACTGAAGACAGACAACATCAAAAGTGCAGTGTTAGACAGAGAACAGCTAGAAAACTGAAAATATTTAATAACATGTTCCACAATTGGAATTCCTTATAATAATTTACATTTGGTCAAATATAGTCATGTCACATTGACATGCTGTTAGCATAACTTGATATGATGACAATAAAACTAAAAATTACTGAAATTATATTAGTTAATTTGAGAAAGACATGTTTCACTGGCTGTATGAATGTAGTTTTCAAGAGAGAGATTTAAGTCCTGGTCAATGGGTACAAGTAACATTTTATGAGATTGACAACAATTAACATACCTCACTATCAACTCAGATCAGAAAAAAAGATCTGCTTAAGTACTTAAATAATCCTGATATTATAAATGCTAGCAGGGCTAATTTCACAATTTATCACATTTAATAGATATTTCTATCAAATCAAAATGCCCAAAATTTATGTAAGTTATTTGTTTTGAATTTTAAATGGTAGATATTGTTTGCAAAAATAAAATGACCCTTCAACAGATCAGTGTTATGAACAGATATGACATTTTAATAAGATAATCTGCTCCACAAAGTAGGTTTATGTGCAGCATTAAATATACATCTGCCATATGGATTACACCAAGACACAAATACCTATAAATATATAACCAGGTGTGCTATTGTGACAAAAGATTACAATTGATATCAGTGATGATTTAAACAGAGTAATACGTAAATCCAGGTGAGGATCCAACAAGTTTAAATGTGTTTGGAAAATGTAAAAAAAATATACTACTGGAAAAATATTCTGATGTGGACAAGATATAAAGGAAGCATCACAGAAGATAATATATTATCTTTAAAGAACTTTTAGATGAATTATTTATATGTTGACATCAATAATATCAATTTAAAGCACACTCAGGTCAACTTGTGATTACTTGGATTATTATGACAACACCGAGCTGATTGAGATATTTAAGATAATATTTGGGGGACATCTTTGTAATATTCTGATTAATTTAAATTAAATTAATTAGAAAATGATCTCATTTATGTCCATAAGCAGGTAATTAAACTTGTGTATAAGGTGATATCATATCTAAGAAGGTAAATATTAACAAAAATAACTAGAATATCAGACGTGAAGCAGTATGATTTTTAATCTGTACAACATATAAATGATTAACCAGCAGCTCCACCAGCAACAACAACAACAACAACAGCAACAACAACAGCAACAAAAGCAGCAACAACAACAACAACAATTAAGCAAAACATAAAACAATCTATTTCTTTCCACTAAATGGTTACTCACAATTTTCCAGGAGGTTTTTTAAGTAATTGTTTTACTGTTTCCTGATTGTTCTCAGCAAATTTGGTTAGAGAAGACATAACCTCATGAAGACTGTTAATATAGCCCCACATCTGTCTGGAATTAATGATATAATAACACCTAATAATATGATGAGGCAATTTACTGGTTCGCGTGTTCTGACACTCACTCAACTAACCAACCAATTTATCAATAATTAATACAAACTTACCAATAAATAAACACAAACAAACAAGGACACATAAAAGTGCAAAATATACACTTTATTATGTCTCTAAAAGTTGCGCTCATTAATACAAGAGACCTATATATTTATTGTGGGGAGGGAAACATTTATAACAATAGCTGATGATTAAGCGTTGACAACTTACTCATCATGTGGCAAGTCTCCAGCTCCGCTGTCTATCATTCCACTGGCAGTGTTTAGATAGACCCACAATAAGAATCTGACATAAGGTCTTTTCAGATTGTTACTGATGTTAGCATCTGTCAGGATCTCTAAGAGCTCCTTAATACTGAAGATCGTCTGACATATGGATTCTATAAAACGATTCTCACCCTAAAGGTAAACAAATTCAGACTGTGGATAGATCCAGATACGATACAAGACAGACAAGATGAGTTAGTCAACTTCAAAATACTCTAAAACCTAAATTAGTTCACAAGAAATTAAATATCTGTCTGAAGATTTATCAAGTAGATGTTTCTTTATAAAAAAAGGAAACATTTGCAAAAATAAGTTCAATAGAATGGCGTGGTTCCCATTAACATAATTTAAAAGCTGACATTTGGATGAATATGAATGTACTGTTTTAATTGAAAAACCTGATTATGAAGAAAAGACATTAATATATAAGTGAATACTTACTCTTAAGGAAACTAATCTATCATGTTTGTAATTAAATTGCTCGAGATTTGAATTTTGTTAGTTAAACTTGATGAAGAAAAACTGTCAGTGTATGGTTTGCAACTGGTGACAAACAGTGCATATATAATTTAAGCACAACATAGTTTATAACACACACACATGCACACACACACACACACACACACACACATGTACACACACACAGAGACAATAACATACCTCAGCACAAGTTGCTAATAGATCAACAAGAGATATCATATAGTCCAAGTCAGGACAATTTTCTCCTCTCAATAACTGATGTCTGGAATATAAATATTATCAGTAAGTGATGACTTCAATCATAAAAAAAGTTAAAAAGTATTAAACTAATATATTTATAGATAATAAATATCTCTCTCTCTCTAACTATCTACCTATCTATATATCGATCTATCTATCTCTGTATTTATCTATCTCTATCAAATATGAATTAACTTGAACAATTCCAGCTTGTTTAACCAAAATTTGACACAACTGACTAATGCACAATGTATTTTATAATATTTCTCTCATATCAATCAACCATTCTAGATAAGGATTAATTACTGTTAGTTAAGGAACTAAAATCATACAGATATTAGCTTTCTTTCAGCTTAATGGCAAGATGCAGTTTGAAAGAAAGACGATGATCTTGACTTGACAAAGACTTCTTATTTTCAAGAATGTAAAGTGTATACTGATTAATGATGATTAATAATGTAATGAAACAAAAAGATTATGTAGTATCATATCTTGTTAGTCAGCCCTTAGAACATAAAGAAATAAACAGTGGGCTGACTCTAAAACCTGAAACAATTTCCATTTTTATGTTTCATTTCTGTTTCTTTTTCTTTTTTTTCAATTGATTATAATAATACTGACTTTTATTAGCATTATCTATCACTTATATGTTTCAAGTTATACATAAAATATATGTTTTTGTTGGTAGAAATGTCATACCAAGTTTGTATTTGCATGGATCACTTTGAGATGGTCACCATGTGGCTAATTAATTATACAGTAGAATATGCAAGTATTGCTCAGTAGATATTTATGAAGATCCCTTATATGACACCTAATCACTGCTAGAGATCTGAATTACCATATATACAATTAAAATATCTACATATTGTACTGACTTTAATATTAAATAAAATGATAGTTCTAATAAAATCAATATATCAAATATCTAGAATTATTGTTTTCTATATTTTAATAAGGAATTGTACATTTCAATATAGGATGAGAAAAAATCACTCTTAAAATAGTTTCAAGGTTGTATGCACTCTTAGAATTTAGCTCTCTGGTTTAAGGATAGAGTTGATATTGTATATTTGTTTAGGAAACCCGAGTTGAAATGTGTGATGATGATGATTGATGTTTTACGGCCACTTTTGCGCACATGATAAGCTAAATGGGCCAAGCGATTACCAAAGGTAACCTTCAGATATGTCCATGCAGAGATTTGAACACGAGTGGTAGTAATCTGTGATCCAATAAGCTACCGCTAGACCATGGAGGTACCCCGAGTTGAAATGTGTAGATGACACTAATCTTTTTTTTGTTTTTTTGGCTATCATAACTGAGTTATTCTGATTTAGCCAGATATTGTTTTTAGTTATCATGCCAGTTTACTGTTGGGAAGGTATCTATTAATTAATGTTACCATAGTAACATTAAATTGAATCCTTAAAGAGGAAGATTATCTAAACCTTGATGAGATGAGTAATAATGTCTGGTTTATATATATGGCTGGTTTATATATATGGCTGGTTTATATATATGGCTGGTTTATATATATGGCTGGTTTATATATATGGCTGGTTTATATATTTGGCTGGTTTATATATATGGCTGGTTTATATATATGGCTGATTTATATATATGGCTGGTTTATATATATGGCTGGTTTATATATATGGCTGGTTTATACTGTTTTTAAGCAAGCTGGTTTACATTTATGCATATGGCTGGTTTATATATTTGGCTGGTTTATATATATGGCTGGTTTACATATATGGCTGGTTTATATATATGGCTGGTTTATATATATATGGCTGGTTTATATATATGGCTGGACTATTTAATATCCAGTCTATTATAGATATACAGAGCTAAAATACACACAATATCCCACTCCCAGTGACTACCCAGTAATACAGAAGAAAATGGGAATTATTATGATTAAAAACTAAAGTAATTAGTAATCTACACATCCATATTATATTTTGAAGTAATTATTTATAGCACATTATGAAGTGACAATTGGAATACAGATGACAATAGTGAGGTTTATTGCAACAAAATAAAGTGATAATTAGTCAAATTTGGCTTTATACAATATATAATCAACTTTTCCAATCTTGATCAATAAACAAAGGTTATTCAGTTAATATTTCTATCCAGCATATCAAATCAAATTGTATTGGTATCTTTGTTTACATAACACACACACACACACACACACACACACAGACACAGACACATATATATATATATATATATAATGATACCAACCTATTCTCTGGTGGCTGATCTATAACATAGGCTACTTTGTCTCTAAGTTGCATGAAGTACTTCATTACATATCCCTGGTTCCTCTTTAATGGCAGATTAAGTTCCTCAACCTTAACTAAGGCATTTAGTAGATCCAGGAACTGTGGAGCTTTGTTTGAGAAACTAGAAACAAGCTGCATTATTTTTTGTACCTGGTAGGAGAACACCTTCAGACAAGTGGACTTGTTACCAGTAAACACCTATAATGATTGAACAAGCTAAATTTACTGATTGAAAATAAACATTAATTAGACATAAAGAGATTCAATCTGCTGCAGAAATATATTACCTGTGGGAAGATAATCAAAGAAATGTACAAACTAGAGACTTATCTATCTATACTGTGTGGCTGTGTGTTTTATACACACACACACACACACACAACACATATATATATATATATATATATATATATATATAATTTATATTTGTATTCACTTGGTACACAAATGACAAACCTCAATTAATGCCTCAGCCATTTCTGGTTCAGCACCCTCTATGTTCAGTAACATGTCTAATCGGTCAAAGAGACGTTGCTGGACAACTTCATTCCCTCTAGCCAGAACCTTAAGTAGAGTGAATGCCTTCTGGAATATGCTACGAATACCACTATACTGGTCCTGGATATGATGAAATGATAAAGATTTATATAAATATAATAATTACATACACAATAATCTATGGAATAAAACAATAAACAAAATAGTGGTGATATCTCCTAAAAACTGATCGTTAATTAATTATATTTATTATTGGTATTAGAATAGATTTTGCCGAATTCTATTTATAAAACAATCGACACATGTTTGCCATACAAAAATATATATATATATATATATATATATAATAGAGAGAGAGAGAGAGAGAGAGAGAATAATAACACATTTTGGGGAAACATTAACAAAATACCATTCCGTCATGATTCAAGATACATAATATATATTTAGAATACTGGTATGGATTTTTCATTTCATTATAAATTCAATAAATATTTCAATAAACAGTTAATATTTATAGCAAATTCTCTCTCTTTCTCTCGACCTCTCTCACATGCACATACATACACACACACAATTATATAAACCGTAATTGTGTTATTTAACATAAAACAGCATCGTTATTTACACAAAACACAACAATAACAAGACAACAATAACAGTAATATTTTAGAATGTTAAATATGCCAGTTAATGAAACAAGAATCTCCATAAGTCATAAACTTTATTCGTATCGTGTGTGATCATAAACTGTATATCAGACATACTTCAGACATCTACAACATGTCAAAAATTTGTAAACTACCAGAATCAGGTCCAACTTGCAAACAAAATGTCAGCAATAATTATGACAGGTACTTTTTTAATTTACAAATAAAAACTATAGACAAACAGCCAATAATAGAGTCAATGGTAAATAAACATTTTGTTTCAATAATTGACTAATTTGTTCTACTTGAAAATGTATGATTTCATTTCAATAACCAACTTTAAAAAACAAAGTACACTTTACACGAGTGTAATGATATGTAATAGGATAGTGTAAAGGTCTTAGCAAAGGAACTTCACACAATAATTAATACTAAATGACAAGACTTTCTTAATTCTGGAGCTGACCTTAACTGGGAAATTTCAACATCCCACAGATAGAGTAAATACTGTTTTTTTATTTTATGACAAGGACTCTTTGAGCTGCCCCCTAATATAATTCATGGCTGATAATGAGCTGTTAATTGTACAAATTATGTGCACAATTTTCATGCAGTGTTGATAATTAAAGATAATTATATAGATTATGTGCACAATTCTCACACAGTGTTGTTTTATGTGTTAGTACTGTGTATTTATACATATGTACATTACCCCAACATCCTGTAAGCAAAAGTAATTTTAACATCAAACATTAATTTAAATCATACTCTATATAACATAGATTAATACTGGTATAAAATAATAATTTGAGAGTAATATTTTAAAGTTACCGTTATGACATTTTCAGTCATAAAAGATGACTTCCCCCCAATATACTGTAATAATTATAATAATCAAATACTACAGAATATAAATATAATTCTAAAATATCAAGATGAAACATTGTATTATAGACATTGTTATGTCATTATAAATATTGTTCCATGGGTTAGAATAATAATTAACTTGG
Source organism: Paralvinella palmiformis (assembly GCA_025642065.1). Lineage (NCBI taxonomy): Eukaryota > Metazoa > Annelida > Polychaeta > Terebellida > Alvinellidae > Paralvinella > Paralvinella palmiformis. Next base: position 213,136 of record JAODUP010000861.1, on the reverse strand, counting down.
AAACCTTTTTCTAAATCTGATAAAATTGTTCACATAACACTTAATCTGTTCTATTTATTACAATGATATGCAACTGAAAGATAATCAACAGCCAACTTTATTCCACAAAGAAAGAGTGCCATTGATACTCTGTCCTTTTGTTTTAAGGTCAAGTACAAAGCAATATATAACTGCTACCTCCTGGGCTAGGGTGCTGTTTTTCCAGAGCACAAACATATTGGCAGCAAACAAATGAACTTTAACCTCAGCGAGTAATTTTCTCACAGAATTATTAACAATTTTCCTCCTCATTAATCAATTTTTAATTACTCCACATTTTATAATAAACAATCTTAAAAGCCATGCTCCATGTGGACTTTAAAGTTTGATTTAGAATAATAAAAACGATTTTAAATGAGCAAACATCATAATCCAAATCCCAGTCCCAACCAATGTAATATTCACAGCTGTTTAAGATTCTTTTGTTAGAATATATTTGTGAATTAATACACAGACAAACAAACACACAAACACACAAACATTAATCCAGCTATATTTACTATTGCCTAATTGCAAACAAAGTGACTAGCCTTTGATTAACAAAATAAATTTATGTATTTACATGACTTATATAGGAACTTTTATAATACATATTTTTGTAGTTCATTAAATATTAGACAGGTGTAGGAGAGCTGATATAATAATTATGCGAGTTATTTACAAGTTCAAACATAAAGTCCAGTACACATATGATATCAATAAACTATTCAAGACAATTATTGTCAGTAAATAACTGACACTGATATCATATGTTACAGTTAGCGCACTAAACTAAATAAAAATTTGCTTCACAATAATAACACAAGGTCCACAGGTGAGATATTAATAGATATTTTATATATAATAATGAATAAATAACAGCTGATTCAGAAACATTAACCAAAAATGTCAGAAAACAGAATGGTTAAAAAAAAAAGATGAAGAATACATAACAAATTTGCTTTCTTACTTTCATTTTGTTCAGTATAAATTTAGCAGAAAGAACATTGAAATCTTACCATTAATCTGATATCTATCTCCTGTGAGAGAATGTCAAAAACTGTAGAGAGGATGCCTGTAACACGTCAACATTTAGATTTAATTAAACACTAGAATGATAAACCACACATAGGCAATTCTACTCATGGCAGTTCTATTCACACACACACACACACAGAGAGAGAGAGAGAGAGAGAGAGAGAGAGAGAGAGAGAGAGAACACACACTAACCATGGTTGTAGAGGATACTCTGATTCATTGGGTGTCTCTCTTCTGGCTCATTCTCCAAGAAACAATATCTGTAACATAAATTATAGTTAAGGATTGCCACCTAACTATTTTAATAAATGCCATTGGTTTTCTTGTTATCATTCAATAATTATATATAGGTACACTAAAAATATGTCAGTCACTTACTGTTCATGATATATATATATATATATATATATATATATATATATATTATTAGGATTTAAAAATATATCTAATATATCAACACACATCTAATAGCATAAATAGACAGATAAACTGAAAGCACATTTCTACAAGTGATGTCATATTTGGCTAAAATTATAATCATACTTGGAGGCTCATGAACATGGAAATTAATATGATATCTGGATGTAAATAAATATAAGCAATAATCTACAAAGAACACAATTGAGTTATATAATATATGAATAAATATAAAACTGATCTCAATTTTAAAAAGTATAAAAAGTACAACAGGACAATCTGGCAACAATATCAGCTGAAGAAAAAAAACATAAAACAAAAATGTTTGAAATAGATAAGTCCCTAAATTATGTAAAAATTATTTAATGATAAAATGTAAAAGAGTATTTATTCTAAATCACTAATCTGCTAATTCATGTCAAGTTAGAAAAGAAATTCTGCTTCATGGCCATCTTTATACACATATTAAATTAAATGGGCTGTGGATCACCAAAGGTATTGTATAACTAAGCTACTAATTTGTTATTAATGACACAATTGATTAGTTTTTGTTTTGTTTTCTTTTTATATACATTATTCTTTATGATTATTGATTAGAAAGGTAATCATAAGTGTATCTTATGATATGTATTTATTTTAGAATGTTAGTGCATATCTGTTGTATCTGTTAATGTGTCATCATGTCAATATAAATGTTGTCGCCTTCTTCTTCGGTGTCAATTTTTTTATCTTGTTCATCTCACAATATATCATCTTCCGTGCCATCTAAATCATAGCTTCTTGAACGATTTGGTAATAATGCTGGGGTCGATTTAATCCCAGGCCGTTTTCACCCAATGTGTGATGATAGGTAACGACGGCCGCTTCAGGTTGTCTGCTGCTGTACGTCCAGTTCCGTAATACTGTGTGAAGTAGTTTATTAGTAGCTCCTTGTCAGGACTTTGGAAGTAATTAACACATTGTTTGCTGTAATTGTTTTCCTTTGATGTGGCTTCTATGGTCATTCATTGCGTGGCCTCATTTACCATTCCATTCAATTACGCACGCTCACATTTTGAGAGTAATGACACATCTTAAATAGATCAAAAATAACATAGTTTATGGAGGCGGCCATATTGCTCATAGTGTGGCCATCTTCGTATCGCAGCCGATTTGGACCTACCCTTTTTATAGGATCAGGCTGTCGTATTTTTCTGGATTTCTGTTCTTTCTGGATTTCTGTGCAGCAAACAGATTAATTGAGATCCGGATCATCTGACACCTCTAGATAATAAATCACCACATGCTGGTCGTTCCCAGACGACCTTGGAACCAGCGACAGTCTGACCCTTGACTACTATTACCCATAAATTATTACTTGACAACAAGCCGAAGCCACGCTACTGACTGGATGTGTGAAAATATCCATTTTAGTGATGATTACATCTTTAGACTTGAGCGTGCAACAACTCAACATGAAACTGTCTGCTAAATTCTTAAACATGCTGTGACTGGGACTTGTTAGTGTGGCAAATAGCTTGATTGAAAAACAATATTATTGTATTTCCCCCAAATTATATCAAATATTGCCTTCCCTTTTAGTCTGACCCGTGTATATGACACACTCGCTTTTGGCGACAATCTCCTGGTTTCAAAAGTGTGGCCTATACACGAGTATATATGAGTATATATGGTAGTTATAAACCTAGGCTTCTGTAGAACATTAATAGCTCCTTGCCTAATCTGTGTATTTATGCAAATAATACCTAAATTTAATTAAATCAGGACAAAGTTTAAATGATTCAGTTGGTTATCATAACAGATAATATTATTAGCTTTTGTTAAATCAACATAAGGTTTCTGAGAGGTTAGTTGTTTATCCAAACAGACAAGATTAATAACTTTATGAATAAAGGTTACAACTGTTTTTCTAGAAAATTAAGTGAGCATACAATGCAAAATGTAACACCAGAGAGACCATAGATTAATAAATTATAATTCCAGATTTAATAACACGACTAGTTTAGTTTGGATGCTGTCTTTCTGAAAATCCATTCTCCAAACAATTTTGACCTAGACATCAAATGATCCAAACGTATCATCTGTTTTTGTAGCATAGAAATTCTATACGTTATAACTTAGGTTTGATTCTGAAAATTCAAGTTTATTCCAAACATCGGCCAATTCATCCACCTAGAATCAATATTTGTTTTCAAAATACACTCAGGGAAGGAGAAAACTGAAATGCTCTGACATCACATGGGAGCTCTCTAGACTGACATGGATTATAGTTTATCTTGAGTATTAATATCTGAGCCATTTTGAATCATTTTTCTCTTGTAAGGTTCCTTCTGACTCAAATTGATATGGTTGTATATCATTCATGACGTAATTTTAACAAGATAATGTTGTTTAGTTCTGGAATAATTCTTTGCTCATGCTTGTTTACTTCAAGTCAACCAGATACACTGAAGTGACGTCAGCATTCAGAGTCCATTAAAAGTAAATTAATCAGCATTCTGAACTGGATTATTTAATATGTGGGTAATCATTTACACATTTTTACATTATTTATGATATTTGTGAGTATAGCTGTATTAGTCCTTAAATTTTGAAATGAAGGTGGACTATCCCTTTAAATAATTATCTTAGTACATAAATAAAAGCACAACAAGAAGTGTTAATAAAAGCCACACAATCAACAAACCCAACTAAGATGAAAGTAAAGAACCATATTATAATTGAGGTGAGTGAAAGATGAAACAGGTTTCTGACACAGCCCAGATGAGGTTTGAACTCAGGCTGCCAGTTAGACCAAGAAAATATCTCCAATTATATCAAGTAGAAATACTCTAAGACTAACTTTTAGATTTAAAAAACATTATCAGAGAAATACAAATGAATGACTATTTCTGGTAAAGAGAAAGCTTTCAATTATGGTTAGTCAATCTGTGAATGGTCAAAATATACCAATGATGACTAACGTTATCATTTTTGAGAGCATGTCACTCATCTGTTTCGTTTGTTCCTGCGTCATTTTGGCTGATGTCAATCTCTGCATGACAGGAAGCATCTTGTGTAGCTCAGCCAAAACCTCAATGGACTGCTTTGTGATTAACACCTAAAAAGCACAAGTCACACATCAATCTCGACAAAAATTACTCCAGGAATTAAAAAAGCATTGTTCTCTGAATAAATATGCAATAATCTGTGTTTTGAGTAGAGCCTCAAAACTTTCATTAGATTCTCTAGTTAAAGTTATCAAACACAATCCATATGCTAGTCTAAAAGTTAAACGTATTTTCCTTGTCTAGTGCTTCTATTAAATGTGTATGTGACATTTAAATTATATTTGTATTGTGTTTATGTTACATGTTGGTACAACAATTCTATAAAATAAATATTCTATTTATAATATGTTTATGATACATGTTGTTATAACAATATGATAATATAACAATTATACTAATATAATACCTGGGCCTGTACAGCTCTCTTAAACAGGTTATCATATGAGGAATAATATCTGTTGAGTAACATCATTGACTTGGTCACCATCTTGTCATACTCATAATGAGAAAGATCCTTAAAGAAAATAATAATAATAATGATAATAAACACATCAATAACAATAATAATAATAATAACATTAATAAATAACATTTGCAACAACGATAAATATTTTTAAACATAATGGAAATAGCTATAAATATCTTTTTAAATATGGGTTATTTAATCAAACTAAGCATATTAGAGTATTACAACACACAGCACACACACACACACACACACACAGAGAGAGAGGTCTTAATGTAAATAGTGCTGTCTTTTTCATCTTATTATCCAGAACTGATGTAACAAAAGTTGCTTATTTTTAATATGTCAGTCATAAATAAACAAACACATCTGATCTTGAGTTATAAACAACAACAATCTACTCGACCCAAATAACACACATTCCCTTACCAATAATACATCAACCATTGGGTAATTTGTAAACAATGCTGACTTATCAAATATATCCTGAAGTTTCTTTACAGCCAACTGATTTAAGCTGAAATAGATATTACATAAATATAATAACAGCTAGTAATTGTATTTTTATCACATTACATTATATTCATCAATGAATATAAGATACCTTAAGTAGATGGAAGCTCACTTTCTAGCCATACAATGGCTTTAATAGCAATCTGGATATATACCTCTCAGACAATTATCCAGGGAAAAAATACCCTGGACAATCCCCCTCATGCCTCGCTCAAGGATGGAATGCTTTGCCTAGTTACCAACAACCATGCTTACCAATGGCCTTGTACTTGCCACATTGAAATGGGGCTGCTTGACTACAGAGAATCTTGGTGATGATGACTCGATTGAGGGATTACTCATGATGTAGAACATCAATGTTTGGGTGATATGCACCAACATTCTTATTCCTATATAGAAGACCTTTTACTCTGTTGTGGATACTCCACATATCATTGGTGAAGGATGGTGAATGGCTATCATGGTGTTTGTGTCAACCATGTGGCCTTTGGTCACAGCATGAATGGTGAATAGCTGGCAGAACAAATCAAGTACAACCTTGAATGTCCCATCACCAACCCAGTCAAAGGATGTCTTTAAAGATCTGAAGGTTAAGACCAGTGGAGAATTATAGAGAGTCAATCTCCCACATGGCCACTGTTAAATAAGATAAATGATTCATCTTCTAATGTGCAAGTGTACTCCTCTGGCAACTCCAAATTTGAACACGTCTCTGGGTTAGGTGGAGTGTTTCTAGCAATGCGACTTCAGCATCACCAGACTTCAAAGTTTTGGACATATACAAGGTCCTTATAAAGTAGCTTGGTATCACCCTTGTTGGGTGTAACATACTCCATGGTAAGAGCAGTTCTATATCACTGAATATCTATTGATACATGTAGAATTTGAATATAAATATTATTTATAATATCCAGTCAAAGTACTCCTACTTTCAGTAATTCACAAATTTAGTTCTTTAATCACATTTATTTCACCACTGTAATCATAATAAAATCTATACAATTGTAACTTTCGTCATAGAAATTGCTTCAGTTAGTTATTTGCAATCATCTTTAAAATTCAAACATCAGACGCCAAGAAAAATTAAAAAACATATTCCATGATATCTATAATTTCATAGCAAAATATGTATGAGATAGGTGAAGGTCCAGTGTCGTGTTACATGTCTGGGGGTATACATCATAAGATCACAGCTCCGGGGGTTTTGTGTCGGGTTATATGTCTGGGGGTATACATCATAAGATCACAGCTCCGGGAGTTTTGTGTTGGGTTATATGTTTGGGGGTATACATTGTAAGATCACAGCTCCAGGGGTTTTGTGTCGGGTTATATGTCTGGGGGTATACATCGTAAGATCACAGCTCCAGGGGTTTTGTGTCATGTTATATGTCTGGGGGTATACATCATAAGATCACAGCTCCAGGGGTTTTGTGTCGGGTTATATGTCTGGGGGTATACATCGTAACATCACAGCTCCGGGGGTTTGTGTCGGGTTATATGTCTGGGGGTATACATCGTAAGATCACAGTTTCCTACACCTGGCATTCAAAGTTCAATCATAGCACTCCGGATGTTCATCTAGTAATTTCTCAAATGGGTTCACAATAATTACAAGTATTTTATTTAAACATTTATTGATTAGTATGGTAAAAAGCAAACTGATCATATTCCTCAAAATCTGAAGTAAGTGTTACTTTTAGCATTGGCACAGAGCACACCTTAGGCATGTAGTTGATGGATGAATGCCTAGAGATATAAATCCCACAAACGCAGCTATAAGGCAGATTTGAATGCACAATAGATTATAGAGGCTTCCAGAACAGTGCTCCAACTATTGTGCCATCAAAATGCCTCATTATACCTCAAAAATCAAGAGTCACTTCCTTATTTCAATGTGGAGACAGGTGTATCATTATATTAATTCCAGGATATCATAAAGATTAAGGTCAACGGATTTCATTTCCAGTCATATAAATATATCACTCATTTCATTAAATAGCAAGATCCAGAATATAGTTACCTTTCATTGTCATAGATGTCATAATCCACAAAAAGTAATTTACCAAGTTCCGGTGTTCTGTCTGTGTTTTGGTTCGCCTCAATATATACATATTTGAATTCCTTGATAAAATTCTGTAATAGAAGTAACACAGTACTAACTAGCAAGTAAGAAGAGCAATAGAAAAAAAGAGAAATATAGTAACAATAGTATCAGTAATAGTATCAAGAGTATCAGTAATAGTGATAGTTACAACAGTGTCAGTAATAGTGACCACAGTATCAGTAATAGTATCAAGAGTATCAGTAATAGTTACAACAGTATCAGTAATAGTGACAATAGTATCAGTAACAGTAATAGTGACAATAGAATCAGTAATAGTGACAATAGTATCAGTAATAGTATCAAGAGTATCAGTAATAGTAATAGTTATAACAGTATCAGTAATAGTAATAGTGACAGTAATAATAATAGTGACATCAGTAGTAGTAGTAGTAGTAGTAGTAGTAGTATTGACAACATTATCAGTAGCAGCAGTAGTAACTGATTATTATCATTATTACCAAATAAGAGAAGCAAGTGTTATCTTATTTACATATTATCAACCAAACTTTAAAATGTTAGAATTTATATAAGTTCTGACCAAATTCACAATCACTGAGCATACCTCGAGCCTGATATTAAACCTGTAGTTGAAGAACAGGTCTAGGACCTCCATTGCTCTGAAAATATAACCCAAATATTATTTCTCAGCTACAAAACAATATATGATAGTGATCAAACAATACTAACTTCTATAAAGGCATGTTTGTTATGATAATTTTTGGTATACTCTCTTCAACATCTGACTGGTTACCTCATTCCAGAACAATAATTAGTTACCACACATCTGATTAGATACCTCATTCTATGGCAACAACTATGTACCTCAGCTAGTTACCTCATTCTAAGCCAACACATCTGACTAGTTACCTGTTCAACTACTAATTAATACAGATCTGATTAGTTACCTCATTCCATACAAACTACTAAGTACAAATGTCTGACTGGTTACCTCATTCCATACCAACTATTAAGCACCTGACACATCTAACCAGTTACTTTAGTACATACCAACTACTAACTAAGTAGCATACATCTAACTGACTGTTACCTCATTCCATACAAATGACTAAGTACCACACAATAAACAGCTACCTCATTCCAAAACAACTATTAAGTAGCATACAATTATCTGACTAGTTAACTCATTCCATACTAACTACCAATTACCATACATCTGACTGGTTATCTCACACTATATCAACAAATAATTATCACACATCTGACTGGTTATCTCACTCTATGTCAACAAATAATTATCACACATCTGACTGGTTATCTCACTCTCTGTCAACAAATAATTATCACTCAATTGACTGGTTATCTCACTCTGTCAATAAATAATTATCAAACATCTGACTGGTTATCTCATTCTCTGTCAACAAATAATTATCACACATCTGACTGGTTATCTCACTCTCTGTCAACAAATAATTATCACACATCTGATGGGTTATCTCACTCTCTGTCAACAAATAATTATCACACATCTGACTGGTTATCTCACTCTCTGTCAGTAAATAATTATCACACATCTGACTGGTTATCTCACTCTCTGTCAACAAATAATTATCACACATCTGACTGGTTATCTCACTCTATATCAACAAATAATTATCACACATCTGACTGGTTATCTCACTCTCTGTTAACAAATAATTATCACACATCTGACTGGTTATCTCACTCTCTGTCAACAAATAATTATCACACATCTGACTGGTTATTTCACTCTATGTCAACAAATAATTATCACACATCTGACTGGTTATCTCACTCTCTGTCAACAAATAATTATCACACATCTGACTGGTTATCTCACTCTATGTCAACAAATAATTATCACACATCTGACTGGTTATCTCACTCTCTGTCAACAAATAATTATCACACATCTGATGGGTTACTTCATTTCATACCAACAATTAATTACCTAGTCCTCTATTATTTACTATAAGAACCATTTTGTAGGAAATTATTACAAATAGGTCAACTAACTGGTATTTGGCATCAACAATAGCCTGTGTTTCTGGATGTTCTTGATAGCGGGTTGTCTCTCTGTAATGCTTCAGAACATCATCCAAAACATTAACACCTACAAAAAATAATTAATAATTTACAAGTTAATTATTGTTGGAATATGATTAAATAATTATCAATGAAACATGTCAGAAATTGTTAATAAGAGTTATATATAATAACACACAATGGTACATGTATTGAGTGTGTGTGTATGTGTGTGTGTGTGTGTGTGTGTGTGTGTGTGTGTGTGTGTGATGTGTGTGTGTGTGTGTGTGTGTGTGTGTGTGTGTGTGTGTTGTGTGTCCATCCAAACAAATACTATATATTAGAGACCAACAAACTCCACAAACCATCTTTATTTGGATACGGTTTGTCATTCCTTCCATCTAGAAGACTTAGTAATGGTCCCATCAACTGTTCAATGTCATTCAGGTCACCATAATAACCAAACTTTGCCAAATAATGAACAAGTCTTAACACCTGAAAACAAATATAAAACAATTAAAATATTATCATCAAATTTCAGAAATTAATAACATAAATATACCTAATTATGCACTAATTATCATTAATATATCTTGTATATGACTAAAAAATTAATTTTAAAAGTCTTGTTTCAATAAGCTTGCTAATGTGTAATTGCAAACAAATATTGATGAGTATATCACACGAGAGTCATCAAATTTCATCAATGCTCATAATCTTCAAAGGACACTAGAATCACTTACTTGCTGCACCAGCATGTTGTGACCAATATCTGATGCTGTCATATCCTTATTCTGATCCAAAAAATGTGAGATCCAATCTCTCAAATCTGGAAAGTAATTCTTGGTCATGGAATTCTCTCTGGCTGCCTGTAAGAAAGAGTTTTATTAATATAATTTGATTTCATCTCTCTCTTGCTCTCTCTCTCTCTCTCTCTATCTGTGTGTGTATATAGGGGGGGGTATTTGTATAAGAAGGCTAATGCCTGATGTGTGTGTGTGTGTGTGTGTGTGTGTGTGTGTGTGTGTGTGTGTGTGTGTGTGTGTGTGTGTGTGTGTGTGTGTGTGTACACATCTCAATATGGTTTTAGCTCCTCAAAACAACTATACCTAGTATTAGAAAGTAGAAGTCAAGTAAAGTATCAAAACAGGTCGCCTTTTTTTTACTTTTAAAGGCAAATTTATTTAAATAAAGGCTTTTATATTCCACTCAGGTATGATTTATACTTTAATACTGATCAAGTCAACAATATTTAAATTTTATAATTTCTAAGGCATTTATAATACAAAACAATAGGATCAATAATTATAAAATTATTAAACAATTACGTTTTTTGACAGAATGGGAAATATGAGTGATATTATTGTTATAACCTCAACATGGATTACATTTTGGATATAAGTATAATGGGAATAACCTCAAATAAATAAAACAAACAATTAGATGAAAACATCCTATAAACCCGAGCCTAGAGGTCAATAACATGATGTGCTATCAACTCTATTTTGAATCTATTCTCATAATTTAGATTTCCTAATATTTACTTTCAGTAATGTAATTATAATGAATCTACTTATAATTTAAAATTAACACCAAAATACAGTTACTGTAATAATTTGGTGATAAATACCCAAGATTAAAACTTACTTCCTACCAGGTTCAGGGGACAGGTTATGTCTAGATGTTTGATGGCCATTTTGCACCACATAATAAGCTAAACGGATGGCACAGCATCCAAATATAATGAAGCGAAGAGAGAAATTAAGTGCCTTCAGGGTTAGGTTTAGAGAGAGCATCGCTATAGTAATATATGGAGTGAATAGGTTTACTGCTTGAACATCAGCTGCTGAATACTCAAGCATCAGTAATCATTCCCATAAAGTTACCATTTATTGCAATGAAGTCTTCCCAATAATCTAATATGAATGAAGTAACACCTATTAAGTTTAATATTGCAACAGTGAGACCCAAGCTAGATGATATATGGCATATTTGATTATAACAGCAATTGCCTTCAGTCAATTCAGAATAATGCAGCTAGCATAGTGAAAAATTGTTTTATTGTATCACCCGAATTCTTTAAAATCTAAATTGGCTACTTGTTAGACAGCGGTATTCATTTCAAGATTTTACTAAGAGCTTTCAATTTATCAATGACATAACACCTGAATACCTGTATGAACTGGTGACTAATAGAAAGTCATCCTGAAAACTCATGTCATCTAGTCAGATACCATTGCAAGTGCCAGTCTCTCAGCTTGAGTTATATGGTGATTGTGTATTTAGTGTTGCAGCGCACAGTTTATGGGATAATTTACCGATGAATATTTAGAAATGTGGATATTTAAAAATATGTTTTTTAAACTGTTCTGAAAACACACCTGTTTATGGTTGGTTTCACAGATAAATAGTGATTATTGTTTAAATATCTTATAGGGTTTTTACGGACATATTATTTAGGGTATCAGTGTACAGTGCCTTTGAATTGTTTCTGCAAATAAGTGTGTTTTATTAAATATACATTATATATATTGGTATAAATATGTTATCATCATCATCATTTACAGAGTAATATCTTTGTATAGAACTCTTTGAAACATGAAAAGTTAATTTCTTTTAACAGAAATATTCCTTATAACCAAGTTTTAGCACCACATATTGCTCTATCTTGAGGAGTGAGAAATAAGTTTCTGTAATAAAATTTCACATAAGATAGACTTTCTTATAGAAAGATTCTTCTACATTATTTGTGATATCTTTGAAAGTAATGGGACAGTACTCAATTTTGACCGTTTAGTGTACAAATGTGTTGTTTAAACACTAACTAAATCAAAGTAACCATTATAAAGATACTTGTTACTTGCAGGAAAGACATGTAATTTTGGCAGTTTTAAACACTTAAAAGCTTCTACAGCCAAACAATTAAAATACAACTGTAAGCCACAGCACAAGACACACTTTTGTCAAACCGATAAAATCGGCTACTTATTTTGATCAACATAAAATTCCATGAGATACCATAATATGTATTTGGGTCATTTTTAGTAAAGTTTTGTTATATTTAAATTTTACAAAACAAGGAAATTCATTTTCAATGTTTTCCCCGATTGAAGAATAGTATTAACCCTAGTAATAAGACAAGAGAACAACAGGGAATACTATAATAAGTTCACAGCATTATTGAAATTATGGTGTATAAAACGTTTGTTTATATCAACTACATCATTGCTTCTACATCTAAAAACTGAATTATCTAAGTAAATATGGATATTTTTATTACATCACATAAACAAATTAACAGTACTTACTATATCTTGTTCATCATCTCTTTTATCTTCACCAATATAATGATAGACAAATGTCAAGTTGACACGATCCAATACAGACATATTGGCTCCAACATCCACAAAGAGAACTAAATAAAAATTTACATTTTATACACATATGAAATATATCTTTGGGAAATATCTTTATTAAATTGTTCCTATTAAGGGAACAGCTAACCCTCAGATAATATAAAAGTAACCCCAAATCCTCCAGTAATGATCAGGAACTCTCGTCGGCATTATATATATATAAGAAAATCAACTTAATTACAGGAGGTTGTCATTATGGCTTCCTTAGATGCCAGATTTTATGGCGGAAGGAAGAATGTCACATGTTCCAATGTCAGATGGCACAAGGATCAAGTAGCTTTCTCCATCAGGTCACAGATACTCTGGCTTTACCTGACCCAATCCTCAACCAACTAACTATTACTAACTGACAGCTCAGTAGGTAATACTTCTTGTTATAAGAGTACAAAACAATCTTCACAATTAATTTCACTATATAGTTTTCTTTAGCCTTTTTAATTACATTACATTGTACTATTCATAAATATGCTTTTGTTCTCAAATTACATGTTTGGCTTATCCCTCTTTTTACAGTTTTATAACTGGACAATACAAACACCTTATATTAAATGACGTCAAATTTCAGGAGCATCTGGTCCATGCATGGCTTCAAAATGGCGGTGCCCAAAGATCATTTATGATTTATTTTGCTAAAAATAGTTTTAAAAACAGTGGGGGTTTGCTAGTATAGGATCCCCACTCGGGGAACCTGACAAAGCACATATTTTGGTGGCCATTTTCTGCACCTGCTACTCTCTGGTTCAGAGCACAAAAACACTGAAACCTCCCTACCCACCCGTGACCAATTCGAAAATAAATAAATAAAACAGTATGTACTCCATGTAACAAAATCTAACATCTAAAAATAATCAATCATAAATTTGACATTTATATTAATTAATCAATCATGAATTAACAGGATCTACATTAAGATGTAACACAATAATATAAAAACTACACAAAAGGGCAGATGTTAAGAGATTAACCTATACTATCACGGTAAAAGATAAATACAGAACGTTTATATGAATCAATAATATCATAACAAGATTAAAGTAATTTTCATCAGGAAAAAATGAAAAACTGAGATTAAGATGGATCATAAGTTTATGATCATAAGTTTATGATCATAAGTTTATGATCCTCCTGAAACCATACTCAAAAAAATTATAACCAGAACCTCTGCACTCAGTTAAACCCGTTTCTGCCTAAATAATTTGGCCATGGCTAGGAGAATTTGTTTTTAATAATGTCTAATAGTTTTAAACAAATCTATAATAGATCACTTTAATTTCAAAAATACTTAAATATACACACATATATTACTGAAACGCCATTTACACATATTTATTTAAATGCATATTTATTTTCTGAACTTAAATGCAATAAAATAAGGCATAATTAAAATACAGAGTAAGAAAATTTATGAAGAATATATTGCATACACTGCATGTGAACACACACACACATGCACACGCCAACACAATTGCATGCACACAAACATATGATACTGACAACATGCAAGCATTACTAAGATATGAACTCACAATACCTAAGACTTGTTAATATAATTTCTTTGATTTAACTGATTCTGATATTTGATTCTTTTATTAATAAATAATTGATGACATCTATCAAGATAAGAAGATTTTCAGATGGTGTGGATTTCAAGTACTATCTGCTACCACCATTTAATGTCACAGATTTCTAGGTCACTATTATAAACCTATCAATAGAGAGTGATATTCCAGTAACCAAAAAAAACAACAACAAAAAATAAAATCTTGTTTTATTTAGACAGACAAATAAACTAAACACGACTAACCTATGATCAAATGGCAGTATTTAGCCTTAAGTTGGTCAGGTAAATTGTCATCCGTCAGACAACAGAATGCTTCCTGCCATGTCAGGTAACCAAGCTTCTCTGTTATCACATTTATTGCATACTCATTTCTACCCTGTAATTAAGACAGAAAACAGAACAAGTTAATGAATATTAATTAATGTAAGATATGTAAAAACAAAATGGAATTATAATTACTGATGTTATTACATCAATTATTATTATTGTTATTATTATTATTATTATTATTATTATACATGGTTCCCACAGCCAAGGATTTTTGTGGACATTTCCAGATTTTGTCAAATTCAAGAACATTTCCAGGACCTGAAAATGAATTTGTTATTTTACAGGTTTTCCAGGATGTGTGGGAACTCTGATTATATGAACTATATATATATATATATATATATATATATATATATACACCTGTATTAAATTTTTTTTAATCATCTTAAACTGAGTGACTTTCCATAGAGTAGAATGATTCAGTTTATCAACATTTATGCTGGTGCCTCATTATAAATACAATTAAGCTCTAATTATCTCACTGTATTTTTAATAGATCTAATCAACCATCAAAGTTATTTACAGCTTATTTGTACAAGTCTTCAGCGTAATCTGTCTTTGAGTAATCGCCATTTCTTTATACACATTTAAACAGACATATAATTTTATGCTTGCTACAATTATTCAGAGATGCCCAATTTCTCTTTTGTTCAGATCAATGTTTTAATTAAC
The DNA here is from genome assembly GCA_025642065.1 of Paralvinella palmiformis. Lineage (NCBI taxonomy): Eukaryota > Metazoa > Annelida > Polychaeta > Terebellida > Alvinellidae > Paralvinella > Paralvinella palmiformis. Next base: position 197,547 of record JAODUP010000861.1, on the reverse strand, counting down.
TATGGTCCATGTGTTATTCCTGTTTTTGATTAACCATTTCATTGACCCTGTAAATTACTGTTTGAAAACTTGGCTATGTCGGAATGCTTTATGATCACCCCCCCCCCCCCAAGACAGAATACTCACATAACATAACTTGCCAAACAAGTCAAGCTGATGGTCAAGGAACAAAAATTCCTCATCACTTTGAAGTTCTTGCTGAAAGCAGAAATTATTTCCATCAGAAAGATACTTAATATTGAAAGTGAACAAAATTATCTTAATTTGACAGCTAAATTAATAAGCTTTCATTATCTTCAAATATTCTAAACATCAATAGGAAAAGTGCATTAGCTATAACATTAATACCTGACTGAGATGAAAATACTTTAAAATAGAACCTATTATATATTAGTAGCTTTTACTAAATTACTGAAAGTTTTCTTTGACAATATTGCATTCTGACAATTAACTCATCAATTGTCATGATCTAATTGGCCTAAGATTAACAAATAGTTAATTTAAAAAGTAGCACAAGCAACGATAATGAAACAAAAAACAATTAAACAATGTACACAAATGAAATGTTGACAAATACAAAACAGAAGAAATAGATGTGTAAAATATTGTTAAGAGATGATAAACCTCTACAATGAATTGACAAGAATTTTAGTAAAATAAATAGCTAGATTTTGCACAAGAATGAATCCAAATCATCATTTGGATGGAAATTCTTTTATTTAATATCAATATTTTGTCAAAAACATGAATATCTACAGCACATAATACTAATCACTTAAACTGAGGCCATATTATATAAGGCGCTGAAAGCAAAAACAATTCTAATCAATTCAAACTGTTATTTTATCACTTGGATCAAACAATATTTATTATTCCCTCAAGTCTTTTGAAAATGTTATTTATTTCCCGCTATTATGTTTGCAGTGTTTTCTAGACCAGTATAAAATATATTGGTTTTTATCCAAACTAAATAGTCAGAAATATATGAAGCCACTATAACTTTGTTAACAAACAATAGTGTATGCAAAGGAAACTGAGAACTGATTTACAAGCATTAAGAAATAAATCATTAAAAAATAAAAATGATACATTTTGGAAAACATGATCCCTAAAGTAAGATGTATCTATCTTCACACAAAAAAGGTCAGATTAATGACAACATTTTGTCCATTTAATAAAAAGCCACAAAAATACCTGGTATGCATTATTTGTTAGTTTGACTGATGAATGACTGAGTTCCTTAATTAAACCCATAAATATTAATACGTCAATGAAGTTCAATACAAACTAATATAAAGACAAATCCATTACCATATACAGCATTCACTCATTCACTCATGGCAAGTTACTTCTAACTTATTTTTGACAACAATAGCTAATTAGTAGACCTGAGATTTAACCAGATTGCGTATCATACTAATAAGAGAAGCTGTACAATTTATGCTAGTTAGTTATTAACTAAGCTTTAGATCAACATCATCTCATAACCAAAATAGCTTGAAATTCGACAGATCTCTTATAGTATGTGTACTTAGAAGAAAATAAAATTTTTAAAACATCCCGATACAAACAAAAATCCCTTCCAACAACTGCCTGTCCTAAACGACAAATTTACTTCTAAAATAACTTGTTTTTACAATCAGAAACGATTAGAAGAATGATGATTTGGAAATTTTTTACAATAGCTAATGAAGGGAAGCTTGTAAATTGTAAAAGCCATTATAGCAAGTTTTATCAAAGGCATGCTCTTTTAAGACATGCAATAATACTGAGGACTCACCCCCTTATGCTTATGTGTATGGATAAATATTTGTGCAAATTAGAAAAAAGAACAACAACAAGAGTTAAATAAGGCAATATTCTGATTATATAAATGAAATTGGAACATCAGCATCCCTATTCCAAAAGGTGTGCTTGTAATTGGTATAAACTTATATAGATGGTTGTTCTTCAATTACATGCAGGAGTGTGACATGTTTAGAAGCTACCAAATATATAAAGAGTTGTCTATAAATTACATAATCATAAACTGGAAAGTTGCAGAAGTCTGAGTCAACAATTGGTGTCATTCTATCCAAACTGGATTTGGATCTCTGTAAAATATTACATCTTTTACAGTGAATTATAGAAAGATATTAGTTCAATCCTCTGTGTCTGTGTGTGTGTTCATGTTCATGATACTTATTTACAGATAATAACACAAAAACCTGTTATACACACGCAAACACATACACATACAAAACACATTTTTTAAATAAATTATAAATATTACCACAATTTGTGATTAGTTTCTGGGAACAATTTAACATCTTCAAGATTCAAATTTCCAATAAAATCTGGAACTTTATGAAACACAAATTGTAAAGTATACCGATTTGTCTGGTTTGTAAACCTCAGCTATTACCAAGCCATTAGTGTTTAGTGAACCGTTGATAGATAGGCTTCACAGTTCACGGAAAATCACGCAGCATGATACCGCAAGCGGCAGACATCATATTATTTAGAAATAACTAATAAATTTGACATTGATGGAAAAACAACGACTTAAAAAGAGAGTGTCAGATTGCTGGGAATAATTAATAAATAATAAAACGATGACATAAAATCCAAACGAGATAGGGTTAGGTTTATATAAGTGGGCATACACTGATACGAAAAGTTAATACTAAGTCAATTAGAAACAAATTATCTTTAGAGTTATCAATTAAGTACTGATACGATCAGATAATTGATACCTGGCCACAAGTATCTTGCTGGGTCTCTGGTCCGGGAATGGCTATATAAGCCAGTAGCGATTGATTCATGGGAGAAAGCGAATAAGCAGTGAATAGAACAGTGAATGTAGCAGTGTCTCTCGCAGCTAGATATAGCGACGCATGTTACCAGATAGATCTTTTGTATAGTGGAAATAAACCCTGCTAGATGTGGCAGCAAACTACACCGAGTCTTCCGTCTTATGTGTGTGAAGGAATGCCGAAATGAATAAATAGAATTGCTGCCTAGAATTCTATAAAATGTGGCAATTGAAAAGTTAAATTAACCCAGGAAGTCATATCGGTGTTAAATCAATTTGCAGCAGAATGATTGGTTTTGGTTTTGTTGTTCGGGGAGAATCCCCAGGCTGTCGCTTAATCAGCACAACCTCTATGTCGGAGTGGTTGAGAAAACTCCTCCCCCACCACTCACAGGGGAGCAGTACGGAAAGATGGAGCCGAAATACCCTGAGGGTGGTCACTGCCAGAGTGTTTTACGTCATCAGGAGGTTTTTAACGTCCCCCTTTATTTTAAATAATCCAGTGGAGACGGCAGCGCCATTTAACGTGGTCAGCCACCCACGATGTAGTGAGCCGAGAACTTAATCCCTTGAAAAGTTTCGACCTCTTACAGGGTTCGAACCTGTGAACGTTGACACCCAAGTGCTGGGTGCTTAACCGCTAGCCCACCGGAGCTCACTAGCAGAATGGGGCAAACAAAAAACTAGATTACTAAATGAAGTGAGAACATGCAATGAAGATAACCTGCATGTGCCTCAAAAGCCTTTAATTGTTACCCTTACATGAATTGAGGTGGTGTATGGACGAAGACAGCAATATAGAGTTTTCACAAAATGCCTTAAGGTGTGTACTAAAAACTACATCACTCAAGAATAATAATAATGTATATTTAATAAAGCGCCCTTACTAGCAGAAGCCATCCAAAGGTGCCATATTAAATAATATGTAATATAATAATACCCCAAATACTGTCTGCAAAAACCCTGTAATGATTTAAAAGATAATAAATATTTACCTGTGAAAGCGACCTTAAATAGATGTATTTTTAGAAGAGATTTAAATTTTTCAAAAGATGACGCATTTATAATACCTGCAGGCAACCTATTCCACAAAGTGGGGTCTGCAACACTAAACACACAATCACCTTATGACTTATGACACTAGCTCCTGCAATAGTATCTGACTGGATGACCTGAGTTTTCGGGATGACTTTCTAATGGACACCAGTTCACACAGGTATTCTGGCGCCATATCATTAATAGATTTATAAGTTATTAACAGAATCTTAAAATGGATACGCTGTCTAACAGGTAACCAATGTAGTTTTTGAAGAATTGGGGTGATATGATCATATTTTCTAGTATTTGTTACAATGTGAGCTGCACTATTCTGAATTCGCTGAAGGCAATTAATGTTATAATCAGATATGCCATATAACAGGGAGTTACAATAGTCTATACGAGATGTAACAAAGGCATGAACTACAGTTACAAGTGATTCTTGTGTCAAGAATGCTTTTAAACAGTGGATGTTCTTAAGATGGTAGTAGGCAGCTCGCATACTAATGTGACATGTTCATGCATGTTAATACATTGGTCAAAAATAACCCCTAGATTTTTTACTGACCCATTAGCGGTAATCAAAGATGCACCAAATATCAGCAATACAATGTTCTAAATTCTTCACGGAAGATGAGAAATTTAACTCATTGTCCGGATCCAGTGATATATACAGCTGTGTGTCATCAGCATACAAGTGATATTTAATCCCATATCGCTGCGCAATGATCCCAAGAGGACGGGTATACATTGTGAAAACAAGAGGACCAAGAGCTGAACCCTGTGGTACACCAGATAACAAAAACTGAATGTCAGATAAAATACCATGAACAGACACTCTCTGAGAGCATTGTTTCAGATAGGATCTAAACCATTCAAGTACTGTACCTGATAGACTAAACATGTCTTTTAACCTAGAGAAAAGTACATTATGGTCAACTGTATCAAATGCAGCAGACAGGTCCAGAAGAACAAGTATTACTGGCTTACCTTGATCAATTGACATCATAATATAATTTATCACCCTAATCAATGTCTCAGAGACTGAGAACTAATGAGATTAAAGTAGCTAGCTCTGATCACTTAATGACCACCAGATAAAATTCTATATTTAATAAATAATATATTGTTATTTTACTGAATGATGTAGTATACTATTTTGGTAACATTTTAAAATAACACATTAAGTTATAAACATTACTTGTGAATGATTTGTGTACATAACTTGAGAAATGTTTTATTTTGTGTGTTAATACTAAATGATCTAAACAATCTTGGGAGGTAATGAGCTTAAATGAAGGATGAAATATCCTTCAGTCTGAAGTCAAAGTACAATCTTAAAAGTTTCGATAATGGAGACACCAGACAATTAGTCAGTAAAATAAATATCTGGAATGTTGACTTTTGGTGTATAAAGGAAATATTTATAAGTTGATAACAGCAACATGCAACTACTAGAAAGTTGAATTTTTAATTAATAATGAAGCTTTAATTCCTAAATTAATATTTTCAAATAAACTGTAGATGATTAAATTTAATTTTCTAATCTGCTTCTGGTACCTTGGTGTCATCAGATAAAGATCAATTATGATTTATGAAAATACACAACCTAATAAAATAAAATTGCTAGAAATCTCAGGGTCACTGATCTTTACTAACACCTATCACATGACCATTGGCTGACTTAGTCATAGATAGGGGTATCTTAAGGCAGAAAAGAAATTAGTATACAGGTCTTAAAGACAATCATACTGAAATGAAATACAGTTATACCTTTTTCACTACATTAATATTAGGTACACAGAGACTCATCAACTGTGATATCTTGCCACAAGATACAGAAAACAGACATAAAAGAGGAGTTCTTCAATCATCAGTTGTCAAATAATTACAGCTGCAAAAGTGAAAACCAGATCAGCAAAGATTGTATATTCTAGAATTATAATTAATTAATGCAGTCTGCACAGAACAAAATAAATTGTCATTAATATTTAAAATATGTTATTTCTAATTACTGGTACATGTAGGCCTAGATTAACAAATATAAATTTAAACAATTTCTCAGTTTAGTGTTAACTGCTTCATTAATATTTAACAAATGTCATTTCTAGGTAGATTAACAAATGTTAACTTAAACAATTTGTCAGTTTAGTGTTAACTGCTTCATTAATATTTAACAAATGTCATTTCTAGGTAGATTAACAAATGTTAATTTAAACAATTTGTCAGTTTAGTGTTAATTGCATCAGAAGAGCAACAAAAATATATAAGAGGATAAATTATAAATACTCACTTCTGTTTGCTGTAAAGGTTTTGGAAAATAGTTGTGATGGAAATAAATTAAATATGCAAATGAGGTAAATAATACATAAAAATCAAATAAATGCTTTACACCTAAATTAAATAAATAGTTTGAAAGACAGCACAAAAATCTGGGATGATATTAATATGATTTAATAGAAAATAAGAAAATTGTCAAAAGTATTTGTCAATGGGTAATACAGGTATAGAAAATTACGCCAACTATAAAGCATCAGAGACAGATATCAGATTACAACATCTAACAAAAGGTATAATAGTATTATAATAATTACAAAACAGGTAAGAGAATGTTATAGTTTACTTTACTCTTATAATACAATCTTAATGAACTGATGTGATTAATGTGATAACAATCATCTTTATGAAAATAAATAGTGATGTACATTAATAATTTACTGTAACAGTATTAGTGCAGGAAATACAGCTGTGTGTGTGTGTGTGTGTGTGTGTGTGTGTGTGTGTCCATCTCTGCATAGATTAGTTGATATAAACCAAACTTACATTCTGAATGAACTCATACAGAGTGACCCACTTTCTCTTGTTGTTTTTGGATACATAAACAACATTGGGCATTTTTCCTATGACCTGACCTAATTCTGTATGGTAAACACAATTCTGGAACACAAAATATGAATCCAGCTTAATAAAATCAGTTGATTAGCTTGAGAGAAAAACATTTAGTCTTCCAAATATTCACCATTCTAAAATATACAATATCCATACAATTGTGTAACATAATATTTATATGATGTACATAGCTGATAAAGTGAAGAAAATAATTTAAAAATATGCTTACATCAGTGAGTGTACATAAAATATATCAGTCCCTCAATGTTATTTTTCACTCTGCATGTGTGTGTGTGTGTGTGTGTGTGTGTGTGTGTGCGTGCGTGTGCGTGTCAGAGTTGAGTATCAGAGTGTTCAATTTGTTTTAAAGCACTGTGCAACATCTGGATGAAGCATGTTAAAACATAACAAAACATCAGGTAACAATATAAAAGTTAAAGATGAGATTATCTAATAATAATTAAACATTTTAGTAAAGGCAACAACTGATATTTTAGGCACTTAATTTACCACTTTTAATGAAAATAATCAATGGAATAATGATTACAATAAAAAAACTTATATTAAAAATAATTATCATCAATCACAAATTTTACATCAAATAGCCATAATAAAATCCATATCTATATCAGTTGGAATGAGCTCAGTTGTTTAGTATGTGGGATATCTAACCAAGAGGATGACTGCCTATAGGGAAACAAATCTCAGAAAAATAGATCAAAGCTGGATTCGAACACACAACCCGGAGGTTTGCAGGATGACGTAATAACCACTACACCATTGGAATGAGTAATCAAAACGTAAAAAGATTCAGTGTGACAAGTTTGTGTGAATAACTAAACCACAAACGAGAATAACTAAACCACAACGAGAATAACTAAACCACAAACGAGAATAACTAAACCACGAACGAGAATAACTAAACCACAAACGAGAATAACTAAACCACGAAACGAGAATAACTAAACCACGAACGAGAATAACTAAACCACGAACGAGAATAACTAAACCACGAACGAGAATAACTAAACCACGAATGAGAATAACTAAACCACGAACGAGAATAACTAAACCACGAACGACGATAAATCAAACGACCGATCCAGGAATTTGGCTCAATAATTTCAATATGCAAATTGATGTCAAGAAATAACAAATAAAAATTTATTATCATTCAAATAATATAATGCTGAAATTAAATCTGTCGTAATATCACTATTATTTCTCCATTTTGATGAGATTCTCTGGGATTTCCCGAAAACAATTATAAATTGTAGGAAATCTTGATCAATTCACTTCAATAAAGCTACAGCTGGAGAAGACTATTTCTAGTAATTTCTCTTTTTCTGGTCTTAAGTACACAACTTTTTTGTTTACCTTCAGCACAGGTCATATGTCATAGGCCATACGGGAGATACAGGCCAATGGTCAACTACAACATCCCATTAACACAGGTATGAATCAGTATTTAATCCCACAACCTGTAAATTTTGAATTATAATGTTCTAACTGAGTGTGGCACTGGAGCACCCTCACACAATTGTTTAGAAACATGGCTGATTCTGATATAGAAATTTGAATTGAGTGCTATAAAATAATGAAGAAAACAAAAATAATTTGAAAACATCTTTGTCATAATCAAGCGAGGTTCCACTTAATTAAAAGACAATTGATGGCCCTGTAGATAACACATTCTATGTAATAAATACATTCAATGTATAGTACATTTTAGGAAAGCCATTGCATTCAGTAAATATTATATATATATATATATATATATATATATAAAAGAGTACCTTTTGTTCTCTGTCAAGCCACACTTCTGTGATATAAGCTTGATTATCTGGTATAGAGACACCATCACAGACACACAGTACACTCAATAGGTCCAAGTAACGATAGTTCTGCTCAAATATAAAATGATAGATAATGAGACAGAGAATATTTTATATAAATCTATCTTTCTATCTATCTATAAATCTATCTATAAATATATCGATCTATCTATCTATCAATTTATTAATTATCTCTATCTCTCTCTCCACACACACACACACACACACACATATATATATATATATATATATATATATATATATAATGTGCATGTATAAGTATATAAATTATAATTCTGTACATTTCTGGATTTATCAGTCAAAGCAAAGGCCTGTGTATATATTGTCCACATGTAAAGATATCCTGGCTCAGAGATTACAGATTTGCTTCAGCATTGCCAAGTCAGTGTGTCCAGAACCTAACATACCAATAGATCTCTATATACAAACCTTATTAGACTTGAGCAGATCAACAAAATGATCAATGTGTTTATGCGTGATTCTGTCAACAATCTTGCGGTTATCCTTAACCAACTCCATCACCATATGTGCTGCATTAAGGCCAATATACCCCTGAAGAGTAATAAAGAAAAATTAAACATTTCACATTAAGATTAATACCCACTGTAACCAGATAACTGAGTCAAAATGAGTAGGTAAAGATATGTCATCAGTTCCCCTGATTCATTAGAAGAACTGATCCATGGAAACAGTTTGAAAAATTATAACAGTTAACACTGTAAAATATTGATCTATATTAAAACATACAGATAAGTTAAAATATGATTACCTGAAAAATGGGTAAGACAAAACATGACTAAAAATAAACCATAAATATATTATTTGTCACAATATTTATAATTTAAATACACAATTCTCACCTCGTTTGCTATCTGACTTTCAAAGAAGTCCAGATGTTTGGCCATGTATAGCTCATTCTTGCGACTGTCACCCATCAGATACTTGTGTAGTGTATCATAACACTGAACCATAATTGCTGTCAGATTACTGTGAGGTAAATATATATATATATATATATATATATATATATATACTTCTGTTGAAAATGTTTTGTGCTAAGCCAAATACAATGTATTTCTTTTTATTTCAATGTGAACTGCCTTAAGAGTAATTTGTATTGATTACGGTACTGCCTAAATTATTATTATTATTATTGTTGTTGTTGTTGTTGTTAGTATTTACAAAGTTATCACTTCAATATATAGTTCACCTCGTTTGTATCTACTTTCAAATAAGTCCAGATGTTTGGCCAAGTATAACTCATTCTTACGACTTACCCTCAGATACTTTTTAAGTATATCAAAAAACTAACCCTAATTACAGTAGATTACTCTACAAGATAAATAAAAATATTTCATTTTTATATACAAGATAAATAAAATATATTTATATTACTTCAGTAAAAATGTTTTGTCTAAGCCAAAATAGAATGTATTTCTTTTTATTTCAATGTGAACTGCCTTAAGAGTAATTTGTATTGATTACGGTACTGCCTAAATTATTATTATTAAGTTACATTATTGTTATTACTTACAAGATAAACTAACATATATTACAGTTATTACTCTACAAGATAAACTAACATATATTACAGTTATTACTCTACAAGATAAACTAACATATATTACAGTTATTACCCTACATGATAAACTAACATATATTACAGTTATTACCCTACATGATAAACTAACATATATTACAGTTATTACTCTACATGATAAACTAACATATATTACAGTTATTAGTGAAACCTGACTGTAGGTATACTGCATAATATATGGAAATATCAAGCCTATCATGCCTTAATACCTGTTAACTATAACCTATCAAAAATCAGCTTAAACATTAACCTATTAGGTTACAAGAGACCCTCAAAATGGATATTATATCAAAGGATGACACATGGGTCCCACAACAAAAGAAATATTATTTTCAAGGACAAAATTACCATTTTCCAGGACAAAGTATACAAGAAGTAAAGGATATGTTTAATCAATGTATGATCGATTACTGACATTTTTATAGTACAACTTCAACCCTTCTAGCTGTTTGATCCACCCACTTTTATTTAAATTTTAACTAACATGGGATATCAAGACTATACTCTGGTACACTCTTCTTGTACAATCAAAGTTTTCTTCTACAGGTATTTATATGTGGACTTTATTGTTTTAAGTGGACTTTTTAACAGGCAAATGAATTTGGTATTTTCCAGATTTTTCAGGATGCATGAGAACCCTGTGATACTAGCAACCATTAGTAGGCTACAAAATATAGATATTGTCTTGTTATGAGATATTAGAATAATATTAATGATTATAATTGCCAACTTAAGAAACAGAAAGAGCCATATTAAAGATTATAATATAAAGTGTAAAATTAAAAGATATTCTTTTTTGTGTTTACCGTCTCTGAGGAAATGTGAAAAATTTACAACTACTTTTGAGGACAGCTGGGTAGGCTAAATAGGGCAAGCAAATTCCAAATAAAATAAGGCAAAAGAACAAATAAAAAACAGCTTTCAGAGACAAAATTTTGTTATTGAGTAGACTACTTATTAGAAGTGTAAGATATATGACTATTCAATACTTCTTAATTTGCATTATTGTACACACTGAATTAAAATATAAACCAGACCAGTGTATTATGTGACACATCTCAATGTCATTTGATATATATATATATATATATATATATATATATATATATATATATATATATAAAATCAATCTGAATAGTTTGCTAATTATTATTTGTATAGAGCACTCGTAGGAATTTGTAGGTTTTACTAACAGCTCAACAATCTGAAACAGATAATTATCATTGTTATTAATAAAGTCATATAAAAGTATGAATCAATAATTTGGATGAAAAAATATCCTCACATGTCTCATGAGATTATCTCTCACAAAGACCAAGAACTGATTCTTCCAGATTTCATATATATATATATATATATATATATATATATATATATATATACAGTCAGAATCCATTAATCCTGACATCGTTTATTCGACAAATCCACCATCCGACACATTTTGGCCTATGACGGATTTAGCTCCATTATAAATGATTCTTTAATCCAACAAAATCGTGTTCCGTGTTGTGGCTCCGACACTTCATTTCGCCAACAGAAAGTGGCATTTCAATGTAATATAACCTCTATAATCCGACAACACGAAAATGTTCTCAAATATTTCAACTGATTCAGTCATGCAAGACACACCGACATGTTGCAATAATGGTTCATTAACTTGCCCACCCGCGTTCATTTTTATTATTAATAAAACTCCAAATATGAGAGGATACAATATACGGCACAATAGTGCTGAGGAAACACACAATAAAATATATCTCAAACCGTTTACAGTTTAAACTATGAAATCCGTTGACTATAATTTGTTTCACACTGTCGACTAGGTCATCGTTATCTACAGGTTTACATTGTCTTTTGACTTGACTAAAATATGTATCATCATACAAGTACCTAATCTTTGACACATCGTCCTTTTTACATTGTACCATTGTTCGGCCAGCAATGATGTTCACATCAGATTGTCTCAGTGATAGTATATAACAATAGAATGTTAGACATTTTGTTTCATTTCGAATAAGTGATTTCATTACATCTCCCTGACTTTCTCCGATGAACTGGGATATTCCTGTAATATTTATAGCTTGTAATATGGGTGTATTCCTACAATATGATTTCAGGCCAAGGGCAGCCTTCAACAATTTAATTTGATGCTTCTGAAGTGATTCGATTGCTTTTTTGGACATATTCATGCATGATATTCCGTATCTAAGAACAGGTCTGAGTGCTGTCATCCACAAATAGCATATCGTGTTTCAGGATTTGTACCACGCTTACACAGGCATACACCTTGGAGAGCATAAAAGACTCTGCGACAGGCACTGATGTGGGATTCCGCATGATGGAATGGATTATCCGAAATAAGCGGCCCGATGTATTGGATTCTGTCAGTCTCTGCTAGTTTGCAACCACCGAGGAACCATCCAGATTGTTGGGCTTTTCGTCCAAATGTGGCACACTGTGTCTTGGTAGCATTAAACCGAAGTCCATGTGAAAGAATATAATTATTTGCACAGTTAATCAGCTTCTGGAGTCCTGTCATACAAGTATTTGTCAGTATCAAATCATCAGCATAACAAAATACATTATATTGCACATCATTAATTAAAATTCTTCCTCAACTATACAATTTAAAATGTCGATAAGTTGCTGATAAAATACATTAAAAAGGAAGGGAGGTGACAATCCTCCCTGTCGTGTGCCTTTAAAAACCTGGATACAATCACTCAATGAATTGTTCCATCTAATGTACACTTTAATATCAGAGTACCAGTCAAATAAAATCTTCCACATCTGATCCGGGATCACTCCAGATGCTTTCCTGAACAGAATACTATGAGGAATTGCATCAAAAGCACCTTCGGCATCAAGTGAACATGTATAATATACCCGTGATCCAATATTTTACAACATTTGCGTACCGCGCCCTTCGATGAAGCCAAACTGATCATCACTAAACTGATGTTGTGTGTGTGACAATATGATAATTTCTATCAGTTTGGATAAAGTCGGTGATATTGTCACCGGTTGGTAATTATTTGGCACCGATGTATCACTGTGTGGTTTCTTTAATATAGGTATAAGAAGTCCGTTCCTGAAATTACTTAGCACAATACCAAATTGTAGGCATATATTAAAGATGGAGCGAACAACTGGGACTACGTTTGTGTTGTACTTAATATACTCAGTCATAACGTCATCCAAGACTGGTGCACAGCCAATTTTCATCTTGGCAATGCTACTCGCGATCATCACGTTATCCACCGATATGTCCGTCAGTCATTTGCCATGTAGAGCGTTAGCTTTATCTTGAACAAATGTATCAGCTTCATTAATTACGACACTACCGCTATACTCACTGATGTCAAATTTGGTCTTAAAGTGTTTCATTAATTTTTCAATAGAAATGTCATTCTGCGAGGTTGACGTATTGGATTTACATTTGCACAAAAGTTTCCAGAATTATTTAAATCTGCCACAAGAGAGGTCATTATTTAGCTTCCTAAACACACTAGTATTCTGTCTTGTCATTGATTCCCTACACAACTTTCTGTATGATTTCTTTGCGAGTCTGTAGCAGTCGTAAATATGTCCCTGTCGTGGTCTGTCACATGACTTCCATATTCGGTACCAGAATCTCTGACAGTCTCTGGCTATATTATATAACAGTCCTTTAGTCCACCACTTATTACGCTTGTATGTGCCTTTATACTTGGGTAGGTTATCATCACATAGTGTTTGTACAGTATCATGGAAAAGAGTGTTAAGCTACTCGTTCATGGCATCCACCAGGTTTCTAGCCTGATCCACCGTGGTCACTGAACTGGTCTGTACAGGACGGATACATAATGATGACTGAGACACTAACATTATCTACAATGTCACTTAAAATATTACAACTTGTAATTTGGTCAAAAAAATGGTTTAATACCAGCACATGATCAATGTATGATGTGTGTTGGCTTTTAAAATATGTGTATTGAACCTTTTGAGTTGAACAGTGATTACCAATGTAAAGATCGTTCTGCAACAAGAAATCATAAAGTAGACTATGTGCTGTGAAAGGATGTTTTCGATATCAGTTCGTGGGTAGTAAGGCTGCCCTAGGAAGGGCTGAGTTCATATCACCAACTACCATTACTGGTGATATATCACATGAATCAATACATCCCTGTAGAATATCTAGTATCTCACTGTATAATTGTATCTGATCTGCTTTACCGTCATAATAAGGCAGATATACTCCAAATATTGCCATTATATTCGTATCATTGTACTTTATCTGAAGGCCACTAATCCTATCATTGTCTACTTTTATTGAAGTGAACAAAAGATAATTTTGACGTTGACATATGAAGCAGACGCCACCATACGGCCTTCCCTCGTGCACTTATTCAGAATCCATGCTCGATTTCAAATTACTCCAGAACGTATCTTTATTTAAATATTCACTTTGTAAAAGTTTCACTTCAGACAGTTAGTCAATGCTCGCATTCAAATAGAACATCCGACTCACTCCATGTCTAAAACCATATCACGAGAACGTTTAAGACCAAAACAATTAAAACTAACAACGCTCAACTGAACACTCGTATAATAATAACATTATCATAATGTGGCTATGATATTCTAGTACAGTTAATAACTCTAACTATAATCTTGTTTGTAAGTGTTTACTACTTGTTACACCTTTGATTATTTCTAGAACAACAATTGTTCATAAGAGTACACCTGCTAATAAAAGGCTTGTAAGAGTACATCTGTAAATGACAGCACACCTGAAACCTAAATCATGTTTAAGATGAAAATCAGTAATCTATAGCACAAAATGGAATTGACCCGATGTCTGACACAAACTTACCCGGAGATTTCTCACAAGTTTCTGCTTGTTTTTGTTGGGAACACTGTTCATCACAAGTACACTCTGTAACTCCTGCAGCATTTCAATAATCTCAGTTGTCTCTCTAGTCTTCAGCGTGTGACCAGCTTTTTTCTAAAATAAAATAATGAAAGATTAGTATAAAATAAAACCTTGCCACATCAAAGTTTATTCTCACAGTTACCCACTTGCACAATATCATCATGTCATCAACAACTCAAGGCTGTTAGCAAACAACACAATAAAACTTTATATCATCACGTCATCAACAACTCAAGGCTGTTAGCAAACAACACAATAAAACTTTATATCATCACGTCATCAACAACTCAAGGCTGTTAGCAAACAACACAATAAAACTTTATATCATCACGTCATCAACAACTCGAGGCTGTTAGCAAACAACACAATAAAACTTTATATCATCACGTCATCAACAACTCGAGGCTGTTAGCAAACAACACAATAAAACTTTATATCATCACGTCATCAACAACTCGAGGCTGTTAGCAAACAACACAATAAAACTTTATATCATCACGTCATCAACAACTCAAGGCTGTTAGCAAACAACACAATAAAACTTTATATCATCACGTCATCAACAACTCAAGGCTGTTAGCAAACAACACAATAAAACTTTATATCATCACGTCATCAACAACTCGAGGCTGTTAGCAAACAACACAATAAAACTTTATATCATCATGTCATCAACAACTCAAGGCTGTTAGCAAACAACACAATAAAACTTTATATCATCATGTCATCAACAACTCAAGGCTGTTAGCAAACAACACAATAAAACTTACAGACAATTATACCAAAAACAATGGGGAGAAGAAGGAATATCATTAAATGTAAGAATATTAAATAAATATGATTATCAAGAAATTTTGTTTACCATATATACTCGCGTATAAGTCGATTTTTTGGGTAGTGAAAAGGGAGTTCCCAGAAGCACCTCAACTTATACGCATGTCATATTTCCTACCAACTGAAGGAAAGATGTTTTCGGCTATCCTTGACACTCAACACTATAAAATTCAATCCAATAAGAGTCAGAGTAGGAATAAAATCATCACATCGCTGCCTACTAACCCATTATTATTAAATAAATAACAATAACTTTTCACCAAACAATGAATTAATAACACTTGCCAATTGAAGTGACAATCAGGCATGTTTGTGTGAGTGATTGTTGGAACAAAATCGCCACATCTCTGACTACTAGTCTTAGTCAATAAATTAAGATTCATTTTCACCAAACTGTTATTTGGATCTCACAAACATGGCAGTCTGTATGTAATAAAATATTTGATAGTCACTGTTCACATTGCAAACCTTGCTGGCCACTTGCTGCGAAACAATTAATTAATAACACTTGTCAGTTGAAGGGAGTCTACAATCAAGTGTGTTTGGTGTGACAAGTTTGTTTATTTATATTAGTTATAACATCAAAGCCAAACCTGTGTGTGTGTGTGTGTGTGTGTGTGTGTGTGTGTGTGTGTGTGTGTGTGTGTGTGTGTGTGTGTGTGTGTGTCTATCTGTGTGTGTGTGTGTGTGTCGCTGCCGGTGAAGAAATTGATATTCATGACGCACTTGCTGACATCATGAGTTTCAATGAATGGGTCAACTTTTTCCCAAATGACGACAACGATTCCGATTTTGAGGGATTTTAAGCCAATACTTGACCTCAACTTATACCGACTTATACCAACTTATACCGTGAGCATATGCCTGAGGAAAGAATTATAGGTTAAAAAATTGGCCTCAGCTTATCTACTGGGGTCGACTTATAGACATAGACTTATACGTGAGTATATATGGTATGTCAATTAAGATTATCCAATATAACAGCCATTACAAACTATAACACTTACATCTTCCAGTATTTTCTGAATACCAGGCACCATGCCAGCCATAAAGTTAAAATTGAACAAATGTTCTTCCCTCACTTCTTGTAGTGTGAAGGCATCATCATATTGCATCTCTTGGCTGACAGTAATCTGTAATGGAATTAACAATACAGGGACATCTGTGAACATGACCAGCTAAAAGTTGGTCTCTCATGACAGGTTTTGCATTCTATACATCAGATATCACTATTGGCTGACATGATTATTTGTAATGCAACAATACACCTTTAATAATATATTTATAATAAGTCACATTTAGTACACACAAATGCATGCGCACGCACACACACACACACACACACACACACATTGATATTCTGTAAAAAGACAAAACAAGTCATATGCATGTGGTGAGTGATAATAGCACATTTTAATGAATTCACAGGGCTTACTATATATATATATATATATATATATATATATATATATATATATATATATATATATATATATATATATATATAATGCTGTCAGTCTGTTTGGGCCTCCTACATCATCCAAACACATTGTAATATTAAACATTAATATTAAATAGGATAAAAACAAACATCTCATGTCATATCTGATGATTTTACCTTTTTCAAAGGTGCTCTTGTCCATGGCAGGCCAGTCATTGACATCTCATTAGAATCAGACTTCTGAAACTGTTTCCTTTTATAATCCTCTGAAACAGTATCCAGAAGAAAGATCCATTAATCCAGGAAATTAATATACTGTTGAATTGAAGTTTATATTTTGACTGCCCAGATATTAAAAAAACACCAGACATAATAGGTACATTTTTTGTTTGTTTAACGTTGTTGTTGTTGTTCACTTTGAATAGAACAAAAAATAAGTTACTAACTGATATCCTTTGGCTATAATATATATATATATATATATATATATATATATATATATATATATAGGTTCTTGTTTGATCTCATTTCTCAGGGGAATCAATAGCTGTTCTGCTATAAATCACAAATGTATCAGCTCTTAGACCAAGCAAAATTCCTTCATTGACCCTAATAATAACCTAAATTCAGGCAATACTCCTAGGCCATGTGCTAATTATCAAAAATAAATAGTTATACTCCTTTATATTCTCTTTATAATATTTAATTTACAAATATCCTGACTGAGTAATCAATAAAATGAGGGAGGACTTAGTTTACCAACTGTAGGTTAGTGGATTAATTAAACAACTGGGGAGGGGGGGGAAGGTTTCGGAAAACACAACTTTTGTATATTAGTTGTTGTTGCTATCAATTTGCTGGATAATGATTGGATTATGAAGGCTGAAATAACCTGTTTAATGGTGATTAGTACATTAATAAGTCAACTAAAGCTTTGTATACTATATGTTGTTACACTTAATTTGCAACATATTTATTTTTGCTAATTGTTATGTTTTGTTAATCATTCAAGGTATTATGGTGTCACTGTCTGGCTAGAATTGTGTACATAGATGCTGTAACGATGTCTAACATTACATCATATATATATATATATATATATATATATATATATATAATGTACTTTAAGAGATATAAATGTAGTGAATTCAAAGATATTTTCAGGACTTGGAAAAATCATTTTCCAGGACACATGGGAACCCTGTCATATATGTCATACAGATTTCCTATACATAATATTCATACTAAAATTAATAACTCCAATATAACTCCAGGGGGAGCCTATGTATTAACAAAACTGTGTCAAATTCCCCAGGTTATGTAAATATTAGAATAATAAATAGTCATCCTGTTTTATTTATTTAACATGTGGCCTGACCCACAATGAAAAACACACCTCCCATTTGTGTGAGCCGAGACAATAAGTTAGACACTTGTCAGTCTTTGTCATAAGCTTCTACATGAACCTAAATCCACCAATATATTAGATTATGTTTGATTATTTTTAATGATATCACTCAATATATTAGACAGAACTCTATAACTGAAAGTATTTAATTTAAATCGTTGGCCATATTTAATGATAACACTATAATAGCTCTAAATTATACCTAATTTTATATTATACTAACCTAATTCTGCATGCAGCCAGTGATTAGACACCACTTGTTCTATTCTACAATATGTTTCATATTCTATCTGGTCCTTCTCCTGTGAAAAATACACAAATTTGTATTTATTATGTTACAACAATACTGATGTACCTGACTGATATTAAGATAGGCTGAAAGCAAATGATGCATAATATACAATAAAACTGCATTCCATGACAACCTACATCAAACAATCACCTGCCTAAGTCTGACATCATCTGAATATGTAAATAATTACTGGTCAATCACGCATGTATAATTATCTTAAAAGTTTTACTTGGATCAATCAGAAAAGGAATGTATCAAATTCAAACGTTCTGTTGCAATTTTCACAAGATTTAATCCTGTGTATCAGAGACTATGTTAGTATTATTTTTAGTTGTATTAAACATCTTGTTGTTAATTTGGACAAAAGCCTTGTTGTGGTGATTGTTCTACTTTTGAATAATGTGATGCCAAAATTAAATTTAAAAATTAAAATAAAAAAAGTTATCATTAAAAATACTCTTATAACTGCTATTAATGTTCAAGAAAATTAGAATAAACAACAAACAAGCATTTGCATTTAGGGGCCGACATTGAAGAAAGTCATTATTGTTTTATTTTGTTATTATGCAGCAGAGTTTAAGATTTAAAAACTAATATTTGCCCTGGCTATGGTTGAATATTGTATATCAGTTTGAAATAAATATCTTTCAAGTAGTTAAAAAGAAAGATAGCAACAAAAAACATAAAAGATCTCTGATTGAACAAAAACAGCCAATCAGCAAACATCTTATCATGATGTCAATCAATCAGCAAACATCTTATCATGATGTCAACCAATCAACAGATGTCTTATTATTATGTCAACCAATCAACAGACATCTTATTATTATGTCAACCAATCAGCAAACATCTTATCATGATGTCAACCAATCAGCAAACATCTTATTATTATGTCAACCAATAAGCAGATAGCTTACCATAATGACTGGATGAAGTCTGAAGACAGTTTTTGGATCCATGTGATCATCTGTGAGGGTTACAGTTTTTCCCTCTACCTTCAGGTATTTACGTGTACACATATGCCGAAAATGACACTGCTGCTCCCAGCGAACCACACCACCTGGTAGCAGAAATAAACAACTTTTAGGATCTGATATGAATTATCTGTCAAATGTGAAAAATAGTTGTGTGTGTGTGTGTGTGTGTGTGTGTGTTTTTTTTGTTGTTGTGTGTGTTAATATACCGTTGACAGCTCCATCTTGTAATTCTATCTGCCAATAAGTTATGGCTGAAGTTGATGGAAATAGTGTCCTCGGATTTGATTGGTCAACTGGTCGTACTCTGAGATGTACTGTAAATGTTAAATAATAAATAACACGAACAAAGTTATTCATAACACGTGAATAACACTAGCTAATTACAACAAGCTGACTGGGACATGTAAACACTGGAACAGTATTCTAAAACTTAAAAAAACTTGAACATGGATTCTCTGGATATTATTTGTGTAAACATTATCAACTAAGTTACCACAACTGATGCAGCATATGAAGTCTGATAAACTGGGAAGGCTGGATGATGTAATAACATCACATCAATGATGTTAAACAAATAGACCATCCACAACATAATCATCATCATCATCACTATAACCAAAATCATCATCAGCATCATCATCAAACTTACCATCTTCAGTCACTTCATCTTCAAACAGTCCCTCAGCCACCAGGTAAGCTTCAATCTCTTTATGAAACAGTCTAATTGGTACTCCAGCCTGAAATATGATAGTACAAGACATGTCCGAGATACTGATACTTCACATGAGAAACAAGGTCAAAATGCATTATGTCATGTGATAATAAAGGCAACTTGCCAAAGACACTAATTTTATAAGAAATTCCTTGTAATTTTGCCTTGTTCTATATTAGTGGTTACCTAAAATATTAGCCAGCTTTTTCTTACTAGTTTATAACAAGCTTAATTTCATGAAACAGTTCTAATGCAAGTTCTATAATTTTTTTTAATTTATCTTAAGATGGTGTAATCTTATCAAACTTTTTATCAGAGAGTAATATAGACTTTTGTAAGACACCATTCATATTGTGTTAGAAGTAAATATATGGGACTAGCTTCAAATAAGCTATACTTCACCTATGCACTTTCACGTTTACTTAGTGACCCATTTACACATAGATATTACAAATACATATCTTGAGAGACAGATAGACACATTGAAATCTGTATGAACAAAAAAAAAAAAATTCTCAAATAAAAACACTTTCCCTGTAGAATAAATTAATGGAATGGAAAGGGATACATTTCTTAGATATATTTATTTTAGCCAGATCCCAGATAGCACGTAACTCTGATATAGCACTGTAGGTGGCACCACCTGCTGACTGAGAGTATATCTGTCTATCCCCTGTGAACTTTACCTTATATTCTTTTCAAAGTGTTTTCATAATTGTCATATTAATTCATCATTATCTTGTCAAATGTCAGTATAACAACTATTGTAAATGATAACTAAATTAACATACTACGTAATCCATGAGAATATAGTATATTTTGCCTAAAAAATAAACAATAAATGGAAATTAATTTTCCGGTGATCGAACATGTCACATATGTTAGCGCATGGATCAACGGCCTAACGTTGATCCTGAAGATAATTAATTGCATGTATATCTATAACACATGTAGCGAGGTGGTGGGGAAATATCCAGTGAGCAATCTTGGCACCACTTTTATGGATGAATAATTTTGATATTCATATATATATATATATATATATATATATATATTCTAGTAAATAATACAGTTGTATTAGTTGTGAATATATAACAAGCCAACCATATTATTTAGATATCATAACGTCAATCTGTGTAAGTGTGCCTACAATCATAATGTATTCTAATATCTTATATCACAATTATCATTACTTTCCCAAATATGTTGTTGATTTGTTACAGTTTATCACAATAGTTTTCCTGTAGAATACTTGGAAATTAATTTTGTCTTATTTATAACCTCGTGCATTATACACATGTTATGAACTTAGTGAAGAAAGCAAAAAAAAAACCAAAGAGATCACTTGTTGGGCCTCCATCAGTGCCAGATATATTTCTGATGAGTGAACTTCAAATTACGAGGTTAGTTGTCAATCACAATGACAATGAATGACAGTGATATTTATTCACATGACTCTCTCTGGCAATTTTCGCAGATGTGAATCAGAATCAGAGGTCCATGATTTCATGTTAGTGGGAGTGTAGTTGTTCAGGATTTTGAATTGCACCTCTCAGACATTTCTTGCGAAGCCACTGTTACAGTCTAGTTGGATTTTTATGTGGTAGATCATGACTTAGTGTAGGATAATGACAGCATTGGGGGAGTCCTCAAATATATATATATATATATATATATATATATAATATGTCACTGTTAATGTATCATTGTATCTACCAGTATAGATGTTAAAATATTGCTTCTGCTTGTTTTTTTTAATGACAGCCAAGGTCATGTTGCAGTCATTGTTAGTCATTCATCTAGCACCAGCACACAGATAGCAAGTACACTAGTTTCAACTTATCTTATCATGTGTTATAGATTTTCTTTAATAATTGGATTGGGTTTCAAACAGTGTCATTTTTAATTTTCAAGGATTGTGAATAATTGAAGAAACTATCACATTTTTCTAACATTACTGTTTCTTTGTATATTGTGTCTTATTTCCACACATAGGTCAAATGGGTCAACTCCTGTGAGGACCAGACTGTTAGATTCACATCCAGCTCTGCAAAGGTACTTTGTGCATTTTGGCATTTTCCCTTAAAATAAATCCACATATAATAATAATAGTAATAATATGTGATATTTATATAGTGCCCTATTCAGCTAGAAGCTGATCTAAGGCATTTTACAATATTATTATCTCTGACTCAGACCTGTTTCCACCCAGCACATATCTCATCTCCAAAGGAAGCATACAATGCATGCTGCCATTATAGGCACAAAGTGTTATTCAAACAAATAGCCATCGCTTCCTGTCAGTTACTCATTTTTATGGATGAGTGAACTAGTCGCCACATGACAGCATTGCAGCTCACGGAGCCTCAAACCCATGACCATTCGGCTTCGAGTTCTAAGCTCTAACTAACTGCGTCATCATGGCTCAATTTATCTAACAATCTACACATATATAACTGACATGACACTTGTAATTTACAATCATTTCAATGGATTTAATATTAGCTATCTGACACATCAAACATATTTGGAGTTTTTAGATTTGGCTACACAACTCAATTCCTTGCCCTTATATATGTTTCTTTACTTTCATTTAAACCAGTTCTACTGATGTTGGATTATCAGTAACCACCATCATTATGATTGATTGATAGGTATACTGTATAAATGCTATAACGTGGAGTATTTAATGTAAAACTAACTCATTACAAATCTCGTTGCATTCACTAACTAAATACCATTTTATGATTTCGCTACAAGTATGATAGCTACTTTGTGGCCAATTTGTAGACCATTCTTTACAACATCACTATGATAATATAAATAATTTCATTGAAGGTACAAAATATTATTTTTCCTATCAATAGTGAGCCTAGATTACATGTTGTGGTGTGAGTCATCAAAGGTATTAATTATATCTAGGAATAACAAATACTTGTTGCCAAATAGAGGGATACATTTATTTGGTTTCATTCATATTTAAACATAGATTTTATTCAATTATTTTCTGCCACAATAATATATTTCATTATATTTTGGAAAATATATGTGTGAAAATATATGGATTTAGTCTAGTTATATTAAATGAATTTTCCATATTGGTAGAGGCAGTCAAAGAAACTGGCACAGAAGATATAATTAAAGTGGCTGAAATGTACAATCGACCATCAAGATGATTACCAAAGGCAACTGGAGAAAGGGCAAGGTATGTAATATTTTCATTTGTCGTCCAAATACCTATATTAAGTCAGTGTTAATCTAATATAACTTAATTTAAGAAATAAATAACACAATTGACAAAGATCCTGAAAAGTCATTAAAATTTAATTTTGTACCTTACGATACTCATTTTAAAAGATAATTTGTCACATCTATTTACCTGTACAGTATACAATAACTCTAAACTAATCCAATGTAGCAAGAAAAACATATTATTCTACTAGAAATATATATATTTTCAGAAACAGACCGTGCTGCAACAGCGAAAGCATCTCTGAGAGATGCAATATTAGCTTCCGACTTGGATTTTGATATATGAAATTATATTTTAAATGAAAAATAAACCTATTAAAAAGTGAATATGTTGTTTTTACATATTTGTGAGTACGTATAGTTTGAGTGCCATTATTGGCCAGTCTGCTCATATGTCGCTGTTAGACCAACTGATTGGTTTGTTGCCATTGAGCCAATGTTGGATTGACCGATTGGTTTGTTGCCATTGAGCCAATGTAGGATTGACCGATTGGTTTGTTGCCATTGAGCCAATGTTGGACTGACCGATTGGTTTGTTGCCATTGAGCCAATGTAGGATTGACCAATTGGTTTGTTGCCATTGAGCCAATGTAGGATTGACCGATTGGTTTGTTGCCATTGAGCCAATGTAGGATTGACCGATTGGTTTGTTGCCATTGAGCCAATGTTGGACTGACCAATTGGTTTGTCACCGTTGAACAGACCAATTGGTTGGACCGACCAATAGGTTTGTCACTGGTGGACCGACGTTGGAGCGATGGATTGGTTTGTCACTGGTGGACCAAAGGATAGATAGATGTCGGACTATCAGTGGTCCGACAGCGACGTGCTATCTGGGATATTTCTAATAATAATGATTACAAATACTAACTTTCACCATCCCTACATGCTCTTTTTCTGGCTTGTAACGTCGGTAAATAGTAAAACCTGACTGGCGCACAGAGAGGTTTAGTTCATGACTGAAAATAAAGGCGACTGTTATTAGTATAAATTGTAAAATAAAAAACATACTTTTTCTGGTATCTATTCTGTTTACGAAAATCTTAAAATGGACACTATAGCATATAACTATCTGTAGATGGTGATTGATGGTTTACGGCCACTTTTGTGCACAAGGTAGGCTAAATGGGCTGAGCGACCTCAGATATGCCCACGCCGGGATTTGAACACAGGTGGTAGTGATCTGTGGTCCAGCACGCTACCGCTAGACCATGGTGGCGCCCACTATAACTATCTGTAAATCATCCTTTTTATACATCCGAGTTACAGACACTATCTTGTTGCCAGTTCAATTTAGTAATATCTAATTATCCACCTCATTCAATTACACATCCATAGTTTGTATGCTATAGTTTTTAATATTACCACCAAAACCATTTATACCGTAAAGCGCATAATCAACGAATGAACATTTGAAGCTGACAGAAAAACAGACTAATATTTATGAACATTATTGACAAATTGGCCCATTTAGAAAGAAACCAAAATATCAACAGAGTCTCATCATGTTATCTCCTGTATCTTTAATAAATACCTTAAAACTCATAACAGTTACTGTATATACTCGTGTATAGGCTGCACTTTTGATACTACAAAGTCACTGCCAAAAGTGAGTGCATCTTATACGTGGATTAGACTAAAAGGGAAGGTAATATTTGGCATAATTTAGGGGGAGATACAATAATATTATTTTTCAACATTAATAATGAATATATGAACAATAAACAAATTAATTAGGTGTGTTTTTGATGTTGTCTTTTGAAGCCAAACTTAATTGTGATAACTGACATGATTATTTAATCCAATGCTCTAATTAGTGACTTGACCATAAAGGTGTAGGTCCAAATCAGCTGCTATACAAAAATGGCCGCCTCTTATAAGCTATTAGAGGCTGATGTTATTTTTGGCATGTATATACCTATAATTGGTCTATCTAAGACATGTCGTTACAATCAAAATGTGTAAGCGTGTGTAATTGAATGGAACGGTAAATGAGGCCACGCAAATAATGGCCATAGAATCTATATCAAAGGAAAACAATTACAGCAAACAATGTGTTAATTACTTCCAAAGCTGGCACATAGGAGCTACTAATAAACTACTTCACACAGTATTACGGAACTAGACGTACAGCAGCAGACAACCTGAAGCGGCTGTCGTTACCTATCATCACACAGTGGATGAAAATTAAATCAACCTCGCATTCATTAGCAAATTGTTCAAGAAGTGCTCTATCAGCAATGATTTAGCTGGCACGGAAGATGATATATTGTGGGATGAACAGCATGACAACTCTGACGAAGAAGGTGATGACATGTATGATGACATGATGACCCATCAACAGATACAACAAATGTTCAATGAAGATAGTGAATTTTGGGGTTTTAAATAAATTTGCTGATTTTAGTGCATTTATATATGCTGGGTTCGACTCTAGGGGGGTTAATTGGTCCTAAAACCTGGCGCATCTTAAACAAGAGTGCAGCCTATACACGAGTATATATGGTACATAAACAATCTTGTGTACTCACCTTCCAACATAAACAGACTGCTTTGTGAATGCTATCTTACCAACATGGAGATACTGGCCAGGACTCTTAAAACTTTCCAACACAATTTGGTCATCTATTTGAATCTAGAAATATAAGAATAAAAGGTGTTTGATAAATAAACTAACAAACATACACACAAAAAACAAAAACAGACAAAACATACACATACAACACATACACAAATTATTGTTGACCCTTGTCAAGTTATCCTTAACATTCAACTAAATTGTTTAGTGTAGATACCAATCTAACTTCAGAAGCCAAATTGATAGCTCAATGAGTGAGTGAGTGAGTGATTTTTATTTAGTCCCAGCATTCGTCATACACGGGACAATTTTATGGTCACTGCACTATCAGAGCACCCTCAGTAAGTGATTGAGTGAGTTAACGAGTGTGTGAGTGAGTGATAGTGTCAGGTAATAAGTGTGTGAGTGAATGAGTGCTCATGTGTGCAATACTTAAATTACACCTAAGGAACATGGCCATGGGGCTACTTATTTGGAAAATTAGTTGCTCAGAATGAAGCCTTTTATCAAAGAATGAAGCAATCAAAGATACAGACAACACTTGGATATGACCCCATAACCTACAGATCTACAATGCAGTACTCAACCAATTGGAATATAATAGCATTTAGCATAAATTCACAATGGGCTCACAATGTCCAAAACAACTCAACTAATATTCAGACCCATTAAAAAATTGGTTGCTCAAATCGAATGGTTGAATCCAGAATTTTACCATCCGGTCATACGTATTTTTTGTTGTATTCGCATAGTGCATAACACGTATATAGAATCTAAGCTTAAAACCAAGATTCCATATATGTGGTATGCATAATGCTGCATGTAAATGCGACATTGTGGTAGCATAAGTGACAGTGTGTTATCCATGTGTTTCGGACACCGCTCTCATCTTCTGACCTATTTTTCTTGGGAAAACCTGCTTGACCACTCAAATCAGACAGTTGAATTTTATGACGTGGGTTGTAAAAATATGAATTAAACTGTCTGATTCACAGTTGCACCAATCACTACATGGAGCAATCCATTTTGACGCATTCACAAATCACATACACAGTCGCACATGTAGAATCATGCTCATATATTTACATGTTTCCCATTTTTTGTCACATTCGGATTTGCATAACGCAGACTGCGTATATAGAATCTCGGCTTAAGACAACACACTGCCTATTTAAATGGTGTTGCTGATTAAAAGTTGTATTCATTGCAGTTTACTGGCTCTGCTTTATTGGTTATTTGAAATTTATTTATATAGTGAGAGTGAAAATGGCTACGGTTAACTCAGCAAAGCAGCATTTAGCTTCACTGAACATTTATCTATTTGTTGATTTTGTTGCAAATACATGTTTATATGTATAGGCAGGTGAAATACAACAGATTTAAAAATAACTGATAATTTTGGATATGGTGAAAATGTGTTGGGCAAGTGAAAACATTTGTTGGGCAAGTGAAAACATTTGTTGGGCAAGTGCATTTCGGTCTACTTGCCCAGGTACAACTGAATTGAACAAATATTTTTTCTGGCCCTTCTAATATTTAATCTCCCTCATCATAATAAATCAGTTATCATTAACTATTATTTATGGAAGAGTCTCATCAACTTCAAAATATTACTACATTTGCTAAAAACTCACTTATTCAAATGTAAAGAAATCTGTGAAAACATGATGAACTACTGATATTCTGATTTAACCATTATTATAGAAATATATAGGTTTCTTGTCAGAGTTATAAGTTATCTGAATTTAACAATAATTTTCTTTAAACTATTACAACATTTATAAGCCTTCACTGCTAATAGACAGCAATATAGCTGATATTATGCAAATATATGAATTTCTCCAAATGTTTTTAGATATGTAATAAACTGCTGTAAATCTGTCCACATGACCAATTGCCCTAAGAGATCTCCTGCCTATTGGTCAATAAAAGATGTTCCCTTCAACTGATTAGCATTTTTGGGTAATAAACAGCAACACCTGCCTTAAAATATCATCCCCTGTTTAAGGATCAACTGACTGCTTCATAATATAGACTATATTCTGCCTTGTTTAATACCTGAAGGTATGGTAGACCAAAAAAAGTGTTTTGCAATTCAATATCAGATAATACACCATAATCATAGTAGCTGTATGCTCCCTTGGGAGTTGAGATGTGTGCTGTGTGGAAACAGGTCTGAGTCGGGGATAATGATACTGTACAGTGCCTCAGAACAGGGTTACCTGATTCTGGTGCTATATAAACATGTATTATTATATATTATAGTAGTAACAGTAATTATATCCTCCGCTGATAGGTGACGCAAACTCCTTAAATCTTCCATCAGACCATACAAAATAATAAACATGTAGTGATTTATCAAATAAAAATATTAACAAGTGGTTATCATTAGGTTAATTATATCATTGGCAAATCATTACAGAGAAGATTATCTACTTGTTAATAAATCGTTGGCATATACCTACCACATCTCCTTCAGCTTTCACTTTATAACGAGGCATTATTTTGAAAAGTGCATGTTTGGCATTGTACTTCAGTAGATCCACCTAAAATAAAATAAAATGGTGGAGATAGCAACATATCATAGATTAATTTATCACTGAACTTAAAATTAGATCATGAAACATCAATGATCTGAGTGGAAATGTATTGTGAGTTAAAGGCAATTAAAGAATTAATTAAAACACAAATTCAATAAAAACCCATTCATTCCTTTTGAAAATTCTGAACCACCCATTTGAAGATGTTTTTTTAAATATTCTCACTCGGTAACCCTTTCTGATTATGGGGTGCAGTTAGTAAACACTTCGTCTTCTGGTATCTCTTTTCACTAATATGAAATATAAATATTTCCAGGACAAAATTTCCATTTTCCAAGAATTAAAGGCAATAAATCAAGACTTCCTGAACCTGTCTGATCTACCCACTTTTATTTAAATTTTGACTAACATAGGATATTAAGACTATGTGCCACTACTCTTTTTCTTCTACAACTGAAGACATAATATTTATTCAGGTTTTTTTTGTTCTAAGTGAATTTCTTTCACAGGCAATAATATCAGAGTTTGAATAATTGAAGTTTGTTATATTAATATATCTATGTATATGGATTGTAAATGTTCTTTGTTTTATACACTGATGTGCTTTGAGAGAGAAATGATTAATTGCTGTTCAAACTCGGGTACATTTAAAATGTTGTAATGGTTTGGAAATATTTAAAACTGAAATTGAAGACCCATGAGTCCCATGCCAAATTTGAATGTCATTGGCTTAGCTTTGTTGTTTGGATTTGGCGAGGGACCTGAATATTTCTCATTGGCTGTTTCGTAATCCATGTAACCTCTGACCCAGCTTAGAGCTGGCAACCCTTTTCAAAATTTAAATCAGTTTTTGTTTGGATCTCGGTGAATGTAGTCAAAAAGTGAATTGTGGAAAAAGTTACTTGTGATATTATTGAAAATTAAAATGTGAATATCAGAAACGGATCATTGGTATTCATTAACAATGGATCGTGAATAAACAGATCGCGATTTGTCGAGTCTCAATCACTGATGTGTGTGTTAGACAGGAGTATGAACTTTATACGGAGCCCCAGTACATAAAATAACAATACATGAAAACAGACACTCAGGGCTCATGAAGAGCCCACCCAAAAGCCCTGATAATATTATTTCCAGGACATTTCCAAGACCTGAAAAATGTCTTTGTTATTTTCCAGAATGCATACCATTTTTGTTTCCTGAATAAAGTTAATAATTGTTAGATGATTTAGTAAACTGGAAACAAATCAAGATTACCTTATTTAAGTGAGACTTTTACTAAATAATTACCAGACTATAATTCACATCCAATCTACTAGCCTTCATTTCTATAGACAATGACATCTACCTTAAAATATCATCTGGGTTTAATGACTGTCAGATATGATTCCAATGGGAGTTAATCACTCAGTGTTTAATATATAGTACACAACCAACTGTGAAATGAAATGTGACTCATTTACAGCCACTTTTGTTCACATGGTGGACTAGATGAGCTGCCAATTGTGCAATGATTTGAGGTGAGTTGTTTTGCCTTGGCTGAGTTCTTCTTTCTTCACCCTTTGCCCCTTCTGGGACATAGGTCATTGACAACAATCTTCCACTCTTCTGTCCTGGACTTTTTTTCCAAGCTCCCTCCAGCTGTAACCTGTCCTCTTTATGTCTGTCAGGAGATCCCTTCTTCACGTATTTCTTGGGCATCCTCTTTTTCTCTTTCCTTGTGGGTTCCATGTTAGCACCTGTCTGGTGATAATTGATGCTGGTTTCTGGAGTTTGTGACCAATCCACCCCCATCGTCTCCTTCTGATCTCATCTCTAGCATTCTGTTGGTGTGTATTCTCCCACAAGTCGCTGTTACTGATGGTGTTTGGCCAGCGATTTTGGAGGATTCTTCTCAGATATTTATTAATAAAGGTCTGTAATTTCTTGGTGGTGGTGTTAATTGCTCTCCATGTCTCTGCTCCATACAGTAGTACAGACTTCACATTGGAGTTAAACAGGCGTATCTTTGTGTGTAATGACAACACATTGGAGCTCCAGATGTTCTTGAGCTGTATAAATGCTCCTCTAGTCTTGCCAATCCTTGACTTAACATCCGCATCTGTACCACCATGTTTATCAATAATAATACCCATATACGTGAAGGTCTCTACCTCGTCAATTTCATTTCCTTCCCGTTTGACTGGCTCCATGCTGACTGCATTTACCATGAGGATTTTTGTTTTGCATTTATGTATATTTTACCCCACTCATGAAGAGATAGCTGCCAGTTCACTTGTCTTCTCCTGCATCTGCTGATGGCGGTGGGAAAACAGCGCTAGGACGTCGGCAAAGTCCAGGTCTTAAAGCTGCGTACTTAGTGTCAATTGGATTCCATTTCTTCTCTGCTTTGTGTATATCTTCGTAATCCCGTCGATGGCCAGAAGGAAGAGGAATGGAGACAGCAAGCAACCTTGTCTAACTCCAGTCTTTACTTCAAACTGCTTCAGAATTTGTCCACTATGTATTACTCTGCAGCCTGTTCCTTTGCTGAGTGGTGACTCCCTATAGAAACGCATACAACAAAAACAGGTGTGGGCTGGAATTGAACCCACAACCTGAACATTCAAATGAGACTATTCTAACTATGGCATGACTGAAACACCCAATTTAAGCAATGAGACTATCCACAGATCAGTTAAGTTATTTATATATTTGACCTATAAACTAATGTGTGCCTGATTAACAGTGTGTGTGTGTGTGTGTGTGTGTGTGTGTGTGTGTGTGTGTGTGTGTGTGTGTGTGTGTGTGTGTGTGTTTTAGCTGTGTGTGTGTTTTAGCTGTGTGTGTGTTTCAGCTGTGTGTCAAAAAGCACTGGAATAGAGTATTATGAAATGAGGTGTGCAATGTTTCGCCAATTCTTATCTGTACTGTATTGTACTGTATTATAATAATAATAATACCAGAAAATACAGTACAACTATTACACAAAGAAATAAAAGAGAATTCTATAGCATAATATACAAATATCCATATATTCCTTTAGGATAATGTTATTTAATATTTAAATTCATAAAGCAATCAATAAATGATCTGTTTGTAAGCTAAAATATTTCTTCTTTGTCTCTTGTAACAGCAGCATTCTATAAGTTGACATTTTTGGTGAATAAATGATATCATATAAATATACATTTATATAGTAAGTAAATAAAACTGTTTCCCTCAATTAATGAGAATAATGAATGAATAAGTACAGTCTGGATCTGTGATAGCACAATCCAATATACCATGTATGAGTCAGATATAACATGTGAGAGCCTGGTTTAAGATTATTTGGATTGAAGAGATTACATTTTCAGTGGTTTAGGGTTTTTCATAGTCAGTCTATTAAAATTATCTGCATATCATACATCATTGATGAGGGTACTCCAATGGAACAGTTGTTAAATCAGTGTGCTGCAAACGTCCAGGTTCTAGGTTCAAATCTGACTCACACCTGTATTTTGGGAATATTTTTCAAGGAAGATGTCCCATGCATGATCAACACTGATGCTAAATCAAATAAACTGATCATTCACACAATTTCAAAAAAAAGTCTTAGCATTTATTATTTGTCAGAACCCAAAACGTTACCAATAATCATTAATTAGCCAGTCTGTTATAAGTCATAAAAGCTAGAAAATTTCAGTCTCATTGCATTATAGAGCCAACACAAGTCTATTTGTCACCAGTTTCATCTGTTCATGTTGCAGAGGATAACCGAATCACTCATTCACTCCATTCATTCACTTCAAAGCCTCCTGTTGAATATGGCTCGACATGTGGTCAATTCCATGTTGTCAATTCTAATTCCATTTGGTCAATTCCAATTCCACATCAAATTTATCAATTCCAATTAGAGCAAATCCATATATTTTATATGCTTTACAAACACAAATAAGATATTTTCTTATTTAAGTTATTCTTTAATTCAGTGATATATTCGATAATATATACTACATACATACATACATACATACAAAGAAACATACAATGTATACCCACTCCAAGTATATACTAGGAATACCTACTCCGATTAGTTTATATTCCAAGTAGGATTGACATGGAAGAAATATTTCTGAATTAAAAAATTAAATGGTAAATAATTTTTTTTGTAGCAATCTTCAATTCCAAATTTATCAATTCCAATTTTTTTAAATAAGCAATACCAATTCTGGAATTGGGATTGCCCATCAATTGAATTGACCCGATGTCGGTACGGCTCCACCCATTAAATAATCTTGCGTATGAATAAATGTGAAGCTGCATTTAATCTGGCAATAATTGGGCCCATGTGAGTTAGCCATTTTGTCACAATTAATTATTCTAATAGGATAAAAACAATTGTATTATAACAAAATGTAGACCGACTTTCTCGTGCTGTCAGAAATGTCCTGAGAAAAAGTTGTTTTATGCCAACAAATCCCCCTCACAGCAATTACCTCTTTAAACATCCTACAAACACAGCTATGAGTCAGAATCAAACTCAAACACGGAGTCTTACAGCATGGCACTCTAATTACTGTGGTATTAGACTTAAAGAAATACTTTCAACTAATTACGCACAAATGCATTTATATTGCTGGCTTACCCGCATATTACTCGACTCTGTTCTGGATGTTTGTGTGGTACTGATGTGAACATATTTCCCCGTAAAAACATGTTTCAGCTGCAGAAAAAGGAATCAAAAGGCACATTTATTACTTTTGTTTTCTATTGACCACATATTATTATGTAGTGTCTATTCATAAATAAAGAAAAGACACATATACTCTAAGAGCTATAACCTGCCAGATCTAACTTTAGAGAGGATGTTGTAGTAGACATGTTTCGTGTTATTTCAGTTCTTCCTGGCTAACTATTACACCAGTTCAGCTGTCATAGTAATGTTTTTCTCTATAAAGTTCTCATCTTACCTGTATAATCTGGCCATACAGAAGTTTTTTTCCTTGTTGACGATGTTGCTCTGCCACATTATCCTCATTCTCAGCATCAGCAGCCACCTAAATATGGAGATATCATTACAAGTAATAATAATGATATATATGTGCACAGTTATTTGATGGATTATATGTTATTGCTAACAGGAACTAAACAAATTCTTCATTAATATATATATATATATATATATATATATATATATATATATATATATATATATATATATATATATATATATATATATATATATTTACCACAGCCTGTGCAACTTTATTCCTCAAAGTCTGATCATCTGGATCAAGAACACTTTTTGCCTTCAGTGCTCTATGTTTTTTGTTTAGTTTGTAACGGTTGGCTATACATATCTGGAAAGAGATCACTGAAAAGACAGGAAATAGATGAAACTATGTTTATGAATGATTTAAAGAATACGTGTATTTGTATAATGATTAAATGATATGAAATATTAATAGGGAGACTGTGAGACTAACATCGGTGATCTCTTGTTTCTAGTTGACTACAATAACCACTGAGCTAACATACCTTATAATTGTTAAGCAATTTGTGAATGATATTAAGCTGTCTATGCTAAAATAACTGCTAAATAATATAAAATATGTAACCATCACAGGTAAAACTCATTCCTTAAACTATGAGCGCAAAGATTTGGGATTAAAACTGATATTAATACAAATCTCTAGCCAATTTAATATCATAATTTTTAAATTAAAATCCTGGATATAAAGTGTTGTGTAAATTAACATTTGATAGCCAATAATCAATATTACAGCTGTGCTGAGAATTGCTGTCAGATGCCAACCTCTGAAGCTTGATTCAGAAACTGGAATGAATCACAAATCAGTAATGTGAATAATTTCATCCTATTTTCTGACAGTTTCAAATTCAATATAGGATGGTATACGAATGATAGCTGTCGATTCGTTAATTTTTTGCTTCTGTTTCTTTCTGTATCATTGTGACATATGATGGCTCTTTTGTAAAGTTTCTTGTGATGTGTTGATTTTATTAAACATTGAAAACACAGAATTTGCCCAATTGTAAATATAGCATAATTGTTATGCCATATAAACTCAGGACAGAAACCTTTAATATTTAACAGAAATATTTAGGTACTTAACACCCATGTATATTACTGATTTAGTAATAACCATCTCCAAACTGCTGAGGGTAACTCTACACACAACCATCCACTCTATATAGCATTGGTTTGCTTCAGTACACAGATTAAAACTAACACCTGTAGTTTGTCTGGCTGTCACCAGATGTCACTGTTTGACAATAATATCAACAACTAACCTGAGGACATAGGTGTTTTTAGAAAGGGAACAAAATCTTCCAAATGTCCAATAAATTATAACTCAAAACACTGAATAATAAAAAGATTTATGATGAGGAAATAAATGGACTTAAGCAGATGAATATAATTCTTATTATTACATGGATTATTTATTGTGTGATGGCAAGACCAAATTTCCCGGGATACCACTGCCAAAATAATCAGGTACACCTCTATAGCTGTGTAATCTGGGAAATATTAGACTGTGACAGGAGAGCAACAGAACTGAAATGTCATCGGCTTCTGGCAAAATGCCAAATGTCAAGTTGATCCGTTATGGCTTACATGAAGTATTAATATACATTACCTTGTGGGTCGGGCACTTGGGGACGGTCACGCTTTTGGTTTTTATAGAGGGCTAGCTCCGATCTGGTAGAACTGTAAACAGATACGTAATATAGTACAAACATTAAGTCATTATACATAAAATAGCTCTCTCTCTCTCTCTCATATATATATATATATATATATATATATATATATATATTCACACACATACACAATAATCAATATAGGACATCACTGAATGCACATATAGATTGAACGTTTGTTTAACCTCATTACTGAGAAATAGTGCTGGGGGAAGATACCTAGAGAAACACTGGACAATGAATGACATGTATAAATAAAGGATTCACAACCTGGCAAAGTGGTGTGTAGCACTGTACACTACAGGTGCAACATAAATGTATACAGAAAAGGCACATTAAAACCTGTCTTAATTAAAAGACCAGTCTTGGAAACTCTTCAGATAGTCATTGAAGGAATATAAAATAAATGTTCTTATAGTTCTGGATAATACATGGAGCTACTTTTACAATAATTCATATTTCACACATAAGACCATAAAATTAAAATAAAGCAAAAATATCATGTATCAATTTGCTGATAAACAAACTGCTTCAAACCAGAAGCAGCTATAAGTGTAAATAGCTTAATGGCCTGATAAATAACTACTTCAATTAGTTGGTGGTGAATGTAATTGTTTGATGAAGATCGATATATTGAACAGAATCAATGAAGAAATGAACACAAATTCTACATCAATTAATCTCTTCAAACACTGCCCTATTCTCTCAGCAGATAAAAGAGTGCCCCCCCCCCTTTCCATTTCGGTGTTGTTTTTAAGACAGATACAGTGTTCCAGTTAGGCCATTACACGGTGGTGCAACGCTCCGCCCCTATTTAACTGCCCCCTGTGTATTTACTGGTAATTATGAAACTGTCACAAGCTCCACTTCATGAATATTAACTAACTGTCAAAGTTAACTAAAACACGGATTTCAAATGATGTGCCCTCAAAAATATCTTTCACACGTAAAAGTGCCCTCCATCTGCCAACTGCACCCTGTACTTGTCAAAACCTAGCTGGAACATTGAGATAATTAGTTGCTAACAACAATTGACACAACAATTTTGACTGTCATGGCCATGGTAAGTCTATATAGGCCTTGCCTATGTCATTGTGAATAAATGTTGTATGTAGTGATGTTTGAGATATATATGACAATATTTCGCTCTCACTGCAGGTTGTTATGACTAAATCAAAATATGTACATATAGAAGGAATACATACAGATTTATGTAGAGCAATAACATTATATATATATATATATATATATATATATATATAAAACAGTGGTATGTAGAACAAATATTGTCTTGCACAACAAGGTAACAGGAAGTGAAAATCAATTGCAAACACTTTACCTGTGATATATATAGATTACTGGCGAGCAAATGCCAGTAGAATCTATATTAGCAGATTACATTGAATATCTTAAAGATAAATACAATAAATATCTATAGCCAGTGACACCTATAATAGCAAATATTGCATCAAACATAGCCATTAACCCACAGGCTGTTAGTAAACTTGTCCACTAAATTAGTGGTAACTGTTAGCCATATTGTTATTGATTCAGCTAGCGATGTGTTACATAGGACTTAGCTCAGGATTGTAGAACCTGTGACCATCAACCTGATAACCAACAGTTCCCCTTTAATTTATAATACACATGATTTTGTACACAAATACGAAGAAGCTACATAAAATGAACTAATACAGTACATACCAGATATATTCTTTGTTAATGTTTCTTCTATATAGCCACCATTAAAGCCTGATAAATTTAATAAGCAATTAATACATTTACGATTACAAATAATGTATTCACTGTATCCATATTGCACTACGATTTGGGGGCGCCTCCATGGTCTAGCGGTAGTATGTTGGACCATAGATCACTACCACCCGTGTTCAAATCTCAGCATGGGCATATCTGATAGGTGTTTCATCTTTGACTTCGCTTCATTACCTTTGGAGGTCACTCAGCCCATTTAGTCTATCATGTGCTCAAAAGTGGCCGTAAAACATCAATCATCATCACTACATGTTTCTAATATCAAAGCTAATTGTCTAAAGATTAAAGCTTCATTTCACTGATATCAGCGTAGGCTATTAGATATTCAATACATATTGAGTGATAACTAGTATAGGTAGTGCTATATCATGACATCAACAATTAAGTGACCCAGTAATAGCAACACCATAAATGGACACTGTGCTCTGTATACCAGAACACCAAAATAAACCTTTCCCAAATCATTTATCGCATTGTTAGTATTTTTTTCATATGTCAGAATAAAATATTTAAATGGGCAAATTTTGAAGGTCAAAATGTATGGTCGGCTGCGATAAACAAAAAACACAAGATATATCATGTTTCATCAATGTTTTTTTAGAGGGGGGGGGGATTACTAATGGATATTGGAACCTATCACAGCCAGAAGAAGAAAAAAAAAACCTGCAACCTATAACCGAATATAAAGAAAAAAGTGGAAAAAATTAAGAAACAATATTTTCACAAAACTGTGGACCAATCACAAAGAAGCTCATTACATCAGTTGCCTGGCTAACTGATGAGGTAAAAGATTTAAGTTTAACATGGGATTAGGTGCAATATTCAGCAGATCTACTCCATTTATCCTTCTATATTTATTGCTATATAAGCTAGTATACACACCAATTTATTCTTGATATTTAATAGACATTTAGTCCAATCAAAAAATACTAAAACAATTATGTAGACGTCACTGAAAATTTCCTAATTAGTTTTTAAATATAAAACAATACATTACTGAAACGAGAATATTACTTGTTAATTGGCAATCAATAAATTACTTGGATCGTGGCCCAGGATAAATATGGCCTACTCTTGTATTGATTATTATTTTTATTACAGAGTAATTAATAACTATAGACGATCATATACCCACGATAATGTCATAATTTTATCACAACTTATGCAGTCTTATAAAATATCCAGATGCATGCATGTGGCCATTTAACAATAACATGTGCTTACACACACACACACACACACATACATATGCATGTTTTGTTGTTATCATTGTTGTTAGTGCAACTCTTGCTGTTATAGTTGTTGTCAATTATAATGTACTTTACTAAATTGATACAAGATAGTAAATATTGTTTTGACGTGCTCCATAATAATAACTAGCTGGTTCTTAATATAATATATATATATATATATATATATATATCAGGTATAGATATAAAATAATGCCATTTATGGTGAGTTGTGGAGACCATGTAATAAACATTGGTGGGACCAACAGTTATTTATTAGGTTTGTGTTGCTCTTATGCTGCATATATATATATATATATATATATATATATATATATATATATCAGCTGATACATATTTTGGTATACATGAAATAGAACAATCAAGCTTTTCAGCTGGGTTTGTGGCTGTCATTTTGTAAACATGCAGTTTTTTTATTAAGAAGTAACATGTAGGTGTTTGTTTTTAAGCTAAACATAATATATTAGTTATGTCCGACTCATTTGTCTCTCATGTGTTATATGACTATCTCAAGAATGACAGACTTGCTCTTGTTTGTGAACTGTATAACAAATTAACTTGTACAGAACTTGTCTCATCATCGGGTCTCTGGAGTGTGTGTGACTAAGCGATTCAGTCAGTCACTGATAGCTTTGTTTATCTTCAGTATTCAGGTTCCAACTATAGATATGATTGATGAATTATTCCCTAGAGTAATGTAATCATTAGATACGAATTTCCACAATTATACTGGTAACTCTGGGATTAAATCTTAGCCTACCTTGAATTGTTTACAGTACAGTATATTACACACAATACAGCTGCAGTATACTACAAATCATATGCACTACTAGATACAGCATATAAATATACTACAAACATTAGAGTATATTAGAAATTCTAATATACTATACTATTTCTAATTTAGAAACACAACCATATATTAAACAGTACAATATTCTATGATCATCTTTGAGAGGTACTACAATATAAGAGAGGTACTACAATATATGAGAGGTACTACAATATAAGAGAGGTACTACAATATAAGAGAGGTACTACAATATAAGAGAGGTACTACAATATATGAGAGGTACTACAATATAAGAGAGTACTATAATATATGAGAGGTACTACAACATATGAGAGGTACGTACTATAGTATACTTGATATTTTTACCACAAAAAAAATAATAATAAAGCTAATTAATTAACCATTATAGATGAAAATTGACTTTCACTATATTATACTGACCTTGTCTGCATACAGTAAACATAACCAAATGTCTCTTCCGAGAAGAGACAGACAGTGTCACCAACACATAGTGCTTCTGCTGTCATCTCGTTGTCTCTCTGATAGTAGACTAATGGCTAGCTGTGAATTATAATACAGAATACCAGGACGACAATTATTATATGTATTTACATTAGTGTACAAAATAAATAAAATATTAACAACACATACACAACTCTTAATGCTAGTTTGATCCAAAATTAACACTAATTTCTCAAATGTCGAGTGCGGGTTGCTTGTTTACAAATACCTAGAGATGATAGGTGTTACAGTAATAAGTTAAATTGATGCTGGACCTGTTATAAAACTAAAGATAATAATTGGCCGTGACTTCCTATAGTAAACAATTATATTGTGTCATACACAGAGACAGACACACACACACAGATAAGCTTAAATTGAAGTCCTATATTACACTATAATATTAGCAACAGCATAAAAAGTGTTTCATAAAGAAAGAAATTGCACCATACACTAATATTACTATATAAGTTATAGAACACAATATGAAACACCGAATAAGAAGATCAATATAGATCTATGATAAATACCAACTACTAGAATGTTTAGTTCCAGGTTGAAATCATTCCACATAAATATATGTCGATATATATATATATATATATATATATATATAACTATTTTAACCCTCAGTTTACCCTGCCACACTCCAGTGACCTTTTCTTAGAAGTAGTACCTCTAGACTGTAGGTATATATATATATATTACAAAGTAATATCCAGTAAATGGTTCCAATTCTATAAAAACCTATAAACAATATAACTCACCTACGAGCTGTTGAATAAAAATTGTTGACTCAACAAGTTACGACATATTTCCGCAAGTTGCGGTCGTAGATTCGCTTTTAACGCACGATAACAAATGTTTACATTTAGAGGAGCACGTTAATTAAACCAGATTGTTAATAATTTCGATAACTCCCGGTTAACAGCTGAAGCGAGCCAATATACTTAGACTTCGCAGGAAGAGTGATATTCTATTTGTCGCAGCAGACAAATTGTGTCGTCTGCTCGGTTATTTATTGAACGCAATGAACCGTGTCGGTTTAGGCTCCAAGACCAAAAATCAGTAGTCGCTAAGCAACTGGACGCGGCCGTGGGCTTGGCTTTAAGTCGTATGTGTGTGTGTGTGTGTTTGTTTTCTCGGCGTTTGATTTTCACTGTAGTCTTTGTTGCGGAGTATTGATTCCCATCATAACCATTGCTATACGTTTATTTTCCGTGGAAAACACCCCTTTTGAGCCATATGACTGAGATAATATTATCTCCACTTTGTTAAGTCGTGTCACGCCAGAAAAGCACCTTTACGATTTTCGGAAACATAGAACATACATAGTACATTAGATGTATCACGACAGAGATCCTGAAGCACACACACACACACACACACAGAGGGAGATATATATATATATATATATATATAGCCTACTTTCGTCAGGTGTAGCCGAGATCTGAGCTTGGCTGTACATGGGCTATTGGCACTATTCTGATATTCAAACTGGTGCAGCTAGGGGATTCCCAGGAGTAACTAATTAGAAACAATAACCCCCATTTTATGCACCACAGCACATAATCCACAAAGGCACATATATGTACTAAGTTCTTGACGAGGAATTCCCCACCCACTGGTTCGATCATGCCCAACATAGTTCAATTTATATTGTAAGTAAGTAAATAAGTAATTTTATTCGATGATATAGACAGTAGCATTATTACATTGTTTATTACATAATATTATTTACAATCATATATCATCATGACAACAGACAAGTAAAAAGCTGTAACCTCCAAAATAAACACCAAACATGTAGAATATAATTGAT
Organism: Paralvinella palmiformis; assembly: GCA_025642065.1. Lineage (NCBI taxonomy): Eukaryota > Metazoa > Annelida > Polychaeta > Terebellida > Alvinellidae > Paralvinella > Paralvinella palmiformis. Next base: position 155,592 of record JAODUP010000861.1, on the reverse strand, counting down.
TATATGATGAGGCGCAGTGGCCTAAAAGTTATATATATAACCGTCTATGTCCACTGTACAAGTACGCTGATTATGGCGATAGCATAACATAATATAATGTAATATTGTACAATATATTATACAATATATGTAATTCATAAATGTCTTATTCACTCACAATTTACTGAGCACATAATAGAAGACCCATGGACCAATTCCTGGGTAAATTACGCGTTTGTTTATTTACCTCAGAATGAAAATACTTAAATACAGCTGGTGTTTGCTCTCATCTGTTTGCCTTTACATCTATGTTCTATGGAAAAGCGACCAGGAAGTAGCATTAATTGAATCACACACACGCACGCACGCACACACACACACACACACATTAATGATATACTTGTGTTATATAATAATATACTCTTATCCCTAGTGGTTAACATATACACACACACACACACATATATATATATATATATATATATATATCCCAGTAATGTGGCTCAAAGGGGGCTTTCCCATGGAACATACTTGTTTTAATAAAATCAGTTCATGTTCAAGACTGTTTTCTGGACACACTCACACACACACACACACACACACACACTTCCATACATACACATTAAATAACATTCATCATACATACATACACAACGGTGCATCCAACATTACATGGTACCAGAAGTCTATTGAACTAATCGATTAATGGATTGAATTACCGGATCAATTAAGTCGCCAAAGAACTAATTGAAAATGGAACACATGAAGCCACCAAAAGAAATGACATTCCAAGGAAATGTCACTGATAATTGGATACGATTCAAACGAAGACTTACTATCTATATGGAAGCGATCAATATGGATACCAAGCCAGATAAACGGAAAATCACTGTATTATTGACTGTAGCCGGTCCAGAAGTGATTGATCTGTTTAATACATTATCATTCACAGATGGAGAACGGGACAATTTTGCTGCAGTGATACGTTAGTTTGATCAATATTGTACACCACGAGTTAATGAAACATACGAATGATATGTGTTTCGTACAGGTTTACAGCACGAAGGTGAAACAATAGAACAATTTAATATGTTACTGACTTAAAGCACAAAATTAAAACATGTAATTACGGGATACTTGAAGAATCTTTAACATGGGATCAAATTGTTCTGGGATCATTAAACCTCAAAACGAAAGAAAACTGACTTTCTAATGATGATTTAGACCTGGAAAAAACAGTATCCATATGCCAAGCCAGCGAAGTCGCGAAACGCCAGATATAGGCACTGACAGATGCCGCTAGCAGGTGTACTGTGACACCTAGCGTCGGTGCTGTAAGGCGATCCGGTAAGAGCAAAGGTTACCATGGCAACCAGACAAGTTACTCCGGACAGGGGTCAGAGGTCATTATTATACCAAACTTATAAAGCGCCCTTTTCATACGTAAAGCCGGTTCAAAAGCGCTGTACATAAACTAATGTGAAAAACACATGTAAGATATAACAAATATAATATGATTATTTCATAACAATATATGTATAAAGCTAAATTGGGATATATATATATATATAATTGACTAAGAAAAAGAAACAAAAGAAATTAAACATCAAAATGGCTGGAGAACAAATGCATTTTCAGCAATATCTTAAAAATGTTCAGTGTTTGGAATTCACGAATGTGAGCTGGGAGTGCATTTCATAGCTTGGTTATTGAACACTGAAATTTTCTTTCGCCATAGCTAGATGTTCTAACCCTTAGAACCACCAATGTCACTGAACCCATTGAATGTAGTGTTCTTCTTGGTTGATAAACTGTCAACAAGTCAGATATGTATCTTGGAGCTTGTTCACATGTAAGGCTTTATACGTGTGCATTAGGATTTTAAATTGCACTCGATTCGTAACAGGTAACCAATGCAGATCCTTCAATATTGGTGTAATGTGACTCCGGCGTGATGTTCGGGTTACAATCATTGCCGCTGTGTTATATATACGTTGTAACTTGTTAATGGAGGTCTGGGGCAGTCCATTGAGCAAAGCGTTACAGTAGTCCAAACGTGATCTTATAAGCCCATTGACCAGTGACTTACTTGCATCACTTGTTAAGTAACACCTAATATGCCCAATGTTGCGGAGTTGGTGGTAGCCAGACCTACAGATATTATTCAACTGTTGCTCCAAATTTAGTGCAGAGTCAAAGATAACACCTAAGTTCCTCACAGTATTCACTGATATTATATTAATGTCACCAAAACAAACAGTAACGTTTTCCATATGGATGGCTTTATGCTTAGATGTGAACAGCATAACTTCCGTCTTGTCACTGTTCAGTTTGTACGCATCCATCCCTCAATGTCAGTAAGACAGTTCTCAATGAGTGAGAGTGATTGTGCTTTCACGGCGTCTTCCTTCGGCTTGAATGGTAAGAAAGTCCACCCCGAGGTCAGTAGCAACGATGAAAACCCCACAGGCAAACAGAAATTTCGTCGCTGTGGACGAAAACACGGCTATAATGAATGTCCGACTTGGGGAAAGACACTTGAAAAATAATTTTCAATCATGCTGCAAAACAAAGTCGATTAGCACCGTGGATAACCGTACACAAAAAAGTGATTCACACAGTGAGAGTTGTTGATGATGATGATGATGATGAATGATGTTTTACGGCCACTTTTGAGCATGTGATAGGCTAAATAGGCCTTCAAAAAGTAATGAAGCAAAGTCAAAGATGAAACACTCTTCAGATATGCCCATGCTGAGATTCGAACTCAGGTGGTAGTGATTTGTGGTCCAACGCGCTACCAACTAGACCACGATGGCGCCCTCACAGAGTGGGAGTGAAGAGAAGATATTTGTTCATCAAGTTGACACTGAAACAGACGAAATGGTTTGCACCATTATCAGTAAATGGAACAATACTACCTCTGAAGATCGATACGGGCGCACAAATAAATCTGCTATCTATAAAGGACTATAATGCCCCGAGACAGAGACCAAAGTTCAAGAAAAGAGAAACAAACTTAACTTCATACAAAAAGCGACAGAATACCTATAGTTGGAACATCCTGTGCAAGAATAAAATATAACAATATCGCTTAAAACATTGCATTTATTGTCATTACCGGTGATGACAAAACATCATTGCTGGGATCCAGAGCATCAGAACTGATAGGATGGGTAAAAAAAGCCAGCATGTACGGGTACATACAGTAACCAAAGGATCGCATATACCAAATCACGTATACGACGGACTTGGGTGTCTGCCAGACAAACACCACATACAGCTGAAAGAAAATGTTGTCCCATCAGTGCAATCAATACGGCGTGTGCCATTCGCTCTGAGAGAAAAACTGAAAAATTAACTTGATAGACTTGATAGCTGTAATTAGACGTACTGAGGAACCCACTGATTGGGTTAATGCACTCTTCATGGCAGAAGAGCCTCATGCTGTGTTTGTACCCAAAATATTTAAATGCGTACATCAAGAAGGAACATTACTATTTACCACGCAAATCAGAGATCATTGCTGATATAGCAGGATCACAGTTCTTCCCTAAGCTAGACACTTCACAAGGATTCTACCAAATGCAGTTAGATGAAGCAAGCACCGTGTTGGGCATAATGGCAACACCATATGGGAGATATAACTTCAAGAGAATGCCGTGTGGGATCAATTCAGCACCAGAAATCTTCCACAAGACAATTAACAGAATCATGAAAGGTCTAGATAGAGTTCACGTTTTTATTGATGGCATACTGATTTGGGGATGTACAAAAGAAGAACATGACAGGAGACAGCAGACTACAAAGTGTTCTAGAAGGTATCAAGGCAACTAACTTGAAGCTAAATAAGAACAAGTGTGAAATATGCATAGCACAAATTACATTCCTTGGAGACAGACTCACTCCTGACGGTGTGCAATGTGATGACAGGAAGACTGAAGCTATTCACGAGATGAAGCGTCCATAAACCAAAGAATATCTCAAGCGAGCCTTTGGTGTGATAAACCACCTGGCTAGGTTCATGCCACACCAGTCAACCAATATAAAGGTATTGCGATCCCTGCTTAAAGAAAAGACAGCATAGGAATGGTCTACACAACACGAACAAAAGTGAAACGACATAAAACAGTTCTGACAAATAAAACAGTACTAGCTTATTTTAATCAACGGAAGGAAATACAAATATCTTCTGACGGTTCAAAGGATGCTTTATGTGCAGTGATAATGCAATTACATGATTCAAAATGGCTCTATGACAGATGCTGAGTGTAGATATGCTCAAATAGAGAAATAATGCCTTGGCATAGTATTCGTATGCGAAAACTTTCACGAGTATATTTATGGAGCCAAGATAGCTGCATAAACGGATGACAAATCAATACTGGGAATAATCAAAAAGAGCTTAGGTGAGATGACATCCAGACTACAAAGACTCATGCTAAGAATATGGAGATATGATATGGATTTACAATACACACCTGGCAAATCTCTGATTTTAGCAGATACACTCAATTGGCAAACAACCCAAGACGAAAAGTGACACAGAACAAGAGACATAAATTCACATCAACTTAGTCAAGAAAACAATGCCAGTAAGTGATGACGTGTGGAGAAAACTTGCAAAAGAAACGGACAAAGATGAAACATTGCACCAGGTGAAAACAAATATAATGAATGGCTCAATAGCACATTGCAGCCCTTATCACAACTTTCTGCAAGAGCTTTCAATAATTTACGGAGTTATCATCAAATCAAACAGAGTCGTGGTCCCAACCTCGTTGAGAGGAAGGATGTTACAAATAATCCATGAGTGACATATAGGAATTGCAAAATGCCAGTCAAGCATTGTACTGATCCAAAATGAATGAAGACATTCATAAAATGGTCAACAACAGTGACACATGTCAACCGTATCAATACAAACAACAAAAAGAGCCATTGCGTCAACATAATGTACCTGCAACACCATGGATGAAAATAGGAACATATCTATTTACTCTCAATGGAGCAGATTATCTCATTGTAGTTGGCTATGCATCCAACTTTTCAAATATTGTCAAGCTCCGTGGTACTACATCAAAGCACGTGATTGATGCCTTCAAATCAATTATGGCAAGATTCGGGATACCAAAGATTATATTCTCAGATAATACGCCACAGTTCAGTAGTATAGAGTTTCCGTCATTCGCAAAATTCTACAACTTTCAGTCAAAAACTGTCAGAGCTGAAAAAGCTGTCCAAATTGAGAAAAGATTGATAAAAAGCCAGCGAAAAACAACAAAGATCCTCACTTAGCATTGCTAGCTTACAGGGCTACACCTCTAGTTATTCTTCTCCAAACTACATTGTTCAGCATCACCAAAAGGAAAAGCTGAAAAAAAGGGAAAAGGAAGACGAAAGGGTATTATGATCAGTCTGCTAACCAATTAAAATGATTACCAACGAATACACCTGTCCCATTATATATCAGCGGACCATGGAAACAAAAAGTAACAGTCTTAGAAGAGGTCAGTCCGCGCTCAATGTCCAAACAGATGATGGTGCTATTTATAGAAGTAATCTTAGACATTTACTTCATATTGCAGATACAGAAGCAACGAATATGACCAGCGAATCAATACCTGCACCAACACCTAATGTTGTTAACCAGCTGTATCAAACAGCTGCCAATGATGTTTGTTCATCAAATACACCTATTACAACAAGTGGCCGAAATATGCTAAGAGTGAACTGATATACAACAAGGGAAGAACCAAACGCCAGGTTAAAGGTAGTCCACCCTTTAACTATAAAGGTTAATTGATCCATATCGATTCTATCAGATATTCACAGGAGCAGTGATAAGGGTAGACTAATTCTTTAGGTCCTGTGATGAGATGTTAAAGGTAGTCTACTATTTACAGAGCAAGGTGTATATAATGTATATTCATGATTAGTCGATCAATATTATGTAGAATGTCATAGTGCAATATTATTGCTTAACAATAAGTGATGTATAATCTAAATCACATTGTAGAAACTAATGTGGAAAATGATGTGTGGAATGTTCAACATGATTATGTCACTGACAACAAGATGACAACAAGATGACAACAAGATGACAACAAGATGACAACAAGATATGAACACTGTAATATTTAATATTAGAACAATAAGGACATAACTAAAAAAGGGAGATGCAACATATATATATATATATATATATATATATATATATATATATATATATATATATTATAGTTTTATACAAGTTTATATATATATTATATATATATATATATATATATATATATATATATATATATACCTGGTGATGTTTAATTAAATCAGTTCATGTTCAAGACTGTGTTGTGGACACACACACACTCACAGACACACACAAGTTATATATATATATATATATATATATATATATATATATATATATATATATATATATACCTTGTAGTATAGCAGAGATCTGAGCTTGGCTGTACATTGTTCCGACATTCAAACTGGTGCCGCTAGCGAACTCCCAGGTGCAACTAATTAGAAAACAATAAGCCCATTTTATGTGCCACAGCACATAATCCTTGAAGCTCTACGTCCTTGCTAGCAAGGATTTAATTAAAATCTTGATTTGAAGGCTGCAAAGCCAACTATGAACCATGTTCTTGGTGAGGAATTCCCCATTCGTTCGCGCCTCCATGGTCTAACTGGTTGGACCACAGATCACTACCACTTGTGTTCGAATCTCGGCGTGGCATATTTGAAGCGTTTTCATTTTTTACTTCGCTTCATTACCTTTGGAGGTCGCTCGGCCCATTTAGCCTACCATATGTACAAAACAAAATCGTCATCCCCACCCGTAGGCAGTTCATGCCTAATATAGATCAATGCATAATAGAAGACACATAGATCAGTTCCAGGGTAAATTACTGGTTTTGTTTACTCATCTCAATATGAAAATACTTAAATACAATTTCGCATTATACCAGAGCTAAAAATGCAAAAACAAAAAAAATATATTAAGCTGTAAATATTTTTTATTTGACATCATTTAGTATATCACTGTAAAATACTGAATCATATCACTATGAAGATAGAAGTGATTACAGCACCAAAACGGCCTTAGTTAGAGTAAGAGTAAGTATTGATATTAAATGTTCATCTGAACCTGTCTCCTGTACTTCATACAGTTGACCATAATTAATATACTTTTCTCTAGGTTGAAAGACATGTTTGGTCTATATCATGTAATTAAGGTACTTTTATTTGGAACAACGCTCACACACAGTTTTTGTTTATGGTACTTTTTGTTTGATACTGTGACATGATTATCTGGTGTACCGTAGGGAATTGTTCTTGGGTGTTTTTAGTTTTTTGTTTTAGGAATGTACACAGACCTCGCGATCACTACGCAATGAAATGGCCTTATATATCACTTGTATGTCTCACCACATTATCTGAAATCCCTGAAAACGCCACAATTAGATTGATATTTTAGGAAAATGTATTATTATGAACATGTTGCATCAGTATATGTCTGAAGAACACCTACTGAACTCACTTATTACTGTGGTCCATGCTCTTTTACATTTCGTATATTTTATTATAACACCCTAGCCATTATTTGACACACCTGGTTATAACATCAATCACCTTTAACCAATATTCTAAAATATGATCATATTACTTCAACAACTAGTAAACAAATTCCGAAGACTGTAGATAGAAGAGAGCTCCGTCTATACTTGTGATACTAATAACAAATGGAGTTATTTGCTAATTATATATTTATTTATTTGTTTGGTTTTGAACAACTGATGCACATATTAAGTAGCTCCGTGCTTTAAAATAAATATTTTACACAAATCAATTGCATGATTGCTTTGATTAGTTAGTGCATATTAAATACCTTCAATACACATCAAAACATTAATGCAGATTATGTAGAATATATATATATATATATATATATATATATATATAGTATCTTATTGATCGCGTATGGAAACGCCTAGTCATATTATAATTACTATAAACTTTCTTAAGAATACACATCAGCTATTATAGTCTAGGAAGTAAATGTCACCAAGTTGACTTCCCTGGGTCACAGTAGCAAAACCAGTGTGAATAGAATCAAGGATGGTGTTTTGTTTCACAAAGGATACGGTGTTCCTATCAACCATTTACCGCTAATATGGTCAATAACAAAGTGTACTAGTTATAGCCAAATCGGCTAACTACATATGGCAATCAAAATTGCTTCTTCAGTGTGCTGTCCTATTGATTGTTCGATACTTATATTTTAGTGATCAGGGGTATTCGCATCACTAACTTTAAATATTACCATGGTTTGGTGTCGGTGTCTAAAAGCTACATGTTCCCTGATTTAATAGTTCGGTTCAGTATTGTATGTCGATTCACTTGATTACTACTTAAGATATGGCACCACAATAAAAACATGGATATACGTCTAGCCAAATAATTCGCTACTTTCAATGTGATGGTGGACACTTGTTCGGATTATTCAGGTTTAACTGTAACAACACACCGGTATATGTATCACTTTATAGCTTAGAGGATTCCCGAAGTTCCGTATCCACATTCATTTATTTTATAAATTAAAACCAAATTATCTACCACGTAGGAGTCTTTCCTTCCCGGTTTTGGTTTTGTTGTTCGGGGAGAATCCCCAGGCTGTCGCTTAATCAGCACAGCCTCTATGTTGGAGTGGTTGAGAAACCTCCTCCCCCACCACTCACAGGGGAGCAGTACGGAAAGATGGAGCCGAAATACCATGAGGGTGGTCACTGCCAGAGTGTTTTACGTCCTCAGGGGGGTTTTTAACGTCCCCCTTTATTTTAAATAATTGAGTGGAGACGGCAGCGCCATTTAACGTGGTCATCCACCCACGATGTAGTGAGCCGAGAAATTAATCCCTGGAAAAGTTTCGATCTCTTACGGGGTTCGAATCTGCGACCGTTGGCAACAAGTGCCGACTGCTTAACCGCTAGGCCACCGGAGCTCACTTTCCTTCCCGCTACAACGAAACACGGATATGAGTGGCCTGTATTGAATCCACGCAACTATCCCAAAACCTTCCCCATATGTGCTACTTTACTAACCTCGGTGTATTTGAGAAAATCAGGTTTATCCATATCAGGCGGGAAATACCGAAACCGGACTTCTGATACCATCCTGTTATAGGCCTAGTTCATTCTAAGTGGTCTTTAAGTAGAGCTAACATTTTAAGGCGGATTCTTTACTCCAATTGACTTATTTCTTGGTAGTTACTACGATAACTAATCGATAACTAAAACAAAATGGTACGCTGACAACGTCGTATGCGGTAGTTTGACCTAATGTACATAACCTTTGACTGCTTAAAACATTTGGGTAAGGTCAAAATATAAGCGTGATATCCATTTTAAATAACTCGACCTATATTATATATATATATATATATATAGTTAATGGGTGAGTATGGGGTGAGGGAGTACGACGCGACAGTATCGACCTTACTGTATTATCTACACATTTCAATAAATTATTCATCTATACCCTGACGAGATCGTCTCCCGCCCAAAGCTTTCTCACAACCAAGGCTGCGTGAAGGATTTTGTTGCTAACTACTAATTAATACATTAATAGTTATCAAATCACAACAATGGTGGCTGGCTAGTTGGTTCCCAGCAGGCATACAGAAGTAGAATTTACGTATACGGTACATCGTATAACTTGGTTATGTACCGCAACGTGCCTTTTATGTGGATATTACTTCTGAATAATGCCGTGTCAGTGTGCTCGTGACAGGTGGTTTTTAACACGTATATATTACGTTAGATTACGTGTGCTCGTAGCAACTTGGCGTTATGATGATCATACATCAAATTTGTAAGTGATTTGCCTGACCATTGCAGAATTTCTACATGAATACAAAATTTGAGCTTTAGCTGGCAGGCAAATTAAGCTTACAAGTATTCTAACTTCTATACCCAGGAGTTTCTATTGGGATGAAAACGGTTATATTAAATACCAATATGCATTACAAAAGCAAATTAAATCCATAAACAGTTTCATGAACCAGAATTTTAAATGTGATTCTGTGAGCAATGAATGTGTTGTTAAGGAGATTCAATCAGGTAGTTTTAACGGCAGCCAGTGAATTATTGAAACGTAAATAAAACTAAACAAGATTTGGCTTGGACCAACTCACCAGCAAATGAAAAACGATTTTAAGGTATTTGGTAAATGTATGTGTAACAATCCACATGATGTTTCTCTAAGAGAATGTTTAAAGCTGAACGAAACTACTTTTTCTAATCCGAAAGGGTGTTGAAAATTAGGAAAGAAACTCACTGATATGCACAAAAATAAAACAAATATTGAAATTTCTGATTAACTTAAATTGTTCCAATAATTATATCAGTACAGAAGATGAACAAAGGATTAGTAACATGTTGGAAGAGCAGAAAAAATTCAACAATTTACCGGTCTGGATTCTGAAATAATTGAAATTGAAGTGTAAAGAGCTGTTGGTGCGCTAAGAAAATAGTAAAGCATATATGGAAGACTGTCATAGAAATTAAATGTTTAAATATGGATAACATTTACTTATAAAATCGATAAGAAAGTTATTTAATTTCAAACTTTATTCACACTATTATCCAACATGATGGAGCAAAGGTATAATTATATAAAACCACAAAGGAGAAAAATCACAGCGGTATCAACAAAACTACCGTATATACTCATGTATAGGCCACATTTTTGATAGCACGAAATCACCGTCAAAAGCGAATGCGTCTTATACACGGGTCATATTAAAAGGGAAGGTAATATTTGGCATAATTTAGGGGGAAATACAATAATATTGTTTTACAGCATTAATAATGAATATATGAACAACAAACAATTTAATTAGGTGTGGTTTCGCTGGGTTTTTTTCGAAGCCAAACTTAATCCTGATAACCGCCAATGAGTAGCGTGGTGTCGGCCTGTTGTCAAGTAATAAGTTATGGGTAATGTAGTCAGGGTCAGACTGTCGCTAGTACCAAGGCCGTCTGGGAACGGCCAGCACATGATTTAGTATCTAGAGGTGTCAAATGATCCGGATCCCAATTAACCTGTTTGATGCATAGGGATCCAGAAAGCACAGGAATCCAGTAAAGTACGACAATCTGATCCTACAAAAGGTGTAGGTCCAAATCGGCCGCACTATGAGCAATACGGCCGCCTCCATAAACTATAAGAAGGAAATTTAATTTTTGGTCTATCTAAGACGTGTCATTACTATCGAAATGTGTGAGCGTGTGTAATTGAACGGAACGGCAAATGAGGCCACGCAAATAATGGCCATAGAAGCCACATCAACGGAAAACGATTACAGCAAACAATGCGTTAATTACTTCCAAAGCTGGCAAAAGGGAACTACTAATAAACTACTTCAAACAGCATTACGGAAACGAATGCGAAGCAGCAGACAACCTGAAGCGGTCGTTGTTACCTATCGTCACACAGTAGGTGAAAACGGCCTGAGATTAAATCGACCCCGTTATCATTACCAAATTCTTCAAGAAGTACTCTACTATCAGCAATGATTTAGATGGCACGGAAGATGATGTATTGTGGGATGAACAGCATGACAAATATGACACTGACTCTGATGAAGAAGGCGAGATGTGTAGGGTTGGATCGGCTTGATCCTGAGATATTTGTCTTAGAGCTGAAGGAAGATGTACCAGGGGGCACAAGGACAAGTTACTCATGCGTCACAGTAGACTTGAAATTCGCAAGAACGTGTTCAGCCAAAGAATAGTCCAAGACTGGAATTCACTCTCCCAAGGAGCTGTTGCGGCCACTACCCGCAATATGTTTAAATCTAAGCTTGACAAACAGTGGCAGGCACTAAAATATGGGGCTTTGAATAAATTTGGTGATTTTAGTGCGTCTTATAAAGGGGTTCGATCTAGGGGGTGTATTGGTCCAAACCCCGGTGCGTCTTATACACGCGTGCAGCATATAATCGAGTATATACGGTTGTTGTTTTGGGGTAAACTAAATAACTCCCCGTGGAAAGGGATTCCAGAAAGTAGCATAGAACAATTGACCATAATATTATTATGTTCATACTTTCAAACATAAAAAAAACACAGATATATCTATAAAACCAAAAGCACAACTCTCCACACAGCTTGTACTTTAAACAAGCTTTTGGTAGGGAAATTTATGGTACAAGCTACTAAAGTACGATGTTTCAAATAAAGCTGATGGACTGATCAAATCTATGTATTCTAACATAAGAATAGGAGTCATGATAGACTAAGTATGCCATTTTACTTTATGTCATCACTTGGTGCTAGACAACGGGACAATATAAGTCCTACGTTATTATAAAATGACATACCTGCTATATTTGATGAAATGTGTGACCCTGTTAAATTTGAAAGTATGAACATTCATTATTTGTTATTTGCTAATGATGTATTACTCATTTCAGAATCCAACCATGGGTTTCAGGAGTTGATGAAAATATTAGATAAATAATGTAATCAGTGTGATGTAACAGTTAACATAAAACAAATATATGCTTCTACGAATAAAATGAATGAACATCAGCATTTCAAAATATACTATAAGAGGTAACCCATAATGAAATCAACAAAATATCTCGCTATTGAATTTAGTCAAGATGAAAAAATTAAAGATTTCTAGGGATGATCTATATAAGAGAGGGTCGAGGATTTATTTTAAATTATTGACAATAAAAGTCTTGCTTTTCTCCTAAGACTGCCTTACATTTTTTTGACCACCTTATCAAGCCAATTATTATCTTCAATATATTAAAAACGAAATTGAAAACAATCCCTTTTTAGAAAATTCAGAAACAGCCCAATAATTACATAGAGGTTATGCTTGGTGCAAGACAAAATAGAAAAGTATTAAAAATATAATATACTCATCCTTTGATAAGATATTAGTACAGCAAATTATAACCCCAAATTTAATAGTAAGGGGGATAATAAACTAGTATTGACAGACAGAAGCATATCACACAATTTATAATTAGTGCACAAATAGATACAATTCAAATAATGGGTATGCTGATCCAGATAGTATATTATGTATACAGTATAACAAGAATGAGAAGGAATATGAATTTCATCTCCTGTTGGTATGTGATAAATAAAAAACCTTAGAAACATTTATTTTCTAAGCATAAGCAACAAAATGAATATTTTACAACATATGACATTTATTTAAAACTCATATGGATTCTAACAAACGAGGATATGAGTTTGAGAAATAGACTTGGGACCGACACCTGGCGTAGCAGGTGACATTTCCTGGTAAACCGAAATAAATATGATTTTAATACGTGTAACAAAATCGGCATGGAGTCTGCAAATGTTTCTGTCATATATGATTGCTATGTCTGAAATGTGATTATTATGTATGTGTTTAGATCTTTATTGGCTAAAACCTATATCTATACATGTATGTGTATGGTTCGATAGTGCATTGTATTATTGTATCTAAAGGAAGTTATGACATTTCCCATGGATTCAGAATTCGCCATCACTCATGGTTGCATTTGTAACAATTTTCTCGTTCTCATCACAAATCCGTAATAATCGATAAGCTTAAACACCAATATGTTGATTTTATAAAGGTGGTAATAAGTGAAAGTACGTACATTATAATTGTGTTGATATTGGACGAGGGTATATGTTACTGGTAGCGTTATATGTTTCACTTTAAAATTGCAGGACAAAACCTAAATCCTAAATCTAGATGAAACATCCTAATCACGAAATGGAACCTTCCCAATGCACTAGTTTATGGCTCGGAACAGTGTTCTCACTTCTGTAAAACGTCATCATTCAAAATAGGTGACATCATCCTTGGTCATGATGACTATGCAATGGTGATCTAGTTGCTTCAACAAATTGTATGATTATATAAATACATGAAATATTTGAAGAAAAAACCCCACTGTTTATCATTTACTGAGGAATATCCCCGCTAACAAATGACATAATGATAACGTATTATTTGGTTTTATTCTAGTTATGGAAGTAATAATGTAAGTATTACGTACTTGAGAATCAGATTATATGCTTAGTAATGAATGCAGCTAGGTGGGTGAATATAAATTCATAACTGGTTGACAAGCTCAATAAATACATTATATGAAACGTATGCATGCACAACTTTGCAAGTCGTAATTACAACGTTATAAAATGTTTTAAGGACTTCTTTAGTTAATGCATCATGTGAATTCACGTTTTACTGAAATACAAGATTGCACTAAATTTATTAGAAAAATATCATTGTTCATCATAATGTGTCGTCCATTTAGTTAATGCATTGGTTATGCTTTGTGTAGAAACATCATCATTAATATTAGCAAAGACTATTTATAACAAGACGTGTTACTTCGCGTTTTAACATGGGACGCCATTTTGAATTCATGGAGCGCCAGGGCCCTAGCGACCGGAGGTAGATTTCATGGACAGCTCCCTTCCTTAACATGGCGCCTAATGACACTGGTTCATTCTGCGCCGCTTTTAGCTGCAGTAAAAGAAAACGTATGCACAAATAAAGAAATCCCCGAAAGGAAATGAAAGCTATTGTAAAAAGTTTATATGATCTGGGTGTTTTTAAATAAAGGATATTTAAAAAATAAGCATAACAATTTGAAGGAGACACGCCCCTACTTGACATGACCCAAGCAGGATCTATATTTGTTTCAGACAAAATCTGATTAAATTTTATTGAACAATATCAACCTGTTAATCACAAAAAGGGTATGTAAGATATACATAAGCTTACAGTTACATGTATTGGAGCCACTGAAGATGTTATGGGCGGGAGGTATATTTTACTTTATTATTGTTAAAAATATAATTGGACTTCTAAAATTACATTACTTATAATTTACCATAATCAGATAATTACAATAATTATAAGAAGCTGAGTATTTACATGGTTACCTGTATCCATATTTATTTTTAAACGTAAGCAATTGGTACTTATTGATATATATGGGCTTCTATTTATAATTTAAATGTTATGAAATTAATTATTAAATACCTCAACTAATGGTAGAAACATTCATTTTGTTATTTTTTTCTATTGACCGAAGTAAAAGATGGTTATTAATTATTGTCGTGCAGATATATGACGAGGAAAGATTTAAATTACCTGAATACTAATTGTAGAATGTATGATATGCATTTCACTAAACGGAATTCATGAACCAGACAACTTATCTAGAAGGCTATTCCAACTATTTTTGATGTACCAAATCCACCGCATACATCCACTGAAATCAAAGAGGAAGGTATTAACAGAGGAGACCTATACAGGAGGCAGGGCCAGCTGTGATGGTAATTAATATTTATAAATATTAATGGTCAAAATTGGTTTTATAAAATTAATTAAATAAGAAACAAAGCATCAAACCCATGAAAATTTGTCAGCCCATTTCATATCTTAATACAAAAAAGGATTCTCAGCACCTAAATTAGTACTTGAATGTTCAGCTCGTGTGCTTTAATTGATATACTTCTCTTCATAACTTAAATGCATATCAAATCAAATTCTTTAACCAACTTGAAAAAAGGAAAACATGTGTTTACACATTGTGTATGCACTTGGTTCAAGTTATTATTCTAAAAGGTATTGTTCTGTTTCAGTCTTTGAAGTTCTATGATGATTAGATACCATGTAAACAGGCCAATCTCTTGGATACAGATTTACAGGTGTTATCTGTTACAGTAGTCAATGCATGTGTCTATTACATCTCTGAGTATATTCTGTCTAACTTTAAACAGTTGACTGATCTGGACTAAATGTCATATTTTTGTAGTAGTGGTTGTTTAGAGCTGGAAGCAATTTGGGTTATTATGTCCATTTGATAACAAATGACTGATTGTAACTATAGATGAACCTGTGGCACAAGATATTTGATGCCGCTTATTGTATGAAAGTACTAATTTCTCTATCTCTAACATGTTAACGCAAACATAAACATTGTTAATATTCCGTGTATATTCTTTGTTCTCAGCTGGGCAGGCCTGTATTGCATGGTCTATATTATTGAGGTGTAAATTTTAAATGAACTTATAATTTTTTTAGTTAATATATGATAAACAGACATGATGACTATATGGTGAATTGCGTTATGGTTGTGTTATAATAGCTGTATATATCGTTATATGTATATATCCAAATAAATAAAAATTTATGGACTATGATAAACTGACATGTTTGTAATGCATTTACCTCATATATACCTAATTGTTTTCATTAAAACAATTACGCCTTCCACACACAAAGCTGTGAAATAACCTAAACCACGTTCAATTATTTTCTGATGAGTTGTCAAGTGATCGCAAATTGTAGGCTATAAATTTAAATTAAGTAAAGACTGTGAAATAAACAATTATTTATTTGCAGTTTCAGAGCTTCGTTTCCTTCGATATCATGTGTGCACAATTAAAGTGTTAATTAATAAAAGAGTATGTAATCATGTAACATATAGTACTAGTATTGGCAACCATACGCACACGTGTACACGATCACATGTGGACAACCAGAGAGCTTTTTTATCTGAGAAATACCTCCGGTCGCTGGAGGCGCCACTGGTTCAAAATTCAACATGGCGCGGCAAGAGTAACGCCTCTCTATATTTAAGCTCTGTGATACTAGGCCTAATTCATATTTATTCTCGCATGTTATTTATTATTCAGGTAATATTTATATTAAATAAAATGTACTACCAAATTAAATTTAACTAAAATTATATTTACTAAAATGCTCAAATGTACAGATATTGCAATTATTGGCAGCTTTAAAAATATTAAAATAATTCGAAAGTGATGGCACTGGTGGCAAAGAGCAAGAGTAAGAAAAATGTATTTAGAGTCCATAAAAGCGTAAAAATAACATTAGTGACAATCGCTATTACATCGACATAAATAAGTGTAAACAATAACATTAGTGACAATCACTATTACATCGACATAAATAAGTGTAAACAATAACATTAGTGACAATCGCTATTACATCGACATAAATAAGTGTAAACAATAACATTAGTGACAATCACTATTACATCGACATAAATAAGTGTAAACAATAACATTAGTGACAATCACTATTACATCGACATAAATAAGTCTAAAAAAATAACATTAGTGACAATCACTATTACATCGACATAAATAAGTGTAAACAATAACATTAGTGACAATCACTATTACATCGACATAAATAAGTGTAAACAATAACATTAGTGACAATCGCTATTACATCGACATAAATAAGTGTAAACAATAACATTAGTGACAATCGCTATTACATCGACATAAATAAGTGTAAACAATAACATTAGTGACAATCGCTATTACATCGACATAAATAAGTGTAAACAATAACATTAGTGACAGTCACTATTACATCGACATAAATAAGTGTAAACAATCACATTAGTGACAATCGCTATTACATCGACATAAATAAGTGTAAACAATAACATTAGTGACAATCACTATTACATCGACATAAATAAGTGTAAACAATCACATTAGTGACAATCACTATTACATCGACATAAATAAGTGTAAACAATCACATTAGTGACAGTCACTATTACATCGACATAAATAAGTGTAAACAATCACATTAGTGACAGTCACTATTACATCGACATAAATAAGTGTAAACAATAACATTAGTGACAATCACTATTACATCGACATAAATAAGTGTAAACAATAACATTAGTGACAATCACTATTACATCGACATAAATAAGTGTAAACAATAACATTAGTGACAATCACTATTACATCGACATAAATAAGTGTAAACAATAACATTAGTGACAATCACTATTACATCGACATAAATAAGTGTAAACAATAACATTAGTGACAATCACTATTACATCGACATAAATAAGTGTAAACAATAACATTAGTGACAAACACTATTACATCGACATAAATAAGTGTAAACAATAACATTAGTGACAGTCACTATTACATCGACATAAATAAGCGTAAACAATAACATTAGTGACAATCGCTATTACATCGACATAAATAAGCGTAAACAATAGCATTAGTGACAATCGCTATTACATCGACATAAATAAGCGTAAACAATAACATTAGTGACAATCGCTATTACATCGACATAAATAAGCGTAAACAATAACATTAGTGACAATCGCTATTACATCGACATAAATAAGCGTAAACAATAACATTAGTGACAATCGCTATTACATCGACATAAATAAGCGTAAACAATAACATTAGTGACAATCGCTATTACATCGACATAAATAAGCGTAAACAATAACATTAGTGACAATCACTATTACATCGACATAAATAAGTGTAAACAATAACATTAGTGACAATCACTATTACATCGACATAAATAAGTGTAAACAATAACATTAGTGACAATCACTATTACATCGACATAAATAAGTGTAAACAATAACATTAGTGACAATCACTATTACATCGACATAAATAAGTGTAAACAATAACATTAGTGACAATCACTATTACATCGACATAAATAAGTGTAAACAATCACATTAGTGACAGTCACTATTACATCGACATAAATAAGTGTAAACATTAACATTAGTGACAATCACTATTACATCGACATAAATAAGTGTAAACAATAACAAGTGCAATGAACATTACATATGATATGATTTTATACAAATGAAATATTTATGATAAAATGATTCATCTGTGGTTTCACTGAGATATTGGTCAAATTTGTCTCAATTGATCTTGTTTATAAATTAAAATGAATACATATGTTGACTAAGAACTTATCCTAGTTTGATCTGCAATTGAAAATTAAAATATTAATGTTAATATGAACTAGTTACAGACATATATTATAAAAGTAAAAATAATTGCCAATAAAAAAGTCCGACTGAGCCTTTGGCTATAATGCTCTGTTTATAAACATGCGGGGCAAATTCCACTTGATGATAATAATGGAGTAAAAATGGTAGATGTAAGACTGATAATTAGGAGAACATTATGCTGGTGATGATGGCAGTTTGTTCGATTTAGGGAGTTGTCTGTTGGGCTGGATTAACAGTAGGTCGTCAACCTCCAATGTCATGTCCCCCCCCCCTGCAAATGTGAGACAAAATCTGTCAGTCATACAATTTATAACTTTCAAATATTAATCGATTCTTATCTTGTGAATCACAATAAAAGCTCGCATGTTTCTTGATATATCCACTAGTGTCAACGTGATATGTCATATTACATTTGGTTTTGTAACAGTTAACTGTAGTATGTGTAACAGATATGTTGGCGTTGAAGAAATACGCTGTTGGTTTATTTAGACCACAGTGTTTCAATATGCTCTATTCAGTAGAACAATTAATAAGTGATAACGCCATTTGAGAACGCATGACTTTATTAGGCTAACAATAGACAACAAATCGGTAGGTGGCACCACAATAGGGTGATATCATTATATACAAGGGAGTTAGTAGTAGCTGTGCCACAATATAAGACTATACTGATATAATTAAAACTAGTGGATATTACAACACACACTGCAGATATCATATAGTATACATGTACATTATAATGTAAACATTTAAGAACCCTGCAAAAGATAAAACATATATTAACAGTCTTATCATGGATACTGGTTGTAATATTAATTAAATATAAGAATTAGCAGCTACATATTACAAGACAACTTATATTACAGGAACTACTGTGTACCAGGTGCATGAATATGACCATGTATACCCAAGTTATATTCTATCCTTAAACAAACAGGTGGTCCTGGGGTTTTAATAGCCTCAAATGTTAAATTTGCACCACAATAGAAGGTTGGTAATAAATACAAGGTAGGACCTAATACATTCTTTAAAAATATTCCCTGGGAACGTGAAAAGTAATAAACCTATGAATGGTGTCCAGAGTATGAATATTCACAATAATATGAATATGTCACATTTTAACAAATCATTTTCTGCATCAAATTTGTATGGGCTGCTTGAAACACTTTCACACTGAAAAAAATAACAATATAAATAATTATTATTTCAGTTTGCTAATCAACTACATTTTATTTGCTAGTCTGGTTTGATTTTCATGTTAATGGATTTTTATTAGCAATCAATCATTATCAGGCTGCTTTCATATCCGTATAATGTTCTCTCCAACTGCAAAGAGACCAAGAGAAAGGATGGTTCTGGATTTAATGTCGGAGTTTAATCAAGGAAATTATTTTACAAGGCATGATACAAAACACAAAATATATTTTGTGAGTATCTTTATTGTTGAGCAGTAACTTTATGGTAGTAATTAATATAAATAAATTATTGCGTTTACGTAAGCATAACCTGATCATAACGTTTTAGTAAAGTAATTATTACTGTTAGCTGAGATATGGAGAAAAATAATATAAAAATACTAACGTCTTATCTGTAGATTGAAAAATCTCTTGATAATGAGAAAACTAAATAGTTTAGATGAAAGCAAGGAAACACAATTGGAATATGTTCTGGAATCACCGATTAAATTTCCTGAACCACGGGTTGTGACATCTTCATGATCTTGGCAGTATATGTCAGGGCTAGAATTTCAACACGAATCCGTGAGTCGATTCGCGCAAATATTTGTTCAAGGAAGACTCAAAATAAACTGCTGAAACTGGAAACAAGACAAACCCAGTTGTATGTAATTATTATGATTATATATGTAATAGATCTAGTATGTGATGGACTGATGAAATTAAAAATAACTACCATTTCGGCCATTATTAGGATAGATATATAAAGTGTCGTCGACAAAAGGCCTCGGCCATGTGGTTTTGTCCTCTCTGTTTACAACAAAGTTTACAAAAATATCACGCCCGTGCATTTAATTGACATGTCTATGGGTATATGTTGTTCCACTGTCCACCCTTTTATTACTATGTGTATTGATTGAAGAAATAAAATTCCAAGATATTTAGACATCAGCATTTCAAGATAACTTAGATATCAATTGAGAAAGATACATTTAGTTTGCATTATGGTTTTGAAACCCATACAATTATAGATTTTGTTAAAGAAGGAATATAACGTTGATTCTGGGAAAGGGATTTGACAGAATCGACGTTGATTCTAGTACATTCTCGCGAAATTCGAGCCCTGTATATCATGTGCTGGAACAAGCTGATTTCATTCCAAAAGGGAAGTTCATTTTTTTCGGACAACTCTCGATATTATGGTGATGTGCCCCAAAGTAACTAAAGTGACATCATATATACATTAAATAAGTATAAATTAGTCCAATTTACAATTAATTATAAATCTTAATACTTAATACATGAAATTTTATAACAAAAGCATTGATATATGAACATATATAGCTGGAGTATTGAAATTTGTTAGGGAACTTTGAAAAGCGTATCTTAATTCAAGATTATGATACTTGAAATAACCTAGGTCTATGAACAGCAAAAAGGGGACACTCTAAAAATAAGTGCATAACATTTTCATCTGGGTGTCCACACTGGCATGATGCACTTTCTTGACCATGTAGATTGTGGTACAGATGAGACTTCAGATTAATGCAGCCAATTCTCATTTGTGACCGGGAATCTTTTCACACCTGGAACTATAATGTAATAGGCTATTTCTAGAAATTAATGGTGTACTAATTTTCTTTAAATAAACATACCCTTCTAGCATTTTTATATTCAAGTCAAGACTGTTCCACTCAGAGGCAAAAACGACTTGGTAAAGTGTTTCTTATGCAATATGGGACAGTAAAGTTCTGTTCAGTACGCAGTCCATATCGATATTGAACTCCAACTCGTATAGGCAACAAGTTAGTCAGATAAGGAGGTGATAGACCATTTACCTTCTTGTAAAAGAGGGTAAGTTTTAGTAATTGTTTGATAGAGCTATTTCTCTCCTTCAAAATAATGCCTTATATAAGTCTCTACGTCATAAGTCTCTAAGTTATTATAATTATCATATATCAACATTTTGTATTTTGTGGGTCAACCCACATAGGAACATGACACTGGCTGATGGCACCGTTTTGGGGTAAAATTGGTTCTAATTCTTCATATAAAAGTGAATAATTCCCTAATAAGATACCACATTCCAAGAAATGAGGTGGTTTTATAATTACTGATACCAGTAGAACAATATAGAATTCATAATATATTCAAAATGGGAGCCAAAATCCAGGATGGCCACTATTAAGTCCGAAATTTGTATGTTTAGAAGTTGTCTTTATTGCTACATTCTTCAACAACTGAGGTGTTTTAATTATTGATACCAGTACAATAATATTAAATTCATATATTCAAAAAGGCCACCTAAATCCAAGGTGGCCGCCATAAAGTACAAATTTTGTATGTTTTCCAGTCGTCTTGATATTCAACATTGATCATCAAATAAGGTGTTTTAATTACTGATACTAGTACAATAATATTGCATACATATATTCAAAATGGCGACCTAAATCCAAGATGGCGACCTAAATCCAAGATAACCACCATAAAGTATGAGTTTTGCATGTCTACGAGTCGTCTTGATTTTAGGCAACATTTTTTTGCATGCCCTTAATATTTGCAGTTTTATTAGCCAGATTACTAGCATTATAACATTTTATCATTATGAAATATACCATATTATACATTACATTTCTTTCAGACACGATTTTGTAAAAAACAAAACATTGCCACAGTCAATATATAAACATGCCACATGGGAACACTAAATTCCAGTGTAACTGGCTGGAGTCAAAAGACAGACAAGGCTATCGTATAGGTGTATGGTGTGAGCAAGATCCCAATGATGCTTTTAAAGCTGTTTGCACGCTATGCAACAAACAAATTGCCATAAGCAACTCAGGGAAGCTGCATATACTTAACAATGCAGATAGCATTAAACACAAGCAACTGCAACATGCAGTTGCTGGCCAGAAATTTCTGAAAGTGAAAGATGAATTTTCAGCCACATCTACAACATCTGTGTCATCTTCGTCCGCATCCAATTCTAGCCGCAGATCATTACCCACATCTTCCACCGGTATTCCAATGGCCAAACCAATGCTATTTGCTCAACATACACAAGAGGAGACTGAAAAGGCTGAAGATGTGGTCTTTTGCTTCTAGCGATGGTGTGACAAACCTTTTCAAAAGAATGTTCCCCGGAGCAGTGTCATCACATTTCAGTTTGGCATGAAATAAGGCATCATACATGATTTCTGATGGACTTATTTTAAGAAAAAAACTAGTGGAAGATCTCAACACAAGCCAGGCCTATTTCACACTTCATTTCGTTGAAACTACTACACAACAGGGCAAGAAGCAGATGGATGTCTTACTAAGGTACTGGTCAGCATCTCAGGAACAAGTTGTTGTTCACTTCTTCAAAGCCACATTGTTTGGCCATGCAAAAGCCGAAGATGTAGCCAAGTGCTTACTGGAGTCTCTCAATGAACCTGGGTACCAACTTCAGACAGGCAAACTTCTAAGTCTATCATCAGATGGTCCCAACGTCAACAAAGCCATATGGTGACTTGTCAATGAGCATCTGAAAACTGATGGGTTGCCTGGCCTATTGCCTTTTCTCCCCTGTAGTCTCCATGTTGCACACAATGGGTTCAGATATGGATTAAAAGAGTATAGCATGGATGTTGATCAACTATGTTTGGATTTTTTTTACTGGTTTAAACAGTCACCATGTAAAAGAAAAGAATTGGTTGCAGTTTTGAATGACTTAAACCTGGATGAAAGGTTCTTCATCAGACATGTCCAATGAAGGTGGCTTGTACTGGGACCTGCAACAGATAGAGTAATAGCCAACTACAAGGCCACCACAGAGTACCTCTTGAAGCATATCACTGGGAAGGAATATGAGAAGAATGACAAATACACAAGAATCGGTGCCGGCCTGAAAGACAAGTATATGCTAGCAAAGTTAAAGTTTGTATCTTCACTGGCCAAAGTATTTGAACCATTCCTGCACATATTCCAAGCTAAAGATCCTGTTGTACATATCCTGTATGACCAGTGCTACCAGTTGATCAGAAGTGTCTTCAGCCGATTCCTCAGAGATGTAATATTGACAAGGAATTTAGGTGAAGTTGAATATGATAACGCTGAAAACCATCTGGCATATGCTGACATGAAACAAGAATCTTCCAATCGAAAACAGTTTCTTGAAGAACCTCAAAATTTTGCATCCATTAATGAGAACTCAACCAGGCACATCAAGGGGCCTGAAAAAGATACTAGTTGCTGTTCCTGCAGGTTATTCCTGAAGTAGATGTTGACTCAGTAGTAACAGAATGGGACCTATATATGCACGAAGAGATACCCGAGAACTGGTATATAAAGGACGTTATTGAACACAAGACCACATACCACAGAATTGATCATTACCAAGTACTTCATATTAAGAATTCAACAGCATTCTTAAAATATCCCAAACTTGGTACTGTGGTACACTGCCTACTGAGTATTGCTCATGGCAATGCCGATGTGGAGAGATCTCTTTCCTGCAACAAGAAAACATCAGGAACTGATCGCTATACAATGTCATTTGAGACTCTCTCTGGCATCAGAATGGTCAATGGCTTTGTGAAGAGCATGAAGACTGACTTGCATGATCTCACCATTCCAATAGATATGCTGCAATTATGTAAACTGGCCAGTTCAAACTACCAAAGGAGAAAAGGGGATGAGGAAAGGAAGAAAGCTAAAACAGACCGAAAGTAAGCTAGATGTGCCGAAGAAGAAGAGGATGAAAGAAAGTTCATGGAGAGAGATAAGAAAAAGTTAAAAGGAGATGGTGACATTCTTGCAAAGAAGGAGAAAGATCTCACAGGGTGCCAGAAAGTTGCAGATGAATTGTTCTCACAGAGAAATATCCTTTTGGCGAAGGCAATCAAAGAAAAATAATACACAGATGCAGCAGTAGCACAAGGCATGTTTTATTACAGGTTAAATATAATAACAGTTAAGCTTAATATCCCGCCATAAAAACCCGCTTTAACAGCTATTTTAAATGTGTTCCTTATACTTATTGATGAAAAGACACCCCGTTTACATTACTTCCACGCACACGGCTTATGCAACCAGTGATACAACAATAATTCACCTCGTTTATAAACCTGATTTTTCCAGTCTGCGTTCCTATTTCCTCGACCGGAAGTTGGGACCTGTTTTCCATCAAATCGGCGGTCGTGTTCGGTCTAGTTTTCTTTTAGGTCAATGTTTCACCTCCAGCTAGGATTGGTCGTTTCGCCCCCAGTTTGGTCGTTTCGCCCCCAATTATATAGGATTGGTCATTTAGTCCAGGATCTGGTGTGTGTAGTCCAAACAAGACAACTATAATTGTATCTAACTATTAGTATTAACGTCAAAAACAAAATCATATTGCGGCTTTGGTGCATAAATTGAGTTTTCATCAGGTTTTTACTGATTTTTTAATGTTTACTGAGTTTTTAATGTTCAATTAATTCACTGTAAAATTTTCATCTGTAACTGGCCATATTTTTTCTTTTGAATTCGTGTTTATTTGCCGTCATATATGAATATAATAAGCAGCCTATTGATCATAAAAATATTTGTAGTGAAACGACCAAGCTTTGGTGCGAAATAACTAGCTTTGAAGTGAAACGACTAGCCTTGTGGAGCGAAACTACTGGGGTTCGAAACAACTTGGGACGAAAAGACCGAAATTCCTCCAGAATGTTGGCTGATACAGAACGACAAGTTCCTCTAAGTACTGAGGGCAGTCTCTTGATGTGCCTTAAAAGTGTACAACAAAATCTTGTACTGCGACCTATATATAACTGGAAGCCAATGCTGGTGTTACATGTTCTCTTTTATGAGTGCGAGTGACTAACCTGGCAGAAGAATTCTGTACTTCCTGTAGCCGTGTTATCAGTGTGTTTAGAAGACCATACAGGAGAGCGTTGCTGTAATCTAGCTGAGATGTTATTAGGGGTGTGTGCTAGTATTTTGCAAGCATTACACAAGGAACCGTATTGTGGCCTCTGTTGTTTATCATCTACACCAATGACCTACCTGACACTTTAAATCTTGTAAAATCAATCCTATTTGCGGATGATACCACTCTATATTATTCATCTCGACATATTCCAGACCTGTATGAAATTATGAACAAGGAACTTGATAGTCTGACTGATTGGTTCCGAGCAAACAAGCTCTTACTAAATGTTTCAAAAACAAACTATATGATATTCTCAAACATAAACTCAAAACAGTATACTATGGAAATAAAGCTAACCAATACAACTATAACAAAAATGAATTGTGTCAAATTTCTAGGAGTGTTCATTAAGGAAAATCTAAATTGGAATGAACATATCAAAGTCATTAAACAGAAAATATCTCGATCATTCTTTGTCATAAACAAAGTCAAACACGTCATGAATAAAAAACACCTTGTATCTTTATATTATTCTATGCTGTATCCATATCTAACATATGCAATAACATTGTGGGGGGGGCTGTCTATGACATCCACTTGACCAAACTTGTCATGATGCAAAAGAAAATTATTAGAGTCATAGCTGGCGCCACCTATTATGCTCACCCAGAACCCATTTTCAAGCACTTGTGAGTATTAAAACTGACTAATATATATAAAATGCAGGTATCAAAATATGTTTTAAATTTCCTCCACAATGTACTACCCTCACCACTGAGCAACCTCTTTACCTTATCAAGAACTGTGCATGAACATAGTACCCGGCACTGCACAACACTCAAACTGCAAACGCTTCCATCTCAGACTGTTGTATCATCACAATGTATAACCAACATGGGGCCACGTACATGGAATCTTTTATCTTCAGAACTCTATACAAATTATGCTCATCAGACACTGATACATATAGCTGGTTTCTCTTCTATATCCCGAAGGGTCGTGATTCGGGAGTACAGATTAATATATTATATGTACAGCCGAGTTTTCCCATAGGTGGGGCTGGGTGAGGCATGTTGGTGGGTGGGGTATTTCAGTGTAGCCATGTATGACAATGTGTCCAGAGTGTTTTGTCCTGTGTTATTATATCTTCATTATTATCTTTATTTGTTGTTGTCTAAGTTATGGAATACCTCAAAACTTAATACTGACTTAATATTGTTAAACAAATTAAATAATACAATAATGTTTTGAGGCTACAGTCTACAGGAATCTTTTCCATGGCTTGGGACTGTATACGGCTAATTATTGTATAAGCAAACATGAATGTCATTACTTAATATTGTATTATATACAGTTCCGAAATAAACTTGATTGATTGATTGATTGATTGATTGATTGATTGATTGATTGATTGATTGCATCCAATGTGATGTACCGCTTGATATAACAGATATATGACCAATATTACGAATTTGGTAATAGCAGGCTTTGGATATTCATATTGCATTTACTTGCTTCTCCGTGGTCAGGGATGTATCAAAATATACTCCCGAGTTCTTCACTGACGATGTTACAGAAACAGTATTATTACCTACCTGAAGCCATAATTCCTCATTTATCCTAACCTGATATTTCGGGTTAAAAATAATGAGCTCTGTCTTTTCCTCGTTTAACTTAAGCATGTTTGCACTAGACCTGCACTTGACTAGACCCTAGTTATAGCTAGTAACAGATGCACAAGGTAGTAGTTAAGCTTTCAAGTGCTACATGTGTGCTAGATCCAATACCAACACAAATGCTTAAAACGTGCCTCAGCTCTTTAAGTCCTGTATTAACAAAGATTACCAACATATCATTAAGTAATGGAGTTTTCCCGACAAGTCTGAAAGTTGCGAGAGGGTTAAACCTCTCATATAGAAATCCAATATTGATCCGAAACAGCTGAAAAACTATCGACCTGTATCGAACTTACCCACGCTGTCAAAGATCATTGAAAAAAACTGGTAGTCACGCAAACAAAAGACCATATGCTAGTATATGGACTTGAAGAAAAGATGCAGTCAGCTTACAAATGTGGGCATAGTACTGAGACAGTACTTCTGCGTTTGATAAACGACATGTTGATGGCAATCAATGGACGGAATGCTGTGATTATGGTCCTATTAGATTTATCGACGGCGTTCGACACCATTGACCACGAAATCATGTGTAGTAGCCTGGAGAGACTCCTAGGGCTCAGCGGAAAACCTTTGGCCTGGTTTCGCTCGTATCTCGCTGCTCGGACTCAATCTGTATCTGTTGAAGAGGTTTTATCTGAAGTTCTGTGTTTGTTGTTCGGAGTGCCACAGGGGTCACTCCTGGGACCGATACTGTTTATCGTCTATACTATGCCTTTGTCCAGGATAGCACAAATATATGGAATACAGATACATATGTGCATAGATGATACTTAACTATATGTGTCGTATGATGTCACTTACTGTGCGTCTAGAAAATTGCATTAGTGACATACAGTCCTGGATGGTCACAAATAAACTACAACTAAACAGCAACAAAACCGAATTACTTGTATTAGCCTCATCCTATTACAGCAAATACTCTTTGACCAACATCTGAACATGGAGACTCATGTGGCTGGTATCTGCAAGGCGTCCTATTTTCACATACGGAACATTAGGAGCTTAAAGTCCATACTTACCCATGATGCACTTATTTATGTGGTCCGTGCCTTTATTACATCACGGTTAGATTACTGTAATTCCCTTCTTCTCGGCTTGCTTCAACGTTTGTAACGGACTCAAAACATTGCAGCTATGATAGTCACAGGGTGTCGGAAATATGATCACATCATTCCGATACTGAAGGATCTTCACTGGCTTCCAGTAATTAAACAGATTCAATTCAAGACACTTATGATCACATACAAGGCGTTAAATAGTCTAGCACCGATATATCTGACAGAACTTCTTCATGAGAAGGCTAACATTCGAATACTAAAATTATCTGGTGAACTGATCCTTGCCGTTCCTAAATACAAACTTATGGATTGAATGTTTTTAGTGTTGCTGCGCCAACATTATGGAATAAGTTGCCTAGTCATATTAAAACATTCCTATTCCAACAATATTTTAATTGTTAATGTACTCATTATATTTTGTGATTTTGTTAAACATCTCTTTCTTTATTGTACAGCGCCTCAGAACAGGATTAACTGGTTTTGGCGCTTTATAAATATACATTATTATTATTTTAACGGAATAACAATAACATAGTATATACCTTTTATGCCAAGAATTAAATATTCTAATGGTATCTGTTTCATGATTATAGGCTCAAATATTAAGGAAGTTAGAGACTTTTTACTTCTTCAAAAATGTCGGATTTATGGCTACATACTTAACATGGAAATGAATGGGAAAGTCTCTGACATCAAATCCAATATTCACAAAAATATACATAACTCTCTTAATATTCAATGAAATAGCTTGTCTAAATAACTAATTGATGTCTAGAAAACTACTGATGTCTAAAAAACTAATTGGGTGTCTAGAAAACTACTGATGTCTAAAAAACTAATTGATGCCTAAAAACTAACTGATGTTTAAATAATTAAATAAATAACTGCATCATGATGTCTAAATAACTAACTGATGCCTAAAACATAAATAGATAACTAATGTCTAAATAACTATTTAATGTCTAAATAACTAATTGATGTCTAAAAAAATATTTGATGTCTAAAAACATAATTGATGTCTAAAAAAATAAATGTATAAATATTTAAATAAGTAACTGATAGCCAAATAACTAACCGATGGCTAAATAACTAACTGATATCTAAATAACTAACTAATATATAAATAAAGAACTAACTAATGTCTAAATAATTAATTGATGTCTGAAAATATTTGATGTAGAGTTCTATAATAAACATATTAGACATCAAATATTTAAATCGATGTCTTCTAAACGCTGAGACGTTGAGACACTGAGACGTTGAGACACTGAGACGTTGAGACACTGAGATGTTGAGATACTACCATATCAGAGTGCATATATATATCTAAATTTAATGAATAATTAATGTGCGGTATACAGCATATTAATTATTCATCAATTCAAAATTAATTATTCAAAGAAATGTATTAAAACTAAGCTTTTGTTGAATTTACATATTGTACGTCACAACGACAATATCATTGAACATAGCTCGTGCCCGTCTTGCCGACGTTCGTATTTCTTCATTGCTTTAAATGTGGCCCGGAATGTGTACGACTCTTGTGTGACGATTACTTCGGCTCAAAACCTCTGATCAGGTATAGGAATTTACTTGTAAAACAGACGTGTGAGTTTAAAATAATATGTTCAAATATTATTGGTTTTGGTTTGGTTTTGTTGTTCGGGGAGAATACCCAGGCTGTCGCTTAATCAGCACAGCCTCTATGTTGGAGTGGTTGAGAAACCTCCTCCCCCCACCACTCACAGGGGAGCAGTACGGAAAGATGGAGCCGAAATACCCTGAGGGTGGTCACTGCCAGAGTGTTTTACGTCCTCAGGGGGGTTATTAACGTCCCCCTTTATTTTAAATAATTGAGTGGAGACGGCAGCGCCATTTAACGTGGTCAGCCACCCACGATGTATTGAGCCGAGAAATTAATCCCTGGAAAGGTTTCGACCTCTTACGGGGTTCGAACCTGCGACCGTTGGCACCAAATGCCGGGTGCTTAACCGCTAGGCCACCGGAGCTCACTTCAAATATTATTTTAAAATACAGGTTTATATATATTACATCGGGGACACTCCGTGGCCGAAGCTGGTAGCGCGGTTGGTCACAGACATCTGGAACGGGAGTTTGACTCCCGGACCAAGTCTGAACGGCGTTTCATCTTTCATGTCGCCTCATTACCTTCGGAGCTAGCTAGAGAGTCTACGTGTATTCAGAGAATTACATTTAAACGTCTAAAAGCCATTTTAAGTGTGTGTATTTAAAATGATAAAATGTGCGTATTTAAATAATAAAACACGAGTTCCTCTGGTTTGTAATTCCGCGGCTTGTATTTATATATTATATATATATATATTTTATATATATATATAATATATATATATATATATTATATATTATATTCAGTCTTCTTTAAGGTCTATTAGTTTAAGAAGTGGTATTTACATCACCAATGATGGATGATCATTCTATGTTTATGTTTCTCTGGTGGGTAATTCCGCGGTTCTCATATCATCTTATGAATACCATCTTCAGCGCCACTTTGTATAGGATATGTTCAGTGAGGAATTGGTAAACATATACTTTTGCTCTCTGAGTAATACTGTACTGCTCTGGATGGTAGTATACTGAACCGGGTGATGGAGGACGAAAATGCACGAAACATGAGTACTGAGGCATTATAATTGTCATGATAAACTGAAAAATAAATATACCTTATACGGGAGCTTATGCAAGTACAATATGTTCGTACTATATCTCGCAGTATTGACTATATATGGGGTATCATAGAGATGTATGAGGCATAATCAAACAAGAAACCTAAGCCAAAGAGCCGGGGCTTAGCTTGAATGTAAATAAATTCAAAAGAAGCTGCACGTGATTCCCTATTCTCTGACGTCATAGGCCCGAATATTCGTATCTTAATGAGTATGCAAATGATTTCAAATGGCGTTTTTTTCAAGCTGAAGAAGCATCAAGAAACAGCTACACAAAAACACCCACCACATATTGTTAAATATAGTGAATCAACAACATTTTAGGTCAATTATGAATAAATAGTAGGTTTTATTATATTTTGAGATACTAATCTCAATTCGGATTAGAGACTTGTATACACAGTTACGATCAGTTGGCCTTCCTGTAATTTGCCATGATACGAAAATACTAAGACAAAGAATTATTTTCTAAATTTATAACAATCAGCAAAATGGAATTACAATTTTGCACGTAAAGTTTTTTAATCAGTAATATTGTTAAAATGTATTTGCTAACTATATCAGTGTAATATCAAGTCGCTACCAGAGCATACGGGTATCTCTGAAAACAAGATTAACACGAAAATTGAACAAACCTGTACTTTAACTGTACTAAAATGATTTAATTAATGTTTCAGATTATGTTACGAAAACTTCAAAACATCAGCAAAGTTGTGCTGTCACAAATAGAGCAGTTTAATTACTCCTTAACAGCCATCCCAAATTCACGTAGAAATTGTTGTTTATGAGCCTTATAGTGAGTGATCTTCGCTTTGTTTTACGTGTAGAAAAATCTGACTGACCCCGGACTTTATTAGGCCTTTTGTTGGCCTATACAGTATATGCTATCTAGTGTCTCAACGTCTCAACGTTTAGAAGACATCGTATTTAAATAAGTAACTGGTGTCTAAATAACTAACTAATGTCTACTACACTGTCATATGTTTTGTCCGTTTGCCAGTATGTGACCATATACAGTTTCTAAGTTTGTTCTTGTTCCTGAAGTAATTTTCAACAAAACGGTATGTAAATTCTGGAACTATAAACAAATAACGATCTCTGTATGTCATTGGACTGGTATTCCGCCATGTTTGTTTGTTTGTTCGGGGAGAATCCCCAGGCTGTCACTTAATCAGCACAGCTTCTATGTTCGAGTGGTTGAGAAATCTACTCCCTCACCACTCACATTGGAGCAGTACGGAAAGATGGAGCCGAAATACCCTGATGAAATACGTCCTCATGGGGTTTTTAACGTCCCCCTTTATTTTAAGTAATCCAGTGGAGACGGCAGCACCATTTAACGTGGTCAGCCACCCACGATGTTGTGAGCCGAGAAATTAATCCCTGGAAAGGTTTCAACCTCTTACGGGGTTCGAACCTGTGACCGTTGGTTCCAAGTGCCGGGTGCTTAACCGATAGGCCACCAGAGCTCACTGGATTCCGCCATGTTGATACCAAAGACTATTTATAACAAGAAGCGTTACTTCCTTTTTTAACATGGGACGCCATTTTGAATTCAAGGAGCGCCAGGGCCCTGGCGGCCGGGGGTAGATTGTCACGACAGCTCCCTTCGTTAACGTGGCTTTTTTTAAATAAAGGATATTTAAAAAATAAGCATAACATTTTCAAGTAGACACGCCCCTACTTGACATGACCCAAGCAGTAGGCCCAAGCAAAATCTATCTAGATCTATATTTGTTTCAGACAAAATCTTAGTAAATTTTATTCAACAAAATCAAACCCATTAATCACAAAAAGGGTATGTAAGATATACATATGCTTACAGTTACATGTACTAGAGCCGTTGAAGATGTTATGGACGGGAGGTATATTTTACTTTGTTATTGTTAATAATATAATTGGACTTCTAAAATTACATTACTATAATCAGATAATTTTTCCCTAATTACAGTAATTATAATTAGCTGCATTAGCATTTACATGATTACCTGCATCCATATTTATTTCTAAACGTAAGTAATTGGTACTTATAGATATATATGGACTTCTATTTATAATTTAAATGTTATGAAATTAATTATTAAATACCTCAACTAGTGGTAGAAACATTCATTTTGTTATTTTTTCTATTGACCGAAGTAAAAGATGGGTTATTAATTGTTGTCGTGCAGATATATGATGAGGAAAGATTTAAATTACTTGAATACTAATTGTAGAATGTGTGATATCCACCGCATGCATCCACTGAAATCAAAGAGGAAGGTATTAACAGATAGGAGACCCATACAGGAGACAGGGCCAGCTGTGATGGTAATTAATATTTATAAATATTAATGGTGAAAATTGGTATTATAAAATTAATTAAATAAGAAACAAAGCATCAAATCCATGAAATTTTGTCAGCCCATTTCATATCTTAATACAAAAAAAGGATTTCTAGCACCTTAATTAGTACCTGAATGTTCAGCTCATGTGCTTTAATTGATATACTTCTCTTCATAACTTAAATGCATGCATATCAAATCAAATTCTTTAACCAACTTAAAAAAGGGAAAACATGTGTTTACACATTGTGTATGCACTTGGTTCAAGTCGTTATTTTACAAGGTATTGTTCTGTTTCAGTCTTTGAAGTTCTATGATGATTAGATACCATGTAAACAGGCCAATCTCTTAGATACAGATTTACTGCTGTTGGATGTGATAGATGATTTTGAGTTATCTGTTACAGTAGTCAATGCATGTGTCTATTACATCTCTGGGTATATTCTGTCTAACTTTAAACAGTTGACTGATCTGGACTAAATGTCATATTTTTGTAGTAGTGGTTGTTTAGAGCTGGAAGCAATTTGGGTTATTATGTCCATTTGATAACAAATGACTGATTGTAACTATAGATGAACCCGTGGCACAAGAGATTTGATGCCGCTTATTGTATGAAAGTACTAATTTCTCTATCTCTAACATGTTAACGCAAACATAAATATTGTTAATATTCCGCGTATATTCTTTGTGCTTAGCTGGGCAGGCCTGTATTGCATGGTCTGTATTATTGAGGTGTAAACTTTAAATGAACTTGTGATTTTTTTAGTTAATATATGATAAACGGACATGATGAATATATGGTGGGAAGAATCATATATCATTATATGTATATATCCAAATAAATAAAAATTTATGGACTATGATAAGCTGACATGATGAAAGCATGTTTGTATGCATTTACCTCATATATACCTAATTGTTTTCATTAACAAATCTGTGAACTAACCTAAACCACGTTCAATTATTTTCTGATCAGCTGTCAAGTGATCGCAAATTGTAGGTTATGAATTAATTAATTAAGTGATTGAGCTGTGAAGTCACTTAATTATTTATTTACAGTTTCAGAGCTTCATTTTTTTCTATATCATGTGTGCACAATTAAAGTGTTAATTAATAAAAGAGTATGTGATCATGTAACATATAGTAGTAATATTGGCAATTCATTTCAACCACGCGCACACATGTACACGATCACATGTGGACAACCAGAGAGCTTTTGTTTATCTGATAAATACCCCCGGTCGCTTGGGGCGCCACCGGTTCATAATTCAACATGGCGCGGAGAGTAACGCTTCTCCATATTTAAGCTCTCGGTTTAAGCTCTATGCTGAAACTTTGCGCGAAGCCCTCTCATCTTCGATCTAGTTGTACTCATGAATATTCAGTAGGGAATATTAAGAAAGGTTTCTTTTAGATCAATGGGTCAATGTCTAAATAACGGGATTCAAGCGTAATCACATATTCCCCCGGCAGGTGGCAGCATACTATGGTGGCCAGTTTAAATATGAACCATGGGAGTAAAGCTTTTTTTTCGAACAAACTATGATCCGTAATCTGATCAGTTCCTATCTACGACTAGATTGATGATTTATAATTTCCAACTACATCAACGAACGTATATATTAAATTGTAAATCGGATGACCGACATTCATACCGCCTCTAGGATGAAAAGACACTCGAACCAATCAGAAGCCTCGTTACATTATATTACGTTCAGTACACGAGGTTTAAATTCATACCTTTTAGAAGGCTAGCAGAGAAGAAGGTGGGTTTTTATATATTTTTTAATGAAATACTTGGTAATATAAGCTCTGTTTGTTTGGTTAACTCTTCATTGGTGTATTTTGATGTCATGGTTGAAAATTATCTGTAGATATATACTGTATTTGTTACATGATGAAGCAGCGATGAATGTTTCGTATTGATTATTTATTGTTGGATTCGCTCACATCCGAGACATCGTAATATCGTTGACTCATAACGAGGAATTATTTCAACGAATAATGTTGATTTTTTTTTTGGTTAAATCGTCAGGAGTTTACCTCATATTATTTCTCTGTTGTCGTTGTTAAGTCAGTGGAACATAAAGAGACAGTTACTAGATCTAGTATTTGAAAATTCTTTTTTTGCGGAAGTACTAGATCTAGACTAAAGTACTTAAGTAGGTCTCGATTCTGGTCTAAGCTGGGGGCTTGGGGTTGGATCTAGTAGATCTATATTCTACTTGTAAGAAGTGCCTGTGGTCCTCCTATCAGTTATACGAACTAGAATTACATTAAAAAAGGAGAAGTCTCAGAAGACTTGATATTTTTTGTGCTTGTGGACGAGCTTCTGTTTTACTTTGTGTTTAGGTGACCAGGGCCATCACCGCCATGCCATGTCTACTTTATAAGTAGGGACGTCGTTACGTCTTGAATATTATTTGACAAGTGCTTTTAAAATGGGCGTAAGCAAAGTGAAAGTCGTTTTTGTTTTGCTTGTTGTTGCCTTAATATTTCACGTAATAACTATAAATTAAACAGAATGCATATAATATGATATAGCTCTATCCCCTAATCAAATTATTGTTTTGAAATCGGGGATATTATTGGTAAATGACGAAACGTCAGAAACGAACGCAAACAATTTTTTGCCCAAATGGTCAGCGATACAGGGTCTGTTTACCCTCTTTGTGCACAGCCTTGCGAACATATAGCATGGCATATAGGAAAGCTGCATACCACTGTTTATCCAATAAGGTACCTATGGAAACAGTTGGATATGTAATAGGGAGTATCATTAAAGAGTTAGTTGGTGGTCAACTTGATTATACTTATAGTGTTTTCTATTTAATGGTATAATTTTTGTTTTTGATGCGAAAAACCCAGAGGTCCTCGAGCGCCAAATCTCGTAAATTCCCACAGCGTCAGATCAACATGTTTAGGTTGTTATACAATCCGATCAAATCTATGCCTAATTTAGCCCATCCATCCTATTTTATGTATGATATATGCATAATTATAATATACATAGATATTATATTTGACTATAATTTGTGAATATTTAAGATGTACTAGAGAATTAAACATTTGTTTAAAAAAGTTGCTTGGTTCAAGTTTGCTGGCCTAAGATAAACACAAAGGCATTTTTTAGGTGGATAAGGTTGCATTGTGTTCATGATTATTTGCATTTCAATTTGTTAGATGTACATAAAACAATTGATGCATTATTTAATAAGACCATGGATTGCACAACACCTGAACTTCTTTTTAATTGTTTTTTATGTCTGGAGTAAAAATATGTATTGGACCTTACAGTGGTCATTTTCTACCTTATTGAAGTTTTGTATTTCCTAAATAATGTAACAAAAACCATGTCAAATATTTACTTAATAGTCTCTGTAAGACTTATCTAATGAAATAAAAATGGATGTTCTATGACTGATTTGATAATTTCTCACTTTGGACAGCCCTGAAATAAACTTGGTGTTTGAGCCAATTTTGCAGTCTTATTTCTGAAAAATATGATAACTTGATACATATTTAATTCTTTTTATGTGTTATACATAAATATTACATTACACAAATGATGAAAACAGGTCAATGGTACAATTACTTGGTGATTTATGACATTCATACCCCTCAGGCAATGGTTCATTTGTTGAATTAGACTTTTGTGACCTGTCAAATAAGCGGCAGATTACTCAATAATGATAAAAGATAGCCCCATTAAAGTATATAGTTTCTTCTTAGTAGTTATCCCAACTAAAAAAATTCCACTTGTGTAATGATATTAAAATTGAGCTCATAAGAAAGAGACTTAGTCCTGAAGTAAAAAAACTTTAATTAAATTAAATCGGTCCAGTAGATTTTTTTTACTGACCATTTGTAGTACTTACTTAAAAATAATTTAACCACGCATTTTTACGCTTAAATGAAAGCCATCTTTGAAGCCTCATATATATTAATTCCCTGGGAGTTACACTTCTAGAAAATATCATGACGTGTTCTCTATACTGCATTGTATTATTAAATGCCATATTATATACACCAGTTCATTACAAGCATGACAAATCTAACCATCAAATCGGCACATTACCCAAAATTAATCTTTTAAAACCTTGCAAAATAGCACAAAGTGCCATGTTTCATAAACTATAATTATATAAAGAGTATAAATATTGTCCATATATTTATTAAAGATTGTGCAGTTGTTTGAAAACAACAACATGTGTAGTTTTCACAAATGTCCGAAGGTTGTCAAACCATGAAAATACAAAATGTGCAATAAATTTGTTAATTTTCAGAATATCATCCTGAACTTTTAACACAATGTACATATCATTAAGATGCAAACAATAACAGAATGCTGACTTATAAAAATGTATTTACACAAATTGTTACCAATGTCTGCTGAAAAGTTCAAAAATATTCTAATGGATATACCTTCTGTGAATATTTGATTTATGACAGAATATTTGCACCCATTAGCATTTTAAACTACCTAAATATCAGCAGCAAAGACCAATTCACTCAAAACTTCAGGCCTCAGGCATCTATATACAGTCTAACCCTGTTTAAAAACTGAATTGTTGCCACCTCTGAACTTGTCACTTTTAACAGTGCCAATAAAAATCCATCCACATATGCAACTGCAACTGATGAGCCCTGATTCAGGCCAATTATTAAATGTAAAGGCATCTACTGTCTTGCATTTTTTTTTCAACTTTGAAATTTATCTGATTCAGTCAAAATTAGTTTTCTTTGTTTGGTTGAATTCTTGGTCCAAGTCAAAATCCATGACTGTACTAGATGTTGCATTTATAATCCAATGTGGGTTCAGCATAGGCAGTCCTGGTAACAACAGCCTTGTTCACCTTCAACCTTGTGACAGCTGTCCAGCTCCAATTTCAGTTGTAACAGGTCAGCTGAAGCCATATCAAGTTGACAGGGAATGGTATCCATAGCCATGAACACTGACCAGAGTAAGTCCAGTGTACCACCAGCTGAAAAGTAATAATGAATTGTTCTTAAGTCACATATCACATGTAACTGACATTTACTATTGAGTCAAATTGAGCCCGATACTCACTGATTCAGTGTATGTCACTATGTCTATCAGTCTAGACTATGTCACTAATAGTACTATGTGTACTGTATAAGTGTATTTATCTCATATAAATGTTATCACCAATTACTATAGATTTACTTCAGTGTAAACTTTTTTAATTTAGATAAGTATATTATAACAAGCATGGAATGTATTTATAATACAGTAAACTTTTAAATAAGGCGATGAATTTGTATGATTCGCACAGTCTGAATAAGCCAAATTATATATATCAGTGTATTATCACTCAATACAAACAGTACAGAAAAGTTCTAAGACAAATGACAGGTGACCTGCATTTGTTTCTGTCATATGATTCATTAGTGATATTTATTAATACAATTTACTTATTATTTACAACATATTAATTATTGTATACACTATTTTTTCTGTAGGTTGTAGTATATTAATAAACTAGACAAAACATGATTTTAGTATAACAAGTCGGTTGTTAGACCTGCCGCATTATTGCTCAGTTTTAACTTTACGAAGTATTTCCACGGCAGGCGTCTGACTTCAAAGGCAAATATCTTCAAACCTACGTAAATATTACTATTTCAAACTGCTCTAAAATAAAATAGTTTAACTGATTATAAAGTACATACCAGTTACGGTCCGCAAAGCCTAGGTAAAGTTGTCGTTTAAATCAATATCCATAAGTGCCAATAAATCCGGATCGCCGTTCATCCGTGTAGAACTCGAGATGGCGCGGGTGTTGGGATACCTATTCTTAGTTATGAGAAGACCTATCCAATGAGCCTGAAATGACCATCTTCCCTATTATAAGCTATCATATTCTAAAAATATAAATAACATGCACAGAATAAGTAAACATTAGATCTAGGGGTGAAGTGGGGAGGATTGACCACCTTGAACTTTGATGGTTTGATCTTAGTGTACGTGTGCCAGGCAAAGTGGATTGTCGGTCGATTTTCGAAACCGCCCAGCGTCACATCCGTCTAGATTATAATTTCTTGCCTTGAATTTGTGCTGTTTACCTTCCAAGTTCCATCGAAACAGTATGTGAAGCTCTAGTGTTGAATGCATGAATACGCAAATATTTCGGTGGCATTTCTATGTTGTACACAGTGCTGCACGCTTGAAGTTGAACCAACAATATGTAGATATTCCGAAAACGCCCTAGGCGCTTTCAGAATAAATCCTCTAACTAGATCTGTAGTCTGTATTTATGATTTGCATGATATATTCTTGACACAAACAGTTCTATTCCCATACGTCCCCAGGGCTAAGTCAGAAACAACGGTAACGCAAAACAGTGTTTAGCTGCAACCGATTCTGAAACAGCTTAGGCTTTTTTTCAGAATTCCCATTTCGCCTAGGACATTATGGGAATTATCCTCACTTCGTCTGGATTCCGAAGACACCCACAACATGTGCGATACAGTAATTGGCAAGAAGTATTTTTCTACCATTCCTGCAATGTTTGATTGTTTCAAAGTAAACACAAAACAATTATTCAGTGATATATTAAATTTTTGTATGACAGCCTGATACAGATTTTGCTTCTAAGTTCTGTAAAAAGATCGAAAGCTGTTTGTCACAACCTTTGATTTCCATTTGTAATTGATTTGATGTTATAATTAATAAACAAACTTGTCTCAATTGGGAGCAGTGATTTCTATTGTTTCTCTAATAAAGAAATATGATGCACATACAAGATGTTTCGTGAGTTTTGACAGTAGTTTATATAAATTCACACCTTGTATAATGATTATTTTGGTAATTAAAGGTGATAAAAGATAATTAGACACAAGGAAATTAAGTGATTTGTTATAATAACTGTCCACAGTTCAATTAGGTTTAAAGTATTATAAATAGCAATGCAGATATTCTTTTAACAACGCTATATTTGATGGCGATTTTAAGTTGATCAAAAATAATAAGAATGAAGGTCGATTTTATTTCATTGGCACTAGCGATAAAATGGTTGTCAGATTTTTCTTCTTCAAATAAATGGACACATTTAGTTATGGTGTGTAACTCCCCTGAAAATACCACGGAAACCAGTGAAAAAGGTGAAGATTATGGTGATCATAGGTGTGTGTTTAAATTGCCTGGGTGAGATAAGATGTGCGATGATGTCACACAATAGAAAATTGGATTTGTGGCTATTTTGCTTTATGGTTAAAATCAATAGGTAATAGTCAAACATTTCTTCTGGTATATATTCAACAGGCATTAAGTATCAATAGTGAACTTATGTGAATGTTCACCTTATATACCCATCCTGGCTAAACACCAAATACTTACACTGTTATTCAATAACCCCCTAAAAGGCTAATTTGGCCTTTTCAGTAGGGATTAGAGTACACAACCTCATACAAAAAGTAGGCAGCAGCTCGCCTGTAGTTGCGTGTAAAAACTAGAAATTGCTAGGTGAGAGTTGTCGGAGATAAATTACATAAAGGAAAAGTTCACCCTCAGATATTTACTTAAATATTTAATACTTATAACAGTAAACAAATATTTCACAATAATAATCACGAACTGTACCTGGTTACTTAGATTTAGGGAAATAATCCAAATTACTGGTGGGCCACTATTACAGCTGCACCGCTTGCCAGGGTTGAGGCAGGGTACATGGGAAAGTATGAGTACATGTTTTTTTTATGGGTACAAGTATGAGTACATTTCAAAGTACGAGTACATTTTTAATCACATTTAGTGATTTACTCAAACATAACTACTATGTCATGTGAATGGGGGGATCTGTGACTAATTTATTTGAAGTTTGCTATTTCATAATGGTACATGTTGACATAGGAGGTGGTGGATCTAGATCTACATATACACATGCAGTAGCTGATTTAATACACATAGACAAAGATATCAATAACATATTCAATAATTAACAACAATGTAAACATATAATTCAATCGTTATCCTATTCTTTTATTTAACCATGTTCAATATGTTATGCAGCCTGCATAACATATTGAACATGATTCTAGTATTCAGTTAGTGTAATAATTATGTCACAAACAAGTGTATAATGACAGTAGCAGTAGTGGTTTTAGTTAAGTTCACATTAATGTTACTACATGGTATAACATTCATACTTTGTGTCAAACCAAAGTGACCTAATCCACAGGGATTCTGGTTTAAAATGATAACTAACCAATTTCTATGGACATAATTCTAAATTTATTTTGGGAGGAAAATGGCTCTAAAGACAAATGGAAATAAATTGAAAACAATATTTCTGTTTATGCCGAAAGTACAAGTACTTTATGAATGTACAAGTAATGAGTACTTCGTGTACTTAGTACATCCGAGTACTTCAAATTGAGTACAAGTACAGGAGTACATCGGCCCTAACCCTGCCGCTTGCCAGATTTGAAGGCGGGAAGGAGAAGTTGTGCTCTGACGTCACATGGGCCAAGAGTTCATACAGACACCAGTTAGTTTTCCTGGTTCTCCTTGTGCTTTCTTCTATAATTCCGGTTTGTTCAGAATCATCTTTTCTGGCTCAAACTGATATAGCTGAATGTCATTCATGATGTAAATTTAGCGAGATGTTCTGGAATTATTCTTGGCTAACAATTGTTTACATGCTTTTAAATGGGTTCAGGTGATGGCAGCATTCAAGAGCTTTCAGTCAAAATGGCAGCACACACAGGCCATTGAATAATAGTCCATTATTCTACACTATAAAATGGATTATTTAATATGTTGGTCATCATTTTCACGTTTTGATATTTTGTGTATGATATTTGTGAACATAACTCTATTAGTCTTGAAAATTTGAAATAAAGCTGAAGGTGAACTGTTCCTTTAACTTGCAGTTGTAACAACTTAACTTAATAATATCACTGAGGTGTTACTTCACCTAAACCTTGGTGACATGATTTAATAAGTTTATATCCAATGCATGTCATTTATTCTGCTAAATGGGATTATCCAAGGCTCACTGTAGATCTAATAAAACATTGATTCATTGTCTTATACAATATCCTTCACAGTTGAATGCTTCCATCTGCTTATAGCTTAACAATCCACTTATTACTATTACTGTATTTTATTTTCAGCACACAGTGAGTGTATACTGGCAGCTTTTCAGCTTGTTGCAGGTCAGAAGCATTAAGCATGTCACATAATCAGGAGAACCGATTCAGAGCCTACAAAAACAAGGGCAAGGATG
The DNA here is from genome assembly GCA_025642065.1 of Paralvinella palmiformis. Lineage (NCBI taxonomy): Eukaryota > Metazoa > Annelida > Polychaeta > Terebellida > Alvinellidae > Paralvinella > Paralvinella palmiformis. The sequence goes on along the minus strand of JAODUP010000861.1, from coordinate 112,627 downwards.
TTGAGGTCAGAATCAATTATATATTTCTGTTACATTACGTATATACACACATCACTACCACCAGTGGAAGTGGCATTGTTATTGGTGTATGGTGTTTTTTGGATGCTTAATATTGTAGGATGTTTGGGTGTCACCGGAGTTTGTTATCATCTGTGTTGAGCAGCCGCCTCTCTCTTCTGGTCATTGAATAATTGTTGGTGATAAGTGAAATTGGTTGGCAGGAGTGTATAAATCAGTCAGTTAGTGACCTGTATATTATACTGTATGTGATGACTGCAGTTGTCACAGAGAGATCTGTTTCAGTTTGCCTATGTTATCAGGTCTGTCATCTGCGTGTTGTGATATTAAAACACGTTTAGCTTTTTGAGGTATGGGGTATTTTCATGCTGACATTGTTGGAGGAGGGGGGTTCTACCAGTGGTTGATAACAAGAATTCAACTACACAAGCCTTATGCTATGGTGATGGGACCTTGTATTTGCATATTTGAGAAGCTAATTCCTAAGTGTCCGTTTTTATTCACTTTATGATGTTATCTCTGGTTTGGAAGGATACTCGCTGTGGATGGTCTGTCTTTGATGATTTTTGTTGTTATAATTAGGAGTTACGTCGACGTCGGACTGAGGTTAGCGTCGAGCTGCGTAAAGCAAAGAAGGATGACCAACTTTCTAAACGTAGGAATCTGACACTGGATGATGAACCAACCAGTCCTCTGACAGATAGTAGTAATACCAAGAGCAAGGTAAGTGTGTGTGTTCAGCTAGTTGATGCCTCTGCTAATAACATAGAATTCACTCTTACTGTACAGATAACGATATTTCATTATATTTTTTGTAAGAATTATTTTACACTAAAATATTTTGTGCACATTAACAGAATAAATTTGTTGAAGCAAGATTTAGACATGTCCCCAAAAATGAAAACCCAGTTTTATTATATTTTAAAAATATTTATGAATACTACTTTTTATATTCATATGTGATATGACTATGTAATATATACTTTGTTGTGCTCTTTGCAGGAGGCTGTTGCTATTATGTCAATGGTTGAGATCATTAATGGCATACAGGGCAGTGACTCGGGGATGCAGTTCCAGGCAACGCAGTCTGCTCGAAGGCTCCTGTCACGAGAACGCCAGCCACCGATTGATGATGTCATCAAAGCTGGCGTGATTCCACGACTTATAGAGTTCCTTGGACCGAACTGTGAAGACAGGTGATTGTCTATGCTACTTTTATTACATGCATTGAACCTGCAGATGACCTGTTATATAAATATACCAATTAGTAAAGTATAGTCTTAAGCATGGGGTTTGTGACTGACATAGTTAGGCAAATGTTAGGTTTTCAATAACGTTCTTGTTGTTCCTAATTAACTATTGTTATATTACTATTAGAGTATTCCTGGTCACTGATTTATGATGAAGCTACTTCATTAATATTTTCACTCAGGGTTTGACGTATTGAACTCCTATGGATTGTTTTATATCGAGGCTACATTTAAAAAATATATATGTAATTTTTCTTAACATCATCCCTTGAATCTTTGTTACTTTTGGCTTCCTGTTGAGTAAAAACTAATGAAATTGTATTATCTGTAAATGAGGGTGATGATATCATTTATTGTGTAAGTAATTAGAACATGACCTATTTTCATTGGCTACCAATGTCCTATCTTCAGGCCTGACTTACAGTTTGAAGCTGCTTGGGCATTGACAAACGTAGCCTCGGGTACATCGGAACAGACTCGGGCCGTCGTCAAAGATGGTGCCATCCCTCCATTTATCCGGCTTCTTAGCTCCAAGTATAGTAATGTGGCTGAGCAAGCTGTTTGGGCACTTGGTAACATAGCTGGTGAGTGACTAGGTTTTAATTAAGTTTAACTAATTCATTTCCTGAAGCTTGTCACTTACCTTTACTGGCCAAGAAATCGTTATGTTAAATATTGTCACTAACTATAACAGCAGAGGATCTACTTCATAACATAAAATGTAAAATCGGTAATGTTCAGCTGACATTAATTGGGTGGAAAAGAACTGGGTTTTTGATTGGTTGTAAATTTTATGTACACGTTTGCTGAACTTGGCCATAACAGTATATGATATTATATTTATAGTTGTCAAATTGAATTTCAATTAATCTTACATATTATATAATGTGAGTTTTTTCCTTTGGCCAGGTGATGGTACAGAACTCCGTGACTGTGTTATTACTAGTGGCTGTATTGATCCATTGTTAGCTCTAGTCAGCCCAGAAACACCTGTAAGTAGTGTGTAGGTGTATGCACATTGGTTAAACAGACACACACATGTTAATACCTTCTTTAAAGCACAGGCTATAATAAGCCACGCTTACTTTGAATGGAATACTCAGTTTCCTTTAGTGCAGCATCGTTTGATTTTTATTTGATGTTTTTAGTCAAGTATGATTTGTACACATGTTCGCTATATTTACAAATGAGTTATTTGACCAGTTCTGGATCACAAACACTAACTGACAGATATAAACCTATTTTTGTTGACTTAGAACAGGATTCACACGGGTCCTTGAAAACGTGGAGAGTCCTGGAATTTGAATTTTTGTAGAGGTCGTTGAAAGTCCTGGAATTTAGACAGATCTATATTTCTTATAATAATTATACAGGAATTCAGTTGTTGCACTTCTTCCGAAAGGTCGAGTCTCACCACCACCCATTGCACACTACTGACCGTTCACTGCGGCGCTAATTTCATTAAAAATGTGTATATTTTTGTGTGTTAATTGAAAAGGTCCTAGTATTTGACAATGGAAAATCCTGGAAGCATCAACTTCCTGCATTGGCACTCGCATAGGCCTGCGGTGATGCATTTCGCAAGTGGGATATAATTATATAAACTCTGACACTCCCTTACCAAGACCTGGCCATACATAATCTTCCACCAACCGCTTCTGCGTCTTGTTGGCGCCTAAGAGACCTAGCTCTTCTTGAGTGAGCTGTTAGTTTCTTTGCTCATAGCAGGTATCCCCTTCACTTGACCTGCGGAATTACCTGCATGACAAAAGATATGCACATAGTCGCGCAACATGCTGTCGATGTTCGTTTGTCAGTTGTGTCACCAGCGAAGACACCATGTCGTTTGATGGGGTTGTAACGAACGGAAATCTTTGAACATCAGATGTCATTTGTTATAGTTTATTATTCCTTTAAATTTTATCAAATGGTCATTACCTAATAATAAATGTATTACGTCTACGGATAATGAAATATTTTACCTACTGTTGTTTTTGTATTACCCATTAGAACTAAGAGATCCGCTGTTAGCACGAGCAGAGGTCCTGTTAATCTTGGGGACCTAATCTGTTTGTTTCTTTGGGAACATATTACATAATGAACGGGCTGCCCCCATATCTACCAAAGTGTTACCACCATTCCATGGTAATATAGCGGCCTGATTCCAGACTTCCGGTCATGTGTTTGCACTGACTTCCTCCGTTATTCATTTTCTACCAATAGACGTCTATTCCAGAATTGAACAACCTATTCCTATTGGCCAACTTTACGTCAGCATCGTGCATTGTCCCATGATTGACTCTGGTGTCATTGTACTTCTGGTTGGCAGCAATATTGAGTTGCTGTCCAAGCCATCTTCCGGTATACATATTTTCTCCGGGGCTCCACGTCACTGCCATAAATGGTGAATGGTTTCCCTTCCATCCAGGCTTCCAGTTCCAGGCCTATCCATTCTATCAGAAGCAGCAGCCAGTCCAGAACACAGCGCTGTAGGGTGTTGTTCAACATCAATGCCATCCTGACAGGTTCTACAATGTAAAGTTCACAGGCCTCCAAGATTGCCGGCTTAATGGGCGACAATATCAGCTCATGATCTTTAGGTGTTCGGATTGATCATGCATATTAAGTTTTTATAACAACACAACTGTTTATTCTTCCATGGCGGAAAGCGTGAATACAGAAATAACTACGCAACGATCATAATTCCTACATAGTTGCTAAGATTAACCAACCAGGCTGTCTGCCACGCTAAGAAATCTCCGTCCCTCTGTTTTAGAATTTCGCGGGCAATTTTGTGCTGAGGAGTTGCACGTTGGAAGTCTAAAGATATAATCATCGCTAAAATGGATATTTTCGCACACCCAGTAGCGTGATGTCGACCAGTTGTCAAGTAATAATTTATGGGTAACATAGCCAGGGTCAGACTCAGTGGTACCAAGGCTGTCTGGAAACAGCAAGCACATGATTTATTATCTAGATGTGTCAAATGATCCAGATCGCAATTAATCTGTTTGATGCATGGGAATACAGAAAGGTATGACAGCCTGATCCTATAACCTGTATCTATAACCAGAATTATTTTTGATGGGTGTTCCATCCTCTGACGACACAGATCAATGTAGCTACTACTATCAAACTATTTTTTTGTAATATGTTTGTTGATAATTGGTCAATTATTCAATAATCTGACCGGAGTTGTTTTTGTCCTTATTTCTTTACAGCCAGCATTTTTGAGGAATGTCACCTGGACATTATCTAATCTCTGTCGTAACAAGAATCCTCCTCCGCCATACGAGGCTGTCTCTAAGTGTTTGCCAGTGTTGTCCATGTTGGTCCATCATACAGATAAGGAAGTGCTGTCTGATACTTGCTGGGCATTGAGTTATCTTACTGATGGCACTAATGATAAGATACAACAGGTTATTGATACTGGTAAGCAGAATCACTCACAGCATCCCTTTCCTCATCTGTATATTAATTTATGGTTCTGGAGGCCATTTATTGAAAGTTTAGATGGAGAATGAACCTAGAATCATATCTTTGGGACTTGTTATCAATGTATGTTTCTTTATTTATAATAGTGTGTGTTTGTGCATGTGTGTTCACTAATTGTGTAAACACTATTGTTTCCAGGTATAGTACCACGTCTAGTAGAGTTACTTAGCTGTGATCACGTCTCGGTGTTGACACCTGCCCTAAGAACAGTTGGTAATATAGTGACGGGAGATGACACCCAGACACAGGTAACCGCACATCAATATTTCTGTCTATAATATCTAATTGTAGTTATATGTTGTTAGATTGTATTTCTTCTGTGTGTGATTTGCCTCAAATATCTAAATAGAATAATGAATTATTCTTTGTATGCATTTTATATAAAGCAGCTTGCAAGTTAACATAATTCCTTTGGTGTGAGGAAAATGTCCAATCTTATTTCTTGTCCTGGGAAATGACCCTCTACTGGTTGAGGTTGTGATGAGATGCCCTTCAGCCACTCCCAGGTGTGACTTGTGTCGTATCAGCTCCCTCACTCTTGTCTGTATGTGGGAGGGGGGGGGGGTTCATCTATGTTTCTTCTATTTCTGGTCACTATAATTTTGCCTTTATCTAGTGTGTTATAGAAAACAGTGCCCTGCCAGCATTTGTCAACTTACTTCAACATCCCAAGAACACAATACAGAAGGAGGCTTGTTGGACGATCTCTAATATAACAGCTGGTAACCAGACACAGATACAGGCTGTCATCGATGCTGGGCTCATACCTTACGTCGTCAGAGTACTGGCTGAGGTAGGTACCGAAGGTTTATCCGACTTTGGAGATTACTACACCTAGTTAGTTTAAGGATGATGGCTACTGATAAAAAATAATGGTTAGTTTCACTGAACAATTTTTATTTGATAAGTGAATTTTAAAAAGGGTACTTTCCTGGCAGTTTTGTTTTTAAATGTTTTAAAAGTTGGTGGTGTTGTAAAAGATCATATGATTTGTTGTAATTAAGCCGAGGTCATTTTTTAGGCCTAAATATCATGATTTATGGTAGTACCGTCCATGAAGCTGACCTAATAATCTGAACTTTTCCCTGCAGTATTTCCAAGTGACGTTTTGGACACAGTAAATTTTGTTTTCATAATCCATTATTCGTACCAATGTATTTTGTATACTATCAATAGATCAAGGCAAATTATAATGATCGTTTACACCAACTGTAGGACTGCAGACTTAAATTAACTGCGTAATTGAACATTTAATGAACCGGATATGAAGTCTGACATATTTGGATATACTGAGCCTTTGATGGTACATTATGGTCAATAACGTGACAATAACGGAGTAAATTGCTGGTATATGCAGTCAGTTAATAACTAACTCTCTATTAAAAATAAATTAATGGCTCTCTTGCCAGATTGAGTGTTTCACCACTTGGTGAACAGGTGGCAGCATTGTTTTAGCTATATCCGGGGTGTATAAACAAGCAGCCGTTGATGATCGGCCGTAAGCTGGCACTGCAATAAAATCAGAGCTCGACAAAACTTTCTTCTTTCTCGTTCAAATCAATTCGACACGATTCATATTAGTACACAAGTTAATCAATAGAATGTGCTGAACAAATTATTTATGTCTAGTATGTTATTACACTGAGAAAATGTTTTGAAGAGTACTAATGTCCAGGGGATGTACAGTTAAAATTTAAATAACTTTTGTCATCTAAACATGTTGTGGAATGCATGACCCCGGGTGTTGTTTGCAACGATAGCTATGTCGTCATGACGACGAAGCCAATCACTCAGTTGGCCTGCATGAGGAATGACAGTAAATGTCAACTTTTCAGAACACTTTTTCTCCCGTTATTCAAACAAAGACGAACAAATAAATGACACTGCATATTTCTACAAGATTTGGTGTTACAAACAACACAAATTATTACACTTGTTACTGTATATTTGACAGGGTTCAGAAGATTAAACTCAGTTCATGGGTGGGCGCCATGCTCTGGCTAGAGCCGGTGATTCAAGAAAAGCAGGAGCCGATACATCAATTTGTTATGCTACTTATTCATTTAAAATCATAAAAAATACATTTAATACTTACATTATGTTTAAGCAATTCTGTAAACAAAACAAAGCAAAATTAAGATGTACAAGTCACTTGTTCAGTTGGAACTCCACAATCAATTTGGCTGTAATTTGTGAACCTGATAGCACTGTGAGATCAAATCAGTACCATCTGGCGAGTTAAATTTGGGATAAATCATTAATTATTCCTTATTAGTATAGATCTAAAAAGACTAAATATGCCTAGACAAAATATGTATATGGAGGCAACCTAATGTATATGCCGCCAAATGAATAAGATATATATGACACTCTTGAGTCCAACAACATTTACCCGTAATTTCAAAATCAGATAATTCTACGAGTCAGTAAAATTTATTTTCCGTAAATGCCGTTTTTGTGAAAAAAATTGAGGACTAATACAGCTGTACTCAAATATCATAAATAATGTCAAAACCTGTAAATGATAAACCACATATTAAATAATCCAGTTCAAAGTACTGATTTATCTACTTTTAATGGACTGTGGGTGCCGCCATTTTGAAGCTAGACAGAGACCAGAAGCTCCTGAATGCTCACGTCACTTCAGGTTGACCTGAAGTCTGTAGAGCCCGTACAAAAGCATGTAAACAAGTGTGAGCAAAGAATTATTCCAGAACATAACGCAACCGAATTGTTAAAATTACATCATGAATGACGTTCGACCATATCAGTTTGATCCAAATGGAACCTGACAAGAGGAAGATTCAAAAGATATTAACACTCAAGAGAAACTATAATCCGTGTCAGTGTAGAGATGTCACATCAGAGCATTTCAGTTTTCTCCTTCCCGCCTTTGAATCTGGCATCCACTGCAGCCGTAATGATGGCCCTTTTGGATTATTTCCTTATATCTATGATATGTCTATTTTGTGTTTATTATTGTAGAATTTTTGGTTACTGTTCTAAGCATTACATATTTAGAAAATATTTTCTGGGGGTAACTGTCTCTTTAATAGATAGCATCCCTGAAATGTTTCATCTAAGGAGGTGATCTCTGAATAGATGGTTCCAATTTAAAGTAAGATTTTTGTCACCTAATATCACAACTGCACCTTGAGAATCAGCAAGATTATCTTGTTTTTGGTCTCAGTCACGACCCATTTAGCCTACCATGTGCACAAAAATGGCCATAAAACACCAATCATCATGTTTCCTGTCATATCTCTGAGGATTGGGACTTGAGTATCTGTCTGTGTTCTGATATCAGCCTCAGAAGTGAAGTGACAGAGTTTATGAGGTAGCTTTAAAAACAAACAACATAGTCACAACAGAATAATCATTAGAGCATTTCTGTAGCCAAACTGGTAGTGTGGTTAGTCACAGACCTGTAAGACTGGAGTTCAGACCTCGGTTTAGATATGGGTGAAGGATGTTTATTTTTCAGTTCATTCGAGTTGATAACTTTTGACAACAGTTGGCAGTAAAGGACAATTAATTTTTAATGATATAGTATAGTATCAGTAATACTGGTGATAGATTTCAGAATACTGCCACTGAATTTGGAATGTGAAGTCATTTGACTGAAGGTTGTTTCATCTTTCATTTCACCTGATTAGCTTTCGAGGTTGTTCAGTCCATTTAAAGTACCACTTGTACAAAGTTGCTGCAAAAGAGCAACGGTTACATATGACTTTTTGGTTTGTTTTTACAGGGTGACTTCAAGAGTCAGAAGGAAGCTGTATGGGCAATAACCAATCTAACATCTGGTGGTACAATTGAGCAGATAACGTACTGCGTCCAACAGGACATCATTAAACATCTCTCTAATTTGCTCACTGTCAAAGAGGCCAAGGTCATATTGGTCATACTAGATGCCATCACAAATATACTTACAGTAGGTATCACTACTAAATACACATTAATATATAGTATGTTGCTTTATGTCTTAAAAGATGACCAGAAAAGAACAGAACAGGCAGCTATTGTCATCTCACATTGACGAAAGTTAACACAGATCTGATCTCAAAAGTTGAGACCATTACATGTATCTGAAATGAGACTAGAGTTGTGAGGCTAAAGAAACTGTTTATTCAGTCACTTGGTTGTATTGAGTGGCCTCTGAGATTATCTAAAATTATTTTTACAGACGGCAGATAAGTTAGGTCAACTAGAAGGTGCCTGTATGATGATTGAGGAAGCCGGTGGCCTTGACAAGATTGAAGCTTTACAACAACATGAGAATGAGCAAGTTTATCACACAGCCTTAAATATTATAGAAAAATATTTCTCATCTGAGGTAATTATGTTTGTGGAGTGAGTGAGGGATGGAGAGAGTGAGTGGTTTCTTGTACATTATGAAACACATCACAACCAGAATTATCATGACCTCTGTAATATTCACTGACCCATCGTTGGATATATATTCAGTAAATACCTTTAATCAGTTGTTGACCAGTCCTAAAGAGACTGTTTTATGTCAAGGGAATGGCACATTGATGGCCATAATGTCTATTGTCCTCATTCTCCTGTGTTGCGGAGTATCTCTAAGTGTGATACACTTCAGAGTAGTGAATCTACTAAAATAGCATCATTAATATTATTACTAATATCTGAAACATAACAATTATTATGTACAATGCTTGTTTCAGGGAGATGAGGACGATAATCTCCTACCAAGTAATGGTCAGGGTGAAGGTTTCCAGTTCTCCGAAGCAGCTTCTGCAGCTCCTGATGGTGGCTTTACATTCTGAAGCATATTCCAGAAGAGTAACACATGACTGCAGTGAAATCCATGACTCGGAGTGCCTAGAGATAAACATATGCCGTTGGTTTTTATGTTAGATCATTGGTTTTAATTGGTACACTCGGCTGCCTTGAAACAAACAAAAAATCCTCTTGACTGTGTTCAGTGCTGTATTTTGCACAATTGAGATCAGTGGTAATTTTCACATGTGGCATGTGTAGAGATTTCTGTAAGTGCCAGGCTTTTGCATTTTTCTAACTCATGGTGCAACAATGGCTCCTCTGTTGAATTTATACAATTTTTTATCAGCAGATCTTTATGGCTAATCTCCATTTATTTTTAGTGACGTTTTGCTTCATAATTGTATACGAAATGCTTCCATACACTAATACACGTCTTGTATTTATATTAATAACTAGTAATGATGGCTTTCACTGTGTGAATGTGCATGGTGTGTCTGTGCATTATTTGTGTACACCTGTGCTTGTACAGATAACCTAAATTGGTGACAACTTTTTCTTCCATGTAGTTGAGTTCCGCTGATGCACCATCAGACTACTTTAGTGATAAGATTTGTTTGTATTCATTTTGATCAAACTTGTTGTATTAAATCCATGTTATGCTCTTTGATTATGTCTATCCTCTGTCTGTCTGAAAGTGGCAGGTCAAGTTATCAACATTACATTTCCACATCAGTAAAAGTAGATTAGTTGGTAGCATATGAGATTTTGTTTGATTCTAGGATGCGTTTTTTGCGGGATTCCTAAGATATTTTAACATATGACACAAAATAAAAATATCCCTGTGTCCCACATGGTGCAGAATAAAACCCTATGGTGCAATATTCTACATGCTGTGCGCCTTAACTGTCTCCCAGTCACTAATATATTTTGAATGAACAGTTCCTAGACAGTGCTAAGTCCCATGTACACAGATCAGTGTTGCTTCTAGGAAGTGTTTTTGCCAAATTCCCCTGATATTTTATGGCATAAAATTAAAAAATCCCTGGGCACCACATGGCGCAGAATAAAATCCCATGACGCACCGTTGTACGCAGTAACGATCTCCCCATCACATTAGCTTTAATAATGCCATACCACTGGTATGGCATTATCAGCAGAAAATGTCATGATAAACACCAAATATTTATCATCCGATAGTTTCCTGATCTGAAATAATGCCACAATCTACTGCTGTAGTCATTTCAAATTCATATTTATAAATATTTACTGACTATAACAACCATGCTTGAAGGATGGGGGAGATTTTGGTGGTCTGGTGATTTTTGCTGGTAAACGTCCATTTTGCATTTGATTGTCACGTGACTCAAATACGCTCCTGATTGGCCAGTTATCTTTGTTTACAGTAAATAAAAGCACATTGTTTTCATGGTGGATTTCTCTGTCCCATTCCTGTTTGATCACTGTGGTTGTTGCATTTTATGTTAATATTATGATATATATATATATATGGATTTCATATATCATATTAACTGTATTCATACTTTACTAGAGGAATAGTATGAAGTTTTTGATAACTTAATAATTGTGTTTCTACCTTTACCCTCTGTCCATCCACTGCTGAGTGTCAGCGGTAGTTCTCCTCTATGAATAGCATTAAAACTTTGTTGAGGAACTCCCTTGGCCAGGAAAATATACATGATTTGATGCTTATTGCATGTGATGGCCCGCTACCCAAAGAATTTTTCCCAGGCCTATTAATAAGTGGCTGGTATCTGGTAATGGTGGTCTTCATCTGAACGGGCACAAGAAAAAAATTCCTCAATGTGTTGATGAAAATTAAAACATCAAAATGTTCTGTGGCTGACTGACCATGAGTTCACTGTAATTGTAAATATGTGGAAGCAGTAGAAATCCTGTAGAATCTATAAAAACGAGTCTCATTAATAATATTTTGAAGCATTTCTGTAGTCTTGTTTTTTCATGTTACAGACGTACGTGATATGCATACATTTAATTATGCTTACACTGTAAAACTATGTGTATAAATACTTCAAATAGGATGGAAATGTCATATTTTTCAGTTCAAATATTCCTGGGGGTATGCGTTTGTACATCTAAATGGTTTTCATGCCATATTACATTAAAATCTCCCACATTTTTAAAACCTATGGGGCCTCCCCCACATAAGCTAGATCTTAGAAGCAACACTGTAACAGACCTTGCCAACTAATTTTCGCGAGCTTTTACACTTCGAGTCACCGCCCAGAACAGCGGAGACGGAACTTCATGGGTTTCAATGTAGGCTGGATTCTTATTCTGAACAACGATCTACTGCGTAATACAGTTGGAATTCAGATAGGAAAATACTTCTGGTGATTGATTAGTTTCTTGTTGTTCAGTATATTCCATTATTAAATGTTGTTATTGTGAAAAAGTATCGGTTATCGCTTGAAAATTGAAATGGCGACAGACGGGGTTTGTTTACATTTTAAAATCAACTCCTGGTTCGCGTTAATTCGCGAGAAATAATACACAAATGCAATATATCAATGCCGGATTATTGCTCTATTAATCAATACTTTTGTGTAACACAATATGTCTCCGATTTGATGAGTATTTTCGATATTATTAGAATTATGCTATCTATGGCGGCACATTATCACTGACGTGCGCATGCGTCATGAGCCTACTGCTAGACGATGCTACACGGAAAATGATCACAAATAAAACAAATCGTTGAAGATATCTTTGAATTGTTCTGGTAAAATGATTGTATTACAACTGCTTTGTTCAATTTCGATATTATTGTAAATGACCAAAGATGTGTATTGAAGAAACACTATGGGAAAGCCACCGCCTATACATAAACATTCGCTGAAAAGGAACGGGGATCCAGACTGCGATTAACACGATTGTAGTAGTTCTAAATCCTGCCGCCAGATGTCACTAGCTTAATTGACAAGGTCTATTGGACAAGAAAGCCACATTCTTGGTTGTCCGCCATGTCAAGTCATATTTTTGATGTTTTACTGTCCTGATGCCAATAACCATCAGCTATGTGATGAGACTCAGTTACTATTTCCTATTATGATTAGTAATCACTCAGATGTTTTGTGGACTGTGATTGGCCGGGAGATATCAACCAAAAATTATTCAAGATGTTGTCGAAGTTCAGTTTCATTATTCCGGAAAAGAAAACTGCTAAGTGATGTTCTGCATCGCAAAAGGAGGAGGAAACGAAAGTATATCGCAAAGTGGACATTCGAATTTCGAGGGCTGTTTCATGATGAGGCAGCCGATAAAATGTTTTGCAAAACCTGTAGCTAGGGGCGTACCTACTCTGGCCAATTCTCGGACAAGTGATTTCTTCAGGACAAGCAAAAATGAAGTGTGATTTGTCCTACACGATAAGTGGCCAAAGAAGTAAATGTAGAGCTCTGTAACCGTTGGCTCTTCAATATGCACTCTTAATGAGTGTTACCAACCAGAGTCAAGGACATTCATCAGTTTCGCTGCAGACGTCGGCTTCTGTGCACAAACGAAGTAAATTTATCCATTGAGGTAAATCAGTCTTGATTCGACCTGTCGTCTTAATTCCACCAGTTATTAAAACTTGCATTAAATTTTTTTTATATAAAGTTGTTATTGAATGAATATGGGCATTTGAATATTTGACATCGTCTTCATTCGACCATCCAAATTGAAAATGGGTTTTGGATTTCCTCAAACAAACGACTTCAGCCAGGACGGACAACTGGAACATGTTTGGTTACGCTTCATCGTGGACCGATATTAATGTAATAGTTCGGAAGAAGGGGGTTTATGCTAAAAATTGAGATGTCTGCATCCTGCCCAGACACATTCTTCATGTAAAATATTTGTCTTTGAACTCTATCTGTTAGTGACGACAAGTAATTCAGTCAGCAGTGTTGGAGTAGGCGTTAACACCTTTAGTTATTTGTTTTACTGCCGCAATTAACAGTTACGGTTGTGTTAGTTGTAGATTCATGGTAATTTTCAACACTAATAAATATGTCAATCTAGAGTAATGCCGATACCGAGCTTCTGGTGTATATAATTGATGTGCTGGCTGGTTTTCTAGGATCGGCACCCGTACGTAAAAGCGGTATTTCGGACGGCAGCAATTCTATGATCTCATTCGGGCGTTCGTTCACAGACTCGATGTGTTTTGCTGCTACGTCTAGCAGAGTTTATTTCAACTATACAATATGTCTATCAAGTAACATGCGAAAGGCACTGCTTCCTTGGGTCACTCCTTACTGGCTTATATAGAAATTCCCGGACCAGAGACACAGCGTGATACTTGCGGCCAGGCATCGGTTATCTGATCGTATCAGTACTTAATTGATAACTCTAAAGATAATTTGTTTCTAATTGACTTAGTATTAACTTTTCATATCGGTCCATGCTCACTTATATAAACCTAACCCTATCTCGTTTGGATTTCCTATCATCGTTTTATCGTTTATTAATTATTCTTAGCAATCTGACACTATATCATTTCATGTCGTTATTTTTCAATCAATGTCAAATTTATTAGTTAACTTCTAAATAATATGATGTCTGCCGTTTATTTTCTGGAAATGTGTGAAGCCTATCTATGAATAGTTCACTGAATACTAACGACTTGGTAATAGCCGAGGTTTACAGTGAACCGGTATATAACAAATCGGTATACTTTACACATGCCCTACACTTAAAAGTTAAATAGTATATTTAACTAAATTTACCAATTCAATGTAACTAATCAATATGCTACAAGACAACATCTAACCTTATAAACATATATATATAAGTAATAATCGCTAAAGCAGACCTGGTTATGTACAATGAGCACTTCATCTAGGGATTAGCATTTTCTTTCTGTGTGACCAGGCGTACTTTGGGTGATATATAAATGCAATAATAAACTAAACAACATTAGACCAGGAGGGGCCGCGCACAGTATTGATGGGATCACATTCGATTCTCATCAGCTGAAAGGTCACTCCTGATAAAATTGAAAAATAATCCACGAGGTATTCCTGTGAAATAAGTGTGGATCCTTTATTTCGTATATGGGCGCCTGAATAGGTTGATCATCTGGTGCTTGGGTGACTCTGGTATAGATATCGAGGCGCCTCCCTGGTCCGTCATTGGCTCACGACCAGCATCATGTTTGTTATTTCTAAGAAATGTGGGATTTCGCTGAATTTGGAGCTCGGGCGCGGCGCAAATTGCCTCTTTGGTCTGGGCGGTATTTCGTGCCAGGTTATAAACGGGTCTACTAGTGTTAGTTTTTCCGTATCCAAAGTTTGTGTGACACGTCTAATTAGATTACCAACGGTGGCTCGTAGTCTACAGTTTCCCGGTACTGTTCAATCAGAAGACTATGCGGCAAGTCGGCCACCACAACGACATAATATTAACACCTATATGTGTTTTTATTGATTAATGGAACATGGTTTATATCACGGCTCAAATACATAAGCCAGGCATTCATTCAGAGAGTCTAATCCAATTATTCGGCTTAGGCTTCCAGAACAATGAGAACAATACAAAAAGTAAATCAGGTAGCTAGATTACCAAAACCTCAAGACAGCTACATACAGCATTCCTAAATCGATACCAGATGATCTTTGCCATCTGAAAGTACCATATCATGCAAAGGTGAGTAAGGCCCCAGCACTTTCACCGGAACTGGATACAAAACTTTAAAGCATTTAACTTGTTCAAGTTTCAAATAGATCCGAAATGCCACGTGGAAA
This sequence comes from Paralvinella palmiformis, assembly GCA_025642065.1. Classification (NCBI taxonomy): domain Eukaryota; kingdom Metazoa; phylum Annelida; class Polychaeta; order Terebellida; family Alvinellidae; genus Paralvinella; species Paralvinella palmiformis. The sequence continues at coordinate 97,350 of JAODUP010000861.1, read as the reverse complement.
GAACGTGAGGTCTTTGCCTGGATTCGAACATAATTTAAATTCATCCGCTGAGAAATGACTACATATGTATGCTTTCATATATTATTGCTACGATCAGATCTAAATGGGATACCGGCTGCCTTAAAAACCATGAACGCTAATCAGTTAACTTTAGATGCAGGTGGATTTGTATATTATCCATACTCGGAAAAAAATGCACGTAGAATCTACATTTCAGTGGTTTTCGAAATACAAAACCCCGTTGCTTGTAAAACACCATACACAGATTATTTTTGTATATGGTGATTGGTCTTCACATTAATTAACTGGGGAAGTTTGAATAAGGGTTTGAAAATTTACTTTTTGAAACTGTTTTGCTTGTTTCAGTGAGTGACCAGTTTCGACTACTATAAATAGCACTTTGAGCAACGGACAAAATGTTAGCCAAAATTATATTTTAGCCACCATGCAGTTACACACTCACAACACATACTTATCGCGATCATCATATACCACGGAACCAAACCGTAAGTTATGGTGAATATCTACAGCTATAAAAACCCACAAAGGTCATTAAATCTGGCGAGCTCTCATGAGTCATCATCACATCCGGCAATCCGCCATGTTTCAACACACCAATTAAGCAATCCGAGTTATCGCAGCTATATAAATTAATTACACTCACCAATTAGTTATGCATTTAGCAGTCTAACACAAATTACATCAGTCAGCCATAGTCCATCACGAGTTATCACAACCAACTGAACGTAGATAATGAGAGTGTGACATCTAAGCATGTTGGTATAAACTAATGTTTAATAAAGCTTGGCCTAATTTCCTCCAGTATTTTGTAACGGTTCGGTGAATTCTCGGCGTCTGACCAAGCCCTGTTTGCCAGATTTAAATAGTCTTAAATAAAGCCTATTGGCCCTTTTTTCCTTGATGAGTAATTACATGCAGTTTATCAACTCAGGACGCCTATCAAACTGATACATCATATTTAACAAACAAACAAAAATGGCCTCCAACAATCAAGCTAACACACCTCATTCATCTCCTTGGCACGTGCGGCACTCATCCAACTATAACGTATCCAGAGAGAGTTCAATCGTTTCATGATACTCTTCGAACTGACAGTTGTACATGTCCATTGATGACCAGAGAAACAAACATGTGTCAACAACAGACACCTAATATTTATATATAGTCATGTTATTACTACAGATGGTAGATACTAGAATTAAATCCAATAAAGCTAAACGCTCGCTTGTAGGGAAAATCCAACGTTCGCATTCCCTTGCTATAAGGACCTAGAGAAATATGGACAACTCATCAATATTGAAAATAACTCATCAAGTCTAATAGACAGTTCATCAACGTGTGAACAGTTTGTACCCCATGTTAGTCCATGTTGTGATCTGTTGAACACGACTCACAGGCGAAGTTCCGCCAGATGGCGCAGCCGTCGCAGAGATTGTCTACTGTACAACCGAATCAAAGCGCTGCGCAGAGCGAAATCCGGCCCAAGTCAAGATCGAGTACGTCCCAAGTCAACGTATGCCTACTATGTGGAAGATCAGTAAGTTTCGAGCGGAGAACCTCTCAATGTCCAGTGAAATACAGTACCAACGCAACATATGGGATGAATAATATGATAACTTTCTTAGACAAATAATCTCTCAGCTACAAATGACATGACTGGTTCATCGGGACGGTGACAGGTATGTGAATCCTGGAAATTGACCACACTGAAATATGGCTATTACAAGAGAGTTTCAGGGACTTAATTAGAGGTTTTAATGAAAATATCTTTCTTACAACCGAAACAAATGAAGGAGATCAAATCTCACTATGAGAAAATCATCAAACAATTCCAAGCAAAAGTTACTGAACTTGAAGTTTCAAACAGTAAGCTCACAGATAATCTCAATGATCTTCATCAAGGACGTTATTCTGTGGAGTCAGAGCAGAATAATAGGAAGGAAAACATCCGCATATTTCGTCTGAAACAAGAGGATTCAAAAAAATGTCGTGAGCTGGTAGCCAGATTCATTGAGACAAAACTCTCAAAGAAACTCTCTTCTTGAGACATTACTGTCGCCCACAGGTTACGCAATACTAACAATCCAAGACTAATTCTAGTCCGCTTTGCTACAGCTGATCTAAAGATGGAGGTGCTGAAGAGAAGAACGATCCTGAAAGACAGCGGTGTATCATTCGGCGAGGACCTGTTTAAAGAATTCTATAAGATATTGAATCGCTTGAAGCAGCATGAAGATGTAGAACAAGCATGGTCATGGAACTGCAAGTTGTTTGTGAAACATAAAACAGGAAAAAATATTTAATATCAGATGGGCGGAGCATCTGGATGAAGCGTTAAGCAGAAACCAACGACGTTCCTGATTCCATTCGTCAACGCCAAGATCATATTGACTAGCTTCATGCAATTTCTACGGCTTTATTTAACATGGAATAATGGATGTGTAACATCATTTATGGGATATTATCTTGGAATATCACATTTTACTTGACAGAACAACTATTTAATGTTAGCATAACCATATTCATGTATTTTTTAAGTTGGCATACACTGGCTCATTTGAATTCTTTCCTTTAAATGAATATCACATGCCTGCTATTATAATATTAAACCATTGGAATAACTACTATTCTGTCCTGAAGTTCTATTTGTATCAAACTTTGTATAATCAATATAAAGACAGACAGTTAATTAGTCTGGCCTAATAGTTGTGCGCACCATTCTAGATTAATTGTACAGTTTAGTTGAAGGTGTAGAAACATTGAACCAATTTGGAAATATTCCTTTCTCTTTTGTTTTGTGTAGCATTTCATCAAAGTACTCATACCAGAGAGTGTATTATAAACGGCAATAGCTACATGCATGTGGTCTTGCATGATATTGTGTTGATATTATTTCCTTTATGTACTTGACATATGTAAACACCAATAAAGTACCTATTAGTGACGGCATGCATTCGGTGAACACGACAGGCATATAATAGTTATGCAACAATTATAATGGCTAGTCAATTCGATGGATGAATGTTGTTTAACGACACATCGGCACAATTTAGGCCATTCAGTGTCCAACTAGTCAATTCGAAATAAATGAAATATTGGAGAAAAAAACCCAGGGTTAATCTGTAGCTTTTCAATCTGTGTTCCTCATAATGATAGATTGTTTGTCTCACTAATAGGTCATTGTGTCTACGATACTGTTATATGTCTCGGATGACACCTCTCAGGTAACATCTGTTATATATCTTGTCTTGTATAACAAATAATGTATACTATTGTCGTGGGTTCTCAGCCTATAAAGTTAATGGTGTCAACTCTGTAAAATAATGTAATATATATGTCTAGTATGTGCAATATAAGGAGGAATAAAGCACTTACTTACCAAACGGGCTACCATTTTATGTTATATAATCAACTAGAGTCATACTGGTCTTTATCACACACACACGTAATCATCCTCAGTTAATAAGCTTTTAACATATCGAATCAAGGAATTTCGAATCAAGACACTGCGTTATCAAGTTCGGAAAAAAACCTTATATGTGTAACACGTCGGTAATCCTGTATAAATATTATGTTGTGAATAAAAATGTTGTTAAAAAGTTCGGAAAACAAAAAAGGTTTTCAATGTGTTCCTATGCATGACCTGAATATACAGGATGCGATATTTGAAGTCAGATATATATATATATGGTATCGTATTTACAGTGTCAACATACAAAAGTTCTTTTAAGAATACTTGTATTAGCAGCAGAGTTTAAGGATGATCCAGGTATAATGCAGTGTAAAAGTTAGGACCCGGCCATGAAATACAGCACTGACAGCGAGGGAGCGTTTTCTTTTTATTGTTTTTCCAGTACAGAAAATTTACAAGCCGAAACATTCACCGTGTTGTGTGCAAACACAAACACAGAGATTTACATCGTTCTGTAAAGGAACCAGGACATAAACAGATAGATTTTTAAACAAAGGTTACACGTAAATTGACAGTAGCATATTTCTTATATAAACTTCTGATTATAAAATTATGCGATGTAACGCTGTGAAGAACCAGTACACGAAAGAAAATTGTGAAGCTTAAACTTCTGCCCAGTGAGTTGCCTTATGTACAGCAAAGAGAAGTCCACACTAAGATCGTTGTTGCAAAGAAGGTTATTTGAAGCGCTCTTTCTTGCCCTCTCTCTTCATAATAAGGTTGACACTCGCAGCACAAAAGCATAGATTGGACACCAGACACAGCTTCACCTTCTCCTCATAGACCACGATTGGATGAACTAACCACACACTAGACCACATGACAGCTGCTGCTATAAGCCATTTGATTAACCAAATCCTAACAACAACGGAGATATTACACTGTCAAAATTTTAAGATGCAGCCAAAAAACACTTTGTATTCTGTGAAATGGATGATGTTAGTGAGAAAACGTTATTTGAATAGAATTTTGGAATTTAAATCCTTAAACTTTTTAAAACCACATCTTATTCTAAAGATTATTCCCCAGAATTTTTTTTTTAATTCGCCACAAAAAAACAATTTTATTTGAAGAAAAATTCTATCGCCTGCTATTTAGTGGACAAACGAGCAAATAAAGATGAATAGTTAATGTCAACAGTCCTGAATGATTTAAGGTTTATTATAAATACCAGATAATTACTAAATCTGAGAACTGCAGCACATACCAACAATCTGTATTTAAATACAATTTTGTTGGAGTCCTCTGTTTCAAGATGACAAAGTTATATATATATATATATATATATATATTACCTTTTCAAACAAATAATGTTGTATTATACTTGGTTGCATGTTCACTAAGAAACAACAGAATTCCCATGAAATTTCCTGTTGATGCACAGCAGCATGCGTTAAATTAAACAAATGGCTCAGAGCAGACTCCATTTCAGTTATGCCACATTTCCAAAAATAACAAAAAATTATTAAGACATTCTCTTTTTTTTATAAATATTCACAGTCAATTCTGTAACATCTCAGACGCATCAAATCAACTCCGCAAATCTCAATATGAAAATCTGGGATCAAACAATTGTAACATTATTTCTCTTATCAAGAATATAAATAAATAAAAAATGGATTTGTAAAACAAATATCCCATGATGTTTCAGCAGCAGATATTTGCAAGAGTTGACTTGATGTAATTTTTTCTACAAAATTTACAATCAGTACAGGCAGCTTACTTTATACAAATATATTACAATTATGTTTACATCACTCTCGGATCATTGCAGCCATTTGGTCGAGTATAAAATGAGGCTTAACGAAAACTAATTCCATGTCTTTACCAAACCAATGACTCAATTCTGCCACATGATCTATACGTGTCCCGCTCTCATTTTCTTTACAACCTACATTTGTCATCCATCATAGATAATCCAAGCTGCAAATCACCACTGAATCATGGTGCTGTTAGTATCGTACAAGATTACCAGTCGTACTAGCATAAGGTAGTAACTTTATGACCTCATGGATCAGAATATCCTAAAATGAGGTGAACACAGGTAGCAATAAACATATTTAATACTGTTATAATTTGTTTAATAACTGACAAGTGGAGGGACAGCTGAATGAATAAGCTGTTGGCCAAAGTCAGCATTTGATAACTCTCTATTGTTTCATGCAGGTTAATAACAAACGATGTACAATACCAAAAATATCAGTCCTCAGAACCAAATTTATACTCGACAAAATCAAGAATACATTTAATAAGCAAATTATTTGTTTACATTGCGTTCACTGAACCATGATCGCAGATAGCTTCCTTCTCACTTTTAAGATCACTTTCACTCAGAAAATTTATTTTTAATTCTGCACAGAATCAGAAAGATGACCAAAGTCGGCCAATTGAAATAAAATCCCCCCCCCCCAAAAGGAATTAAATGTCACTTCTTTGTTAGTATAACATGAACCTAATGAATCAGTAGTTGTCATTATAACATGGCAGTTGGCTACACAACTATATCTATTAATTAATAACATCACTGGAATGAGCTAGCTTTGGTAAATACTGAGTCACAAGATGTTTCGCTTAATGATTTGATTTACTCGAACTGACAATTACAAGCTCTCTTTCAGTGAAGAAAACCAAGCATGTGGTGAAACAATGATCAGTGAACAATACACTCGAGATAACACTGAAATGTGTGCTGGAAACAGAGAATTAACATTATAAAATATATTAGAGCTGAAAGACCCGATTTGCAAATTTCATAATATGAAAGCCCAAAATATGGTATGGTGATAAAACTGCCAGCTTTTATGAGCAATCAGGCATATTAATATAATAATCATAAACCTAAAAATAAGACATTATCTTGTTGGTTTGTTACCATGCCAATCATAAACCAAACATCAGCATGATGTCAGGCATTACTGGATCAATTAAATGATCCCAAGAAATACAACTTCTAAACAATGGTAGTTGGAGGCCAAAGAGGTGCTTATTTTGAAGAAAATTTTTCAGACAGTGAGGATATATATATATATATACATATATCTATATCTACACACATCCTGAGATAATATCTGGCGCTGATTGAGGAACAGTTATTATGAAATGTCAGTCTTTTATTTTGCTATTTAAATCCAACCTGCTTCAATTGGCAACATAATTAAAGAAAAGTCCTATTTTTTAAATATTTTGACGAGCAGCCTAATTTAAGCTGCAATACTTTAAAAATAGCTCCTATTAAAAACGATTACAACAAGAACATCAGTTCGGTGGAAGTCACCTCCACTTGTCTCATTAACTGAAATAACAGCATCAAATACCATTCTTTTCAACTATTACATATCTGTTCTTTTAAACTGGGTCTTGATAAATCAGACTATCATATCAGACGTGTCTCGTATATGCTGAACATTCTATCATTGTTAACAGCCCAAACACATGCCCTAACAACGCTTCACATTAGTATTCTTAATATTAATGTTCAATATGCAAATTAACCAAAGAAACGACGAACAGTGAAAATTATGTGTCAACTCTAGAACCAAAAAACACCGATGGCGACCAGGTAGAAAACGGGTTAAAAATCCAGTTTTCGATGTGCATAACGTCATCGTCGCGTAACACCTTCTCAAGTCTAGAGTGTAAAATATGCAAACAATAATACAATCATCTTAATTAAGATTGATTATTGATACAATCCACAATTTGTCAATTCGTTTAAAACTCCATGCCATGCAATTAGTACTGGACATAAGTACTGACAAAGATGTGCAGAAGAGAACGGAAAGCCAAAAATGTTTGTTACACATTGAGGTGATTGAAGACTTTTTCAGAACTTTGGACACTGGCTCTACCAATGGTTCTAATATTCACTTTCATAAAAGGTATAACTTTTGACTAAAATGTTGCAAAACTCTCGCCACTCTGTTTTTGTTTTCAAGGCAACCAGGATCTTCATGAAGCACATGATGAAATGAGGCCAGCATTCTGGGACATCCTAAAACTTGAAACCCTCATTTGGAATTTGTGAATTTGGATCAAACTGGAAACCATGAGTCGTTGAATCTGGTGCCAAATTTTCATCTTCTTCATCAACCTGTCGGGTAATAAAATAATGTTCTAAATGTCAATACAAGATACAAGTTAATATCCAGTTCTCAAAGTTTTGTATTTCTGTCTACACAGAAGTGTCTGGCAAATTGACTCAGTGACACACACACACACACACACACACACCAATTAAACAGAAGTGTCTGGCAGAGTGATTAATGTAAACACAGTGACACACACACACACACCAATTAAACAGAAGTGGAGCAAGAATGTGAAACACAGAGAAGTGAAGAAAACTTAAGGAACAGACGGAGAAAACTTTAATAGATAAGTTATTTCTCAACAGGCATTCTACATACTAACCCCTGCGAAGTAATTATCAACAATTTCATAAGCTATTTTGTAAATATCCTCATTTTCGTGTTGTTGTAACAGTTCAATCTTGTCCAAGCCACCACATTCCTCGATCATGGTGCAAACATTTTCAAGGTCATCGCCAGCCATTTTTAATATGTTGTTTATACCATCTAACACGACCTGTACCACTTGAGTGTCCTTGACATTCAGTAGATTGCACAATGGCGGTATGACACCTTGTTGAACAACATAAGCCACCTGGTATGGAATAAGTCAGAGGTAATGATATAAGTTCATATAATAATAATACAAATAATTTCTACTGTAACCTATCCAAATATAACATTTTGTCACAGCAGTGTATTTTCTATCAAATACTTCTTGAAGTTCAATTGAAGTTTACTGTAAGCTTCACGGAGCATCCAGGGAACATTAATAAGAGTCAATTTTGGTATAAATACAAGTACCTAATCATATACAACATAGCCTTGACATTACACAATCAAAGTAAACATAATTTGGTCTTAATAGTGTAGAATTAAACCAAAAAGCAAATGGAAAACAATTTAATAATATTTCTCCTTCAGAGAAATTTATAAACCTTGAGTTCTAGACACAGGAATTTGTTTATATTTAAAAAAATTGAACACAGATTTAACCTTTAACCTGCATCGTTTGTTTGGTAACATTTTATACATGAAAATTAGGTAAAGCAATACATTACTCATGTATATTTCAGGCATAAGATTTTTGGCTGGATATCTATGGTTCTTTTCACACACACACACACACACAAACTACTATCCTTACCTGTTCTTTTCTACCACTTATAGTCAGGTTACTAACTGCCCAAGCAGCTTCCTTTTGTGTTTGAAATTCTCCCTGAAATTACCATTACCAAGTTAATATAATCAGGGTCAGCCAGTATATCACACACAAGCACCAAGAATTAACACATCTATAATGGATTTGTTTTTGATATCAGTTACAATAATAAGACACAATGACATGCACAGACTACAGCATAGTCACATAGAGTACATACCCCAATGATATTATGTACCATCCATAGATGACATACCTAGCATATGTCCCATTTAGAGGATTTATCCAGTATATACCCCACTTCTATTCACCATATATATTACATACCCGGTTCAGATGATGTATAACCATAGGTATAAGCCCAGCATCTATAACAGCCTGCACCTGTTGTTGATTACCTGCTGTAATGTTTGATAAAAACCAAACAGCTTCCTGGATAAAAAAAACAACATAACATCATTGATTATAAAAAAACAGTCAATAGTCAGAAGAGTTGGCAGAAAGTGAACCAAATTAATTTGCGTCAAGTCAGTTCTGAAATGGTAGCTCTGATACTTGGTCAACTGTTTCGTTTAGATGTCTGCCAGTTTGTCTTCTTCCATTGGAAATGTTATTGTGTTATAGCCATTTTTTAATGCATGGGAGTTTAAATGGACAAATCAATCTCTTAAGGTAATAAATTGAGTTGAAACATCCTTCAGACATAACTGGACAGTAATCTGAATCCTGGTGCTATAAGTCTGATTAATCATGTTACAGTCGGGTTCCATTATACTGCAGTCCGTTATAACACAAAATCGGATATAACACAGTCAGACCTTGGACCCTGAATCATGGAATCCACAACAGAGCATTGTTACATGAAATGGCATTAATTCGGCAACTGATCGATAAAATGCTTCAAAATAATTTGAACTTCTTCTTACAGTTTGTAATTCACATGTAAAAAACATAGCCAACAGTGATAACATACCCACTCATATATTTATTGAGCACAAACTTAATTACACCATTTTGGCTCAATCAGCCCAATCACAACCCTCAATTATTGTGTGACTCTACCCACTAAACTTATGTTTTATAGAATTGTTCAATAAAATATGATGTTTACAAAAGCAGATACTCAAACAAATACATTTTCATGGATGTTTATTTGCGCACACGCTCCTATAAACATTCATTTATTAGTTCATATAGTTGTTACCTTCATCTGTAAAACATGAACTATTTCTGATGACTCTTACTTTTGCCCAATTTTGCAGAAACATTTTATTTTCCACACAAACACTGAGGTTACATTTATGTTTAAGTCAACAGATGATTAAAGAATTATTGGGAACATTTATGAGATAAACAGATGTATGTAATCTTAAAGGATGGTGCAAAACGAGGTGAATACATGGACTCCCTTTTATCGCCCACCCGAGTATGTTCTGTCTTGCTTCGCGGTCCATCTATAACACAGTCGCTGGTGTCTACAGGTTGTAGACACCAGCGACTGTGTTAGAACGGAGTCCAACTGCACCATGTTACCTCTGTATTTCAAGTGAAACAAATGCGACATGATGGATACACTAATATTGAAGCCAAACTATTTACCACATCCACTAAGTTTTTATAGTTTTAGATGTTTGGGATCTGATTTAATGACCTCATGGAAAATGGGAACAAAATGTGAAACAGGTGCTTTGAAAGATAGCCTGTACTGATAAAAACATATTTTTATCAAGCTTCTATCAGACAATATATATATATATATATATATATATATAGTAATTGAGTCAGGTGAAAATTATGTCTGCAGCAAAAATCCTCAATTAAATCTGTGACACTGTGTTTTATTTCAGTCATATATAGGAGCATCATTCCAGACTACATTATATATGACAACTACTAATTCAGAATGAAGTAATCCTTTCATGATATTCCTGACATTGGCATAAGAGTTGCAATATCTGTTAATCATGAATATCTAAAAACAGGTCCATTACAAAGTTCATGAATAATTTTCTTCGAAATGCCTGAATCTAGTCACACTGCTGATCAGAAATGAAACAAATACAGATGTCATCCCAAATAGAGACGTATCGCTTCCAGTACCAATGAGTTACCATGAAAAACGAAGCTATACAAAGAGATTACATTACCGCCACCCCCCATCCTAATACAGACTACTTGGAAATGAATTAAATATAGAGACGTCTGGATCCTACTTTAAAACAGCATCACAGAATGCCGTCAACAATTTTCATCACCGATCTCCAGATTCACGGAAACCTCAAATGCACTTCACTATATTCATATTTACTATCATAGGCAGTTCTTTGTGCTGTCACAAAATGCTAATAAAACTACAGCTATCAATTATATGAGATTTACCACGGCTAACAAATTATTCTAAACTAACTAATACCTGTTTAACTGGTTGGATACCCAAAACCTGTGCCCTGAAATCTCATCATCTCAGCAATATGACCAGAAAAGTATATAATGACATGATATTAGTGTATCATCTTCTGTCAACAACATTATATTAAAAAGATAATCAATTAAAGTAGATAGAATGTGGAAAAGAATTAAAAATTCATTTTACTAGACATTTATAATAGCTTATATTAAAATGCTTTTCTAGCTTTAATCACATCTGATTTATACAAGGGAATCATGTCAATGTATAAGCATGTGTGTGTGTGTGTGCATGTATGTGCATGTAAGTTTATTTTATATTTACAAAATTGCTTTCAAATTTCTGGTCCTATCGAAAATAAATTAAGGAGGAAGTGTGAAATGAGGCTGTTTTATTGCTGAGTGTAAGTAGACAAAGTGAAAGATGCTAAGACTCTTCACACACGGCCAGAAGTCAACGGGTAACTACACTACAGGTAAAATGAGGGAACTGAAAACAAAACAAACAGCTCAAAGGTTAAGTTTAATATCTGGATTCAGAATAAGGGCTAAGAGGTTAAACTGCACTGAAATATACAATAATATATACACAGTATTCACTGCTCTATAGATTATAATATTCTAATCCAGACATGGAGTCAATTCCATTTTGTCAATTCTAATTCCACATCAAATTTATCAATTCCAATTACAAATGTATCAATTCCAATTAATTTTTTAACAGACTCGTTTTTCATCTACTATTTTTTACCATGAGTAGGTACTCTGAGTACCTACTTGGAATACCTACTCCTAGTATTTATATTCCAAGTAGGATTGTCATGGAAGAAATATTCCTGAATTAAAAAATTAAATGGTAAATTAATTTGTGGATGTAATTTGTTTTATAGCAAACTTCAATATTCCAAATTTATCAATTCCAATTCCATTTTTTTTAAATAATCAATTCCAACACCAAAATTGACCATCAGTTCCAGAATTGAATTGGCACCATGTCCTTTCTAATCATTATGTGAAACAACTAGCACATAAAGTAACCTTTTATGTGACAAACCTTGTTAATTTTTTCTTTCGGATGTGATAATAAAGTCTGGAAGTGATCTAATGCTCCGAAGTTAAGCACAACTTGTGTTTGTTCGTCAGTTCCTGTTACGATGTTACCAACTGCCCGCAGAGCTGCCGTCTAGTGGATAAACAATAAGAAAAATCAATGAAGTTATTATACAAATTTTGAGGTTAAAAATTCGCAAAGATTTTCTGACATTCTTTCCCTTTCATGTAATAATTCTATGAACGGCATTATGAGAAAGCAAACCAGGTCTTGCATGTGCAAAGTCAACAATTTGTCCAAGTGTCAGTTGATGAAGTATTTCTACTCTGATAGACCAAAAAGCAACTTTCAAAATTAATAATTTTGACAAGGCAAGCATAAAATCATAAAAGACACAAAGTTCTGATTATCATCCATTTCATACTAAATATTATTAATGTTGAGACGAGTTATTTAGCCTCCACATTGGTCACATTTGGGATATATGGGTGAGGGGAGTCTTACTTGGGAAACAAACCCCACAAAGACAAATATGAGCCTGACCAAACCTACAAACTGGAGGTTTGCAATGCAGTGCTTTACCCACTCCACTACTGGAGTGCCCTGAGAAGTCTAACAGATGGTCAGAAAAAGGGTTCGTGAAAGGAATTTTAGAATATTGAAGCCTAGTTTTAGGAACCTCAAACCAAAAAGTTAATAAGCTACAATTTACAAGAAAAATAATTCCAAATACTATGTTTGTTAGAATTGTGTTCATGGAAAGCCAATAAAGGTAATTTAGATCCATTGGCTAACGTAGGGTGATGAGTAAAGCATGATATCAACAGTTTATATGATAAGAGATCAGATAATGTAAACTAAATAAACCATTGTTTACGGTCCATATGACTTACAATATAATTACAAACAACAATGAAGATTATTGAGATGTGTATCAGAACTGATGCCTCTTCTGACCTTTTGGGCATATTAACACGAGCCTTAAGAGTAAATTAACTGAAATAAAACACTGATATGTTAACTACACTATGGCTAAACAGGAAGACCATATACAAAACCATGATGGACAGGATCGAAGTTCAGGATCTTCACTTAAAATGGCTATCAAAATAAACTGACTATACCACATATGTATTATCCTCTACAGACTGTTTGGAAAGATTACTTATGAAAATTTTAAAATAAAAATTGTTAATGTAAAAATAAAAATTGTTAGACAGCAGACTGCCAACGAAATATTACCTATTCATCTAAAAATGTTGTTGACATAACTGACCTGTACTTTGACCTCTTGGTGGCTGAGTAATGGCACCAGGTAAGGAACGACACCCGAATCTATCACCATCTGTATCTGTTCATTACCTCCATCAGTTAGATATGATAATGCCCACACTGTGTCCACTAATATCTAAATGACAGAATAATATATCTCAGTCAGAAAAGCTGGTACAGAGAAATGCTTAAAATAGTTATATGGCAGGGTATAGGTCTAATTAAAGTAAATATTAGCAAATAGAAGCACATCTGCTATATAATCTATATCCAGTGCTTCTATTTACATTGGAATTAATTCAGTCAATATAAGACACAGTTTACCCATAACACCATAAAACTATTAGATCTAAGTTCTATTATTTACACCCCCCCCATTATACTAATAAACCTGCCTATACTGCAGAACAATAATGAATAATTAGTATAAATATATCACTCACATTTGTGTCTGTATGGTGTATTAATACACATAAAGCTGGTAGTATTTCTTGTATGGTTTCCTGTGGTGGGGGCGGGTCTTTGTTTCTGCATAAATTTACTATAACCCACGTGACATTCCTTAAGAAAGACAGAGGGATATTTGGACTGATGAAAGTTAAAAGTGGCTTCACTACACCAAGACCTATGACATAATCTCGACACTGAGGGCCATCACCTGAAAATATATACAACATCCATCAATTAGTTACATACAAAAGATGGTTTGATGTTGATATATAATAATATATAAATTGTATGCTGTAGGGCATGCTTGCTTTTTCAAGAATGCTGGTTTTTTAATGTTGCAAAATGAAGAAAAAAAGGTACCATTGATCACTACAGAAAAGGTAGACCTAAAAAACAACTACTTGCAGTATCAATTGAATACTATAAGTATTTGATGGATGGAGATGGTACATGTTTTATTTTAGCAATAACCGCAGCTAAGTCTAAATGTTGCTGTTTTACGGCCACTTGTAATGAATGAGCTGAAGAGAAAGATCAAACATCCTTCTGACATAGCCCTGCTGGGGTTTAACTCCAGGTGGTATAGATCTGTGGCTAACCATGCTACCAGTTAAGCCAAGGAGTCACCCTTAACAGCAGCTAAGAAAAATTTAATCAATAATTTCAACGTTTATGTTTATACTTTTAAGGAGAGGGTTTTCTGAAACAAAAGTGTATGTTTTGTACGCTTTTGGATTCCCCCCCCCCAAGTTTAATCAAGAAAGCTTTGAGAGATGATATTGTAACATAATAAAATTGATATAAATCTAAAGAACAGTACATTGTATATTTCTCACAGTGTACTCAAATAGGATCAAGTTAATCTATAATACTCTATGGGTGAATACTGGAAAACACACATGGTATTGTTTATATTTCCCATTAAAACAGTCATGTTTGATATATCTTTAAGAAGATGGGCCAATATTACCACATTTATATACAAATTTCATTACAGAAGGAAGTACTCTTCTGTTCTGATACCTGTGTCTCTTAGAAACAAAACAGCACGTGACAAAATATACCTCAAAGTCAATTTGTTTAAATGGAACACAAGATAGGTTTTAGAGGAAGGGATATATTTTCAAGGGTTTTTCCTGGTGGTATTATGTATTAGTTATATGGCCATGTTTTGACATAATCACTAATTTCAAGGCATTCCAGGCTAACGTTAGTAAAAATAAAATTCAATAGAGTTTCAAGGGGTTGTATGAATCATGTACTGTCAAAATTATTTTAAATGGGTCACTTAAATTTTTATTACCATCACAAAATCATAAAAATACCAATATTATTTATGAGGCACTGTAATCAGTCAAAAGATCTTACCTATTATATTGCCAAGTGCCCAGACTGCCTGTTCACATACATTTTGGTTTGAAGATTCAAGCAATCGCAGAAACCGCGGAACAGCACCTGCATGGAGAACAATTATTAGTAAGACAACTGAGGCACTCTGTGTGTGTGTGTGTATTCATGGATGTGTGTGTGTGTAAAATAATTAAATGTACCAACATGTGTTATTTTATATTCTTCAAATGAATGCCTCTTCATATAAAAAGTACAACATTTAAGAACTCGAGACAATATGGATAACATGAAAAAAGATTCCATCGTTTTCTTTTCTTATCTATACCCCTCATTTTATGTGTTTATGTTTACAAATATTAGACATCACTTACCAGCACTGACTACAGCTTGTGTTTGAGCAGAGGTTCCTGATGCAATATTTGTTAAAGCCCAAGCTGCTTCAAACTGCAAATTGGGGCTGAAAATAGTACAATGAGGATATCAGTTTCACACACACACACACAGAGAGAGAGAGAGAGAGAGAGAGAGAGAGAGAGAGAGAGAGAGGAAAACCTCTAAGCATTTCTTAGTACTGCTATAAAATCTCTGCTTGTGATGATTTCACTTATAAGGCCACATAAACAGAGTACAATCTAATACTCCCTGAAACACCCACTGTGAAGACAGGACTCCACATTAAACATTATTTCATGTCTGTCTGAGGTAGTATTTTATAACAATTTATTATAGTCAAAGTCAATTTGTGAAATGTAAATGAATTTAGACGTCATGCAGCTGAGTCTCATAATGTACACAAGAACGTTACTCCCAACATATCTAATACAAAACAACACATACAAGGAGCTGTATAGATACCATATACAACCAATTAAAACAATATACAAACCAGAAAAGTTTTAACGTTTTATATTACCTGAAGGTTTATGGATCAGTAATTTCTACTGATGATGGAAGTCTTTTTTTTGTAACATACATTGGAATTACATTATATTAACCTCAACCAAATGACAATCAGTTATAATATAAATATGTTAGACATACTTATCATCACATTATATTAACCTCAACCAAATGGCAATCAGTTATAATATAAATATGTTAGACATACTTATCATCACAGGAGAGACAATGGACTAAGATTGGTAAGATTCCTGATGATATAAGATCATCTATTGGAGGATTCCTGTCACTTGATAACAACTTCCTGAAAAACATTTATAATAAAGAGTTCAGTAATTAATCAAACAAGCATAAATATAGGATTATTATATTCAGTTAATTAGTGTCATATCAGGGGTCAAATTCTGACCCATAATAATGGAAATAAGGTATCATTATGAAATAATAAATAGCTGATCATAAAACATCACACACAAATTATATTGATTAATTCTTTTGACCATCAATACATACTAACAGTACTATAAAGTCATATGCTAGTTTTATATTTAGCACAGGAGTCCCCATTTTGTAGAACAGGTTCCTAGTAGAGATTAGAAGTGATTCTTCTCGCGAAAACATATTACTGAGATGTCACTGCACTATGTTTCTGAGTGACTCTTGCTGGTGAGGGCACTTTATTAAATCTACAATAATATTTCAAAAACTTATTTTACCTCACTGCCTAGACAATTCAACTTATTATACCAATCTATTAATTTCCACCAAGTTCATCATTATACTGACAACCAAAAATAACTCCAGCATCCAGAAACAGAGAGTTCCCTCATTCTATACAACATTATAAGGGACTTCTGCCACCATTTTCTTTGGAATCTTTTTTCTTCTCACATGGATATCAAGCAGATCTAAGGTTTTATACTATTCCCCAATACAAGGAAGGGACGTAATCATAATTAATTGCAACCAATTACAAAATCTGAAGTAATAAAAACTGGCCATTACGAGATGAAATTTACTCATAATCCAATACATGCTGTGTCAGTCCGTGTGAATCCAATATACTGTATATACTCGCATACAAGTCGATTTTTTGGGTAGGGAAAGGGGAGTTCTCAGAAGCAACTTGACTTATACCTGCATCATATTTCCTACCAACTGAAGGAAAGTTGTTTTCGGCCATCCTTAACACACAACACTATAGGATTCAACCCAAGAAGAGCCAGAGTCGGAATAAAATTGTCACATTGCTGCCTACTATTACTAACCATTATTATTCAATAAATAACAATTAATTTTCACCAAACTGTTATTTGGATCTTACAAACATGCCGTGTTTTATCTAATAATACTTGATAGTGACGTGCTGTTATCTACAGTACCTCCAGATGTGCTGTGAAATGATCAATTAATAACATTTGCCAATTGAACTTACAATCAGGTGTGTTTGTGTGAGCCACAGTTAGAACAAAATTGCCACATCGCTGCCTACTAGTACTAGTCTTATTATATAAATTATGATTAATTTTCACCATACTGTTATTTGGATCTGACAAACATGGCAGTCTTAACGTAATAATACTTGATAGTCACACGCTGTCAACTACCAGTACCTCCAGATGATTAGCAATATAGGAATCACTGTTCACATTACAAACTTGCTCACCATTTTCCGTGAAATAATTAATTCATAATGCTTACCGGTTGAAGTTACAATCAGGCAGTGAGCTCTGGTGGCCTAGTGGTTAAGCACCCAGCACTTGGTGCCAACAGTCAGGTTCGAACCCAGCAAGAGGTTGAAACTTTTCCAGAGATTAATTTTTCGGCTCACAACATTGCGGGTGGTTGACCACGTTAAATGGCGCTGCCGTCTCCACTGAATTATTTAAAATAAAGGGGGACGTCAAAAACCCCCTGAGGACGTAAAACACTCTGGCAGTGACCACCCTCAGGGTATTTCAGCTCCATCTTTCCGTACTGCTCCCCTGTGAGTGGTGGGGGAGGAGTTTCTCAACCACTCCAACATAGAGGCTGTGCCTAATAAGCAATAGCCTGGGGATTCTCCCAGAACAACAAAACAAACCTTACAATCAGGCGTGTTTGATGTGACAAGTTTGTTAATTAGTTAAATATAACATCAAAGCAAAATCTGTCTGTGTGTGTGTGTGTGTGTCACTGCAGGTGAAGAAACTGATACGGATATATTTACAACGCACTTGTTGACACCATGAGTTTGAAATGACTGGGTCAGCTTTTTCGTGAATGAAGACAATGATTTGAATTTTGAGGGATTTTAAGCCAATACTTAACCTTACTTATATACAGTGAATATATGCCCAATTTATACCGTGAGCATATGCCTGAGGAAAGAATTACAGGGTAAAAAATTGACGTCAACTTATATGTGAGGATATACGGTACTACAAAACCAATCAGCTTCAACATCAGACTTATTATCTACATGGAAATCTAAATCATTAGTTATTGTGACATTATATGGGATAATAGTTATGTTATTTAATAATTAAACCATTCATCAATGAATAACGTGTTTCTAAAGCCAATTTGTTTAGAAGGAGGGGACAATATATACTCTACCTATATTTATGGTACAGTACAGGTTTTAAAAATGGGTATATATCGCCATTGTCTATGACTTTCTCACCATAACAACCAATCCAGATTTGTAGAGTATGCCAAAACGACCATGGCATCTGCCACTTTTATGAGGAATAAGACTAAACTCTTATAGACTTACAGGAACCAACTCAATTATAGTGAGCTCATCAGTGTCAGTTCAAAGGCACGTTTCAGTAATGCGATGCAACATCATCAGCCATAGGTATGACTTTATTCCTCAAGAACTGAACAGTCAGACAAGATACTGATCAAGGGACCTCAACTTTCTGATCATCACATAAGGAGTCTATGACATACAGGTTATGAAAATTAATATTCCTTGGTAAATAAAAGACAACATATTAATAATTGAATTAATATTAAAGAAAGCCTCTGTTGGCTTACTACCAGTTAAGAATGCTGGTATTTACACCAAGTTTGTTGTGATAAGCACTTACTTCGTGGCTGGCAGCAGATAATTAAACACATTTAATATGCCTAATTAATTTTCCAGCAGCCCAGGTTCCCCATCTTGTGATGATTCATATGCCAATGTGTGGAAAGAATCGCTTTCTCACTACACTTGAATGCCACCTGTGTTTCACACCGTGACTGTGCACAGGTGTTAGCAGCAGTAAAGACCGACTGACTGCCCACAAACACTTTCCAACATCTTACAAAAGAATAGTGATCTAATGCAAGATAAGTAACGTCAAAACTTCACATCCAGCAGCAGATAAATGTTCTATGACCATTCATTTACAATTCTGGAGATTTGTGAAGCCAGACCTAACATTCAAACTGCAGGAAACAACATTCTTAGAGGAGAAATGATATAAGTATTTGACATGTCTCAATGAGCAGGTGATATGTCTACACTTCAATTTTAATATATGAAACAATTCATAATCATACCTGACAAAGTTAACCCAAAAAACAGAACAAGTGTTTGATTGCAGGCACTTTGTCTGGACAAACTAAGTCCTGTTATCAGAGATAGCCAGTGGTTTTGTTAGAAGACGGGACCCGGGTCATTTGACCTGTCTACTCTCAAGTAGAGACTAGGCTACTGTCGTTTTTAATGTTAATGAGATGCCGCTTTGTGCCACTGTAGGCCCTTGAGGCCTACCAATGTCTGACCCTTGTATTTTTTGTTGGCCCTCCCCCCACCTACTTTATTTCTTAACAAAACCACTAATAGCAACATACACACTGCTCCTTACTTCACCAATCTACTTTACCTTCAGAAAAAGATATAACCATATAATAATATACCTTGCTGCTTGAACAGCATTTAGCTGTACTGAAGGCTGGTCACTGGATGCATTTTGGACGATCGTTTCTAAAGATTGTAATATTGGCTTCTCATTCTCTTCTGACTCTGTGCTATCTTCTTGTGTTGGGACGTTGCGACGTTTCTGCAGGTGTTCGTCTCGTTTGTTCTGGTGGCAAAAGAAATCAATAACACTAAATTAATAAAACAGTGCTAACAGATAAAAAATACAATTCACAACATCATGCAGGATACAGGAAACACTATATATCAAATGATATGTATTTCATAGCTGATCACGAGGAATTAAAACTAAATTTATTAAACTAGGCCAAAATATAAAAGCCAAATCTGGGCCCAACTCTCAGTGAACATCATTTAAAATAAAATGTTTCGACAAAATTGAATACACTCTAGCCCCCGTCATCCACCCGCAAAACTTTGATAAGGACCCTATTTTGTGCCATGATAATGTCCCCATTTATCTGTCCCCACCAATATTTACACAGTACCATACAATGATACACTCTCATATAAATACCCCCTCTATAACACCACACACTAACCATGTAGAAATCATGTCACAACATATCAAATAGATGCACCAATACTTTTAATTCAGTGGTTTACACTGGGTGCTCATTGGTCAATACTATTGTTTATACAATGATCCATATAATGCCAATCCACCACAACCCCAACTTTCAACCAGGTCCCAAAGTTGGCATAAAAGTGAGGTTAGACTGTACATGTTTCTGATGATTCTTTTGTAACCTGTCCTGGCTGTAGGAAAACCATACTAAATGACCAATTAGATAAACATTGTATGTCTACATAAAGACTTCAATGATCACACAAAACTATTTTATTCCTCCTGGATGGTCAGATGTGTATTACACACAGCTTTCTATCACTTCCCATAGACGATATGCTAGATTGATGTCTTATGGCCACATTTGTGCACATGGTAGGCTAAATGGATCGAGCGACTTCCATAGGTAATGAAGCGAAGTCAAAGATGAAACAACCTTCAGATATGCCCATCCTGAGATTTGAACTCAGGCGGTAGTGATCTGTGGTCCAATGCACTACCAACTAGACCACGGAGAGGGCATGCTAGAAATCTATAATTTGATGTACATATTCTATGAAGAACCCAGAAAAACACCTGTTAATATGCTTAATGTTCACAAAGTTTTGATTTTATGATATGTTAATACTAACATTTTATATAAAAATAAAGCTGTCTTACATTCAATTTTTATAACATAATTATGTATTATATTATGAAGTTCAGATTCAGTTTTAAAATAGTGAAATTCAATTACATATAATAATGTCATACAAACTTAATAATAATGTATTAGTTCTTGCCAAGATGTAGATCTAGATTTAACAGTATTGGACAGTTTTACAGTTACTACCACGATGGTATACTGTCATCTAAACCTTCAACTAGCAATTTGGTCGGCTGATTTGAGAACACTATATTTACTGAGCTAAAATGATAGAGAAATTCTAAAAACAAAAAGGTTTAAGTAAAATGAATTACATTATATAGCAATTGTTTTGGTGTAACTTTAACATTTATATTAATTGTGATCAACTACTGTTAAGGTGATGATCTCTCAATAATTCTGCTATTTGACAATAACTGAGTACTTGAGTACTTTATTTAACATCATGATGACAATCTTAGAACATTCCGAAATCTTATTATATTAGAAATATACTTCCTCTGTTATACAAGATACATTTCAGGGTATTTTTTAATCTTATCTCAGATATACTGAACATTACATGTGTCTTTTACACTATTCTTATGTGAGCACTTACAAATGTATCTCTATTTTCTCTAGATAGCATAAAATCTGTTATTTTTTGGGTCAAGGCCATCACATTTTCTATTTCATCGATTTGCTTCAAAATATCCAGGATGATGATTGGTGTTTTACGGCCACTTCTGTGCATGTGTTAGGCTAAATGGCCTGTAAAATATCCAGGCGATTATTTCTTTAATATTGAAAGTATGAGAACATTTAAAAGTTTTACCTCACCTTTCTTAATTCTATTGTAACTTCAGTTCGACGTCTTCGCATTTCCTGAAAAGAGTAAGAGTATGATGCTGTAAAATATCAGCAGCAAATATAATACACAACAGATCACTCATAAACTGGCAACTTCTGATAATGATCCACAGAATATACTTCAATTAAAGGTGGCAGGATTTTGTTTTGAAAAAGACAAATATTCATGCAAAATCACAAGTTATGCTAGTATCAAATCTGTGTGGTTCTTGTATTGTTTACTGTTAAAAAAACAACAACAGACATCCAAGTTTTATTCTGATGGAATTATTCTGTGTCATAAATAAAATATTCACAGAAGTTATATCCATTAGAATATTTTTGAACATTTCAGCAGACATTGGTGACTTTGGTAACAATTTGTGTAAATACATTCAGCATTATGTTATTGTTTGTATCTTAATGATATGTACATTTGTTAAAAGTTCAGGATGATATTCTGAAAATTAACAAATTTATTGCACATTTTGTATTTTCATGGTTTGGCAACTTTTGGACATTTGTGAAAACTACACATGTTGTTTTCTGCACAATCTTTAATTGATCAAAGGCTTGTGAAATTAAATAAACATATTCTATATATTAATGGCTAACAGAAAATATAAATATATGGACAATATTTATAATACTTATATAATTATAGTTTATGAAACATGGCACTTGGTGCTATTTTGCAAGGTTTTAAAAGATTAATTTTGGGTAATGTGCTGATTTAATCGTTAGATTTGTCATGTTTGTAATAAACCGGTGTATATAATATAGCATTTAATAATACATTGCCATATACAGAACACGTCGTGATATTTTCTAGAAGTGTAACTCCCAGGGAATTAATATATATGAGGCTTCAAAGATGGTTTCAATTAAGCGTAAAAATGTGTGGTTTAATTTTATTTAAATAAGTACTAAAAATGGTCAGTAAAAGAATCTACTGGACCGATTTTTACTTCAGCACTAAGTCTCTTTCTTATGAGCTCATTATACAAGTTGAAATTTTTTAGTTGGGATACTAAGTGTTAGTTTTATGATTAACACATGCATACATAAATAATACTTCAGTATTCTGTTTATCATAAATATTAATAACATCGAGTGAGTGGTTTGTTTAGCCATTGCACTGGACACAATTGGGATATATGAATGACAGACAACTTCCCAGGGAAACATCCCATAAAGGTATGAGTGATTCGAACTAAATATCTGGAGGTAGGCAGAATGGGTTATGGACTATTTGCCCTCGGTATAAAAAGATTATTCGACCTTGATTGTGAATCTCCATGTAAGTACAGTTGATTGCCGATGAAAAATTGAAGCGGATGAAACACTTAAAATACAAAAATCAGCAAACAAAGTTCTTTACATTGTTAGAAGATTATGCTGTGAAAAAAGTGGATGGAAACGAGCTACTCTGTGAGTGAGAAAGATTTACAAACCATGTACACAGATTTAAACTGCTGCTGTATATATTTTGCTGCTGTTGTCAATCTATTTTATTTATTGTATTTTAACTATTTGGTAATAAATTGCATTTTAACTAATGGGTAATAAATTGTACTTTAACTAACTGACAGGCAAATAAAATTGAGGGCAATGGTTCCCAAAGGCATATATAAAACAGGGGCAAAATTAACTTCAAGGCAAATAAAGTTGAGGCCGAATAGTCCAGTTATCTATCCATTGGATTAATGGAGTTCCCTTTGGTAAACTACAGGGCCGGAAAAATCGGTAGACCGGACGTCCGGGTTTTGTCTTCGGGCTAGTGAGTAGTCAAAAACACTAGCCTGGACGGGCTATTGGTATTTTGAGGCAAGATATGCGGTAGTCTCAATTTCGTTTTCCATATAATGATTTTCTGCTAAAGCCCGAGAATATTAGTCAACACTTTAGATATGTATAATATCAGCTTTCACATGCAGCGCCAACTTACGACCTTAATAATCGCAATGTCAACACTGATGCGGCGACATAATATTAACATAAAATGTAAAAAGGAGAGAGTACTTGAGTCATGTGACTGTCATAATGCAAAATGGATGTTTACCAGCCAAGATCACGAGCCCACCAAAATCTCTCGCATCCTTCAAGCATGGTTCTTATATTCAGTAAATATTTATAATTATGACATTTGAAATAACTACAGCAGTAGATTTTGGCATTATTTCAGATCAGGAAACCATTGGATGATAAATATTTGGCATTTGTTGGGCTAGTGGATTTAAATTTTACTAGCCCAGCAGCTAGTGAGCTGTAGAAATATTTTTCTGGCCCTGAAACTATTGTTTTATATTTAAGTTGTCACAAATCTCTCAGCCAAAGTAACTACCAATCAGTGTTCACATCTAATGGAACCCCAAATGAATGAAAGAAAATCATAAAATATAGCTGGCTAATAGTTATACATCTGTGTAAAATATACCACCAATGGTAAGGTGTCTTTCACCAAATAAAGTTTCCTTGTTGACATAAACTTTAATTAATTAGAAATTTATGAGCGATACAGAATAAAAACCTATTTCATACTTTTTAGACTTCTTTCATAATTGTTACTGTAGGTATATTAATATTTCAAGAAACTTAAGCAACAGTTTTAAATAGGTAACATTTACAAACAATTTGGATTAAGTTTTCAAAATAAAAAAAAAACAATTCAGGCAGAATAAAAATAAATATCATTTCACGTTTCAATAACTGTAAATCATTTCGTTAAATAAAATAACACCATCTAGACACCTACCGAGTAGACTACTCGCACTCAGTCACTGTCTCGATACATAACTGATAACCATACATATTTAACAGACACGGTGTAATTAGAACAGTATTGCCAGTGTAGTAATATTAGATCATTGTTATGAGCTGCATCTAAATATAGTGATAACAAATTCAACAACAAACTGTTAATCATCTTTGTTGCACTTAATTTTGTACTCTAAATACAGCGAGGATTGTTTTTTGACAGATTCTACCGTCATTAAAAGGGCTATTTTCGATGCGTTGCGGGCATTTTCTAGGAAACACTTACGTCTGCATCTTTTCCTTTATTTTTGAAAAGGTTAACTCTGTTTTTAAGATGGTTTTCCGGGTCCATTTCTGGTCGTTTTCACGAAATTTTCACCAACAAAAAGATACTTCGTAGATTCCCAGATTCCTGTCAATATGCCGGCCTCATGCTCATCCGCCAGAGCCGATGTAAGCCCGTTACTGATTGGTTGGTACACTTTTCCAGCAACTTAAGCTATAAATTATATCATTAGTTGCAGCCACTATATTTAATTGCGACTATTATTTAGTTTTAACTTGAAATGATATATACGTAATGTATATGGCGGAAATATTATCTTCAGCAAATATCCCTTAAGATAATCAGTAATAACAATAAATGGGAATACTAAAATCAGCCAATTACGTGTGCCTTTACTTTCGGTCAAGGAACATCTTAATTTAGTCATACACTGACAATAGTTGCACATTTAATCATCTTTAATAAGAATCCTTATATTTATCAATTTTACTGTAACAAATTATATATCAGATAAAAAGCTATCAATTCAACAATAACTATGCTACAAAAGATTTTAAATAGATATCACGCTAAACTAATAACACTGGAATGATAGTGTTTCGGTCATTTCAATTCTGGCTCTATCGTATCCCTGAAAATTCGTACCCCTAGTATATCATACACTCAGATAACCGGATCGTACCCGTAATTTAGTGCCAATCTAATATATTTTCTGGCACAATTGATATGATATTACGTCCAACTTTTGTAAGTCTGGTAGTGGACCGACATCCAAAGGTAACGAGGTGAAGTAAAAGATGAAACACCATTCGGACATAGTTTGGCGGAATTTGAATTCAGATGCTATATAGATCTATGGCCAGCCTGTTTACCAGTTAGTGAGCTTCGGTGGCCTAGCGGTTAAGCACCCGGCACTTGGTGCCAACGGTCACAGGTTCGAACCCAGCAAGAGGTCGAAACTTTTCCAGAGATTCATTTCTCGGCTCACAACATCGTGGATGGCTGACCACGTTAAATGGCGCTGCCGTCTCCACTGAATTATTTAAAATAAAGGGGGACGTTAAAACCCCCCCTGAGGACGTAAAACACTCTGGCAGTGACCACCCTCAGGGTATTTCGGCTCCATATTTCCGTACTACTCCCCTGTGAGCGGTGGGGGAGGAGTTTCTCAACCACTCCGACATAGAGGCTGTGCTGATTAAGCGACTGCATGGGGATTCTACCCAAACAAACAAACAAACAAACATTACCAGTTAGGGCACGGAGACGCCCCTTTCTGGTACACTAATGGCATGGAATAAACTAATCGTTTTAATCTATATATCCATATCATCTATTGTAGTGTCTGATAGATATGATTCAATCACTGGATGCATAGATTCACCCACACAAGCCATGGAATGCTAGCTTCCATTACATACATATGCTTATCCCAGTTATAATTAACAGTTAAATAAATTCACTCTCCTAAACCAATATTACTTTAATCCTTATTAGCTAATTATAGTTTCATGACATTATTAATATTTATAAAAAAATCGATTTTTCCATTGGTGACCTCGTGATTTTAGATGGAAATTCCAGGTAACTCTTATCCCTTTTGTATATACAACAATAATAATGTATGCGATTAAAACATTGATAAAGGTAGGTATTTTCACTCTGATAGTAAAGCAAGAGTTAATTTATTGCTCTTGTGGGTATTATAGTGACCCGGAACAGCGGTATCTTTGTCATACATTATTGACATCTCATATCAGCTAATACATCATGCATCGACACCCGATGATCACGTGTACATGTGTCGTCATCAGGATGATATCGTACCCAAAGCATATAAATTGTTTTAGAGATTAACTATGATTAAATTTAAGCACAATCCAGTTGACTCTAAGTGTAATATTCTTTATCGGTATACTTATGACATCGACATTCCTGCATTTATTGATGACATTGTAAATTATTAACTTATCACTAACTCTAAAGATGACTTATCACAATTATGTGAACAATACTACACTACATTTAAAACCTTGCTTGACAAATACGCACCTGTCAGATAAAAATCCATAAAACTTAAACCACCTGCACCATGGATGTCCCCTGAAATTATCAATGCCAAAGTGCGTCGTCGATATTTAGAACGCATATGGAGGAAATCACTCACACAACATAACAGGTCTAGATATACTAAACAGTGCCATTTCTGCAATAGACTCATGAATAAAGCTAAATCTGACTTTTATAGGAACATGATCTTCAACAATTATGACAATCCTCGTCAACTCTGGAATTATATCAATAGGACTTTCCATAGAAAGGCTTCTATTTCTCTGTCGCTTATGATTCAAATAATTCACTCTGGAATTCTTTTTCCAAACATTTCAAAGATAAGATCACCCAAATTCATGTTTCTTTCCCAGTTTCTAATTCTAGTTGTAATATTACTTTTCCAGTTGTACATCACTCTTGCACAGTGTTAAAACCAGCCTCATTAAGTGAAGTTTCTAAACTGATTTTATCATCCCCTAATAAGTCTTGTGAACTTGATCATATTCCTACATTAAAGTCTTGTCTTCATACACTAATTGTCCCAATTACTAAGATAATACATTTATCACTAGGTTGCGGAGTGTTCCCTTCTCATTTTAAACATGCCCATGTAATCCCTTTTCTTAAGAAATCATCATCTTTACCAGTTAATGACCTACACAGTTATAGACCTATTTCTAATCTATCATTCATATCTAAAGTATTAGAAAAGCCGCATCCTGTCGTTTGAACGTTCACTTAAACTGTAATCACCTGTCTAATGTTTTTTCAGTCTGCTTACAAACAATTTCATTCTACAAAAACCGCTCTACTAAAAGTTCAAAACGATATAGCACTAAACATGGACACAGGAAAGATCACAGCAGTAACACTTTTAGATTTATCTGCAGCTTTTGACACCATTGATTATTCTATTCTTCTAGATCGCCTTTCTGATTGGTATGGTATATCAGGCACAGCACTTACCTGGATCTGGTCATTCTTAATAAATGGGTTTCAATCAATAAAAATAAGAAAATGTTTTTCAAAGGCAGTGCCTTTGTTTTGCGGTGTTCCCCGAGGCTCCGTTCTTGGACCACTACTATTTACTCTGTATACTACATCACTAAGCTCACTTATTCACAGCCATAAATTAGACCATCACTTATGTGCAGATGACACCCAAGTATGCATATCTTTATCTACAACAGACACTGATATTTCCCTTAAACAACTTAGTGACTGTCTCAGTGATATCTCTGGCTGGGTGACAAACAAAAACTTAGGCTCAATGCCAACAAAACATATTTCTTCATTATAGGTACATCCAGACAACGCAGCAAACTTACTCATTTATTTCCCACGAACATCCTTAGTCATATCATCAACCATCAGACACTGTACGTAATCTTGGTGTTACATTTGATAACGATTTTAATTTCACAAAACATAATTTATTTATCTTACAAGTCGCTCCTGCTTCTATCATATTCGTGACCGTCGCCAATTCCGGCGCTATATTACACTTTTAGTAGCCCAAACCATTGCTACAGCACTCATTACTAATAGTCTTGATTACTGCAACTCTCTTCTTTATGGCATTGCATCTAAGTATATTCTAATACTTCAATATGTTCAGAACTGCTTAGCTAGGGTTGTCGCACGGTTTCCCCATTCTGTCCCACTTCTGAAATCTCGTCACTGGCTCCCTGTTCAATATCGCATCATTTTCAACCTCTGCACTATTGTGTATCAAACTCGTTCTTCTAGATAACCTTCATATCCATGCTTTCTTTATTACCCAAGCCCAGAGAACTCCGTTCATCTGGTTTTCACTTGTCTGTTCCCAGAGTTAAAACTTATGCTGGGACTTTTTCAGTTGCTGTCCCAACTCATTGGAATTCACTCTCTGAACATGTTAAGTCATCAAATAGCATACCTTCTTTCCGTCACCATTTGAAAACTCACCTAAGTTTCCTTGCCATCTGGTCATTGTTGATGAACTTTGCATCGTACCCGGATTATGAATTTTCCAAACTCGTGTACTAGGTGGCGCCACTGAGCTCGATTCTTTTCCAAGATATTGGTGCTATAGAAGTTTTGTAATTATTATTATTATTATTATCCAAATTATATACATTATGTCACATATAGGAACAAATACAATCAACTGAAAAGAATCGCCAAACAATTATATTACGCTAGTCCTTTTGAGAATTATCATAATAATGCCAAGATGGTCTGGAGAACAATAATCTCAATATTAAATAGATCAGCTGATAAGACTATTATCACAACAGCTTTTAAGGTTGATGGTAATATAATAACTAATCCTAAACATATTTCAAATGAGTTTTTGTAATTTGTTTTACAAATATTGGAAAAATATATGCTGATAAAATATCACCTTCAACTTACGAGCCTGATTGTTATTTTAAAAAAAGAAGAAAAGTACCTAATGACAAATCTATATATCTGACACCTACTGATTACAATGAAACTTTGAAAATTTTACAAGACCTAAAACCCAAAAAGAGTTCAGGCCATGATAATATAACACCAGAACTAATCAAACAGATTGATACATGTGTTGTTTATCCCATTAGTATTCTCATTAACAAATCAATAACCAGTGGCATTGTTCCTGAATTCCTAAAAATTGCCAAGGTAATACCAATATATACATCAAAAGCACACGATGAATTTAAAAATTACAGACCCTATATCGTTGCTTACAACTCTGTCCAAAATTCTTGAAAAAGTCATACACAAGAGATTATATACTTTTCTAAATAGCACAAATGTATTGAATGATATGCAATTTGGCTTTCAAAAAAACAACAACTGCACAACTGATGCTGTGACAAAATTAATAAATGACATTTGGAAATACCTAGATATTAAAGAATCTGTGCTGACCATATATTGTGATTTATCCCGTCCATTTGCCACTATTAATCATGAAATTCTCTTGAAGAAACTACAATATTATGGCATATGAGGTCACGCCCTTCAGTGGTTTAGAAGCTATCTAGCCGACCGGAAACATTATGTAAATTACAATGGGCAGGATTCTGAAGTTGAAAACACCAATATGGGTGTTCCACAGGGATCTGTACTAGGACCACTTTTGTTGATAATATATTTGAATGATCTGCCTAACTGTCTAACTAGCTCTGGTTCTATCCTTTTTACAGATGATACAACCATATATGGTCACAACACAAACATTGATCATCTATTTAATACAATGACACATGAATTACAATTATATCGCTATATATTTGAAAGTGTAAATATTTTTGAAAAATATTGCTATCCGGGAACTATTTTATGACCATGATGGAAAAAAGTGTATTTTCATCTACAAAATATGTTGTCTATATATATATATATATATATATATATATATATATATATATATTATTCAAAAATTAATTTGTTTTAATTGATCTGTGATAAATTATTTGATATACAATTTAATTATAGCTTTATATTTTAAGCACTTTGCGGTTGAAATTATATATAATTAACTGATATATACATTATCATGTTTTTTAAATCATGTTTTTTAAGATGCAATATATGATACTCATTTTTCAAAAATTAAATGTCACACGTTAATGTTGAACAAATAAAACATTTTAAAATCACGATGTAGTTCATAGTGTTATTGAAGTCTTAAGGGGTATACTGATGGCAAATAAAATTTCCAGTGATTTTCACTTGGCTGATATAATCATACATACACTTACAGTGTCTATGCACATGTGTAGAGTGTCTGAGTGGTGTGGGGAGTTACCACATTGCATCATAACCGGGATGTGGACTTAATTCATATCGGATCATGATTATGGTCTTGTACAGTCAACATGGTGACGGGATTTGTCAATCTTAATACAGCAAGCTATCATCTAGCTTTATACCTTTCCCGAGTAACACTTCATATTGTGACGATAGATCTTTCAAAACAAGGATCTAATTTACCACATTATTAATTATGACTTAATTAGATTTATTGAAATGAAATAGCTGTTGATTATCCACATCATGACTGTGACATGACAAGAAGTCAATATTCCATGCAATGATTAGGCTATAAAGAGATCCAGCTGTCACACCATATCACAAGTAACATTTTCTCTATTGAAATAAAGGGCTTAATTACACCTTACATCTTGACTATACCATCCAAGCTTCGATAAAACAATCCAATATCCTGCTCCAGGTTTTGAATTTAGCTAAAATATGTTAACTAAGCACTTTTAAAACATAGTAAATAATTTTTAATAAACAATTATCATACATTATCACGCTGTGAAAATATTTTTGATAAATATTATCATAACATTTGTAAAATGATGTAGTTAGTAGCAACGAATCAGTAAATAGTTATGGGTAAACACTACTCCATCCGTGAACATTGGCTGACGACAGATAAAAATGGAGTCGGTTTTGAACTTTGTTTCCCTGGTTTCACTGGCTATTACAGCTATAATGGCAGTTACTGCATTTATTCTTGTAAGATTTATTGGGAAAAAATGTACTAAAACTGACCAGCAAGTTTTGTTTTGGCTTATATGGGACGCCATGATTCACTTTTGTGTGGTAAGTTATTCGCGCTTATAAGTTATGGAATAACCATATGTGACATAGATTTAGTCTTTTGACTTTCTTTGGGGAATTTCAAAGTAAAGTTTAATAATTTTTAATAAACATTTGCATTTACGTAATATAATTAAGGACGTGAGAATATTTTTTTTCGTCCCTTTTTTATTTAGAAATAAGTGTAACGTTTGTTAATATATATATATATATATATATATATATATATATATAATAATTTGGTTAAATATGTTTATAATTCATGCAATAATTAAATAGTAAAATACTTATTTGACTGATGTAATTATTCTTATATAGGTTTAATAAAATGTAGTTGTTATGTCTGGGTATAGTCATGCTTTTGCGAAATAATAAACATTTAAATATAATGAATTACTGATTATATATATAGGAAGGACCATTTATATACTTATCACTGACTGCCACTGTTCAAGAATCTGATCACTGGATTGCTGAAATCTGTAAGTAATACTGTTTTCTCTTTTTTCGGGTAAAAATGTAAACTACAAAGAACCGTTATATGACCTACTTGTTTATATGTCTGTATGCTACTTTTTGTCAGTGTTTGTAAATTAGTAGCATTTAATAATATATTCTTTTGGGGGCCCCCCTTTTATAATGAGTGGGGATGATACAGTAGACCAGCTCTAAATGGTCTCTCAACGGAATTATGAATATCTGTAGCTCACCTAAGCTCGGTCACATATGCAGGCCTATAACTTGGTTATGGCAAATTGAGTCAACTTTATTGGGCCTTGTGTTTATAGGGGGCCTAATGAGGTCAAGCCCTAGACTTTAGTGAGATTTAAGGCACGGTTCACACACACACACACACACACACACACACATACACACATGTACAACTTGGTAAATTTGGTTATCTTCTAGAGTGGGAGTTTGAGCATAAACATTTGGATTCCTTATCAGTATATACCAAATAGACTGCAAATGAGCCTGAAATTAAAGTTTACATTAGTGTGCGTATAAAGCTTGAATATATATATATATATATATATATATATATATATATAAAGTATAATAATGTAAACTTTTGAACTAGATATTTATGAAAAAAAGAAAAACAACAAAAGAGATGCTGGAGACAATCAGAAATCTATTTTTGACAGAACTATTTAGGAAAAACAGTTAATTATCAAATTGATGATATTATTAATCCACTTTTAATAGTTAATCACAAAATATCGTGTGATATTCAGGGTTGTACATTAACTTTAGAAAGTACTTGCCCATAGAGAAAGTAGAACCAAAATTTTGGTTGTCCCACCTTGTCCCAGATTTCTTTGAAGGGGAACAGTTGTCATCTTATAAGGGTGAGGCATTCCCTCTATGTTGCTTTTGTTGAGAATATTTTAAATGCAAAATGGTGGCATCTGGATTCTGGAGGCAATGAAATAATTAAATGAGTAAAAAGCAGATGGCAGCTTATAAGTTCCCCAAGAAAAATGACGATCTACAAAATATTATAGAAGCCTTCCACACTTCCCTGAATCTACAACTGCATATATTTCACTTTGCTTGTATAATATTGTGATAATGTGAACACTAGATAAGTGAATATGTCTTTAATAACTATAATCAAGTGTTAAATGTCAGAACGTGTACATGTAGCAAGCTGCTAGTCAGAGTTCTCAGATTCTGAGCTAGATTCACCAGAAGCCAAATTACTGGCCCCTTTCTGCTGTGAAGCTGCATCTCGAAGGCAGCACCAGCATCACCTTTCAGCTCACGATATGGCGTGTAGAACATCTTCAGAATCTGATGCTTTCTTTCCTGGTTGGTCTGCTGTATGGCGTCAGTCATTTGGTCCTCAGTAAGGTGTTGCATCTCCCATTTGCCAGTCAGGTACTTGATATGATCCTCGTTGGTAATGTGGGCTTCCAGTGGTTCTAGCCTGAACATATGGTAATCTTTGTATGCAACAGATTGGCAGTCTGCTATTTTTGGGTAAGCCTGACAAACTTTGCAGTTCATAAACGATGGTTTGGGATCACAGCTAAAATCATTCAACTATTTGACTCAAAATTATCTTTTTTTCATTTCTTCTCATATTTCTGGCTTGTTGTGAGCATACTGGTCACATTAGACTGATGAGTACATAAAGAGTATGATGCTCCATCATGACTACTAACATGAATGACTTAACAACAACTGGATGGTCATCATCAATGGGCAGATCTACAGCCAGATAGGTGACATCAGTGGTCATAACAACAATTAACACTTTGACATCAATGGGGGGTGGAGTAACAATTAGATGATTTACATTACGATTACTGTCAGCTTCATCTCCAAATTATTATTAAGACAATATTTAGTCAAATTTATAGATATTTATATTATCTTATTTCAACCTTAAAATAATTGTTACAAGATATATTTAATCTACAAACCGTACACCAGATTGTAATTAATGAGGGTCCCATTATATTTAGAATATATAATTATTCTAAGTAATATCTTTACATGTCTACCATCAATATAACTACAAGATACTAGATAAGATCAATAAAATCTATGTGTGTGTTTTTGGTTATGGCTCTGAAGGGATCAAATTGTATGTTTTGAAGACGTAATTCCAAATTTATTTCATTAATCATGCTTAAAATCTTGTTGATTCAATTTAGTGTCCCGATGTAAACAAAATTATATATATATATATATATATATATATATATATAGAGAGAGAGAGAGAGAGTTGGGCCAGGCTGTGTCAAACAAATGACAGCCTGAGGATACTCACCGAACTATAAGCAAGAGAGAGTTGGGTACACATTTTTAAGGTCTGCCATTTTGGGGTACTGCGGGGTTGATCGGAAAACTAGAAATTGACCTGTATTAGTTTGGATAATAATTTATTTACACTACAAAAAATCGGTTGGGAATGGGGTACCCTCTAGGTCCTATAGATATGTATATAAATACAAAACGGTTTGGAAAGACAAATAGTGCCACAGCAGAAGTATGATTCTATATACTACATGCTATATTTTGGCATTAGAGTCTGAGGAGGCATTAATTTAAGCTTACTGTGAACTTAACATTTAGTGGAATAATTGTATGGCCTCAAATTATAAACTTCTAAATTTGAATAACAGGGAATTATGTCCTTATTAGAAATTGGTTCAGGTAGAGCATGCGTGCTTGAGTTCAGATTCGGGGGGTGAACTCATAAACATATGCCTGGATCAGTAGTGCGGGAAATGAAGCCAGGTGATAAATCTAGACTGATAAATCTAGGGATCACACTTCGTCGCTACATGTATGTTATAGAACGTTATCATTGAGAAAGTCCAGTGTAAAATCACATCTGATTGGTTGTGGGAGATTTCGACACAAACTTACTTGCTTATAGCGCTGTAAGGCAACAACACAAATTGGAGGCAGAGATATTTTGAACACAAAATAAATTATCGCCGTTATGGCGTTTATGGGGAAACATCGAAGATTGTCATTACAATAATTCTCTCGATCGATGGGAACACTCTTGACAAGTTCTAATATTAGATCTAGAACTATAAAAATGATATATCGAGGCTAGAAATTACAGTATTATCAAAAATCATCCATATATTTGTTGTGGGTAGTCAAAGCTCAAAAGCCGTGAATTTAAAAAACAAACATAATACACACACGGACGCACCCCGACACACATTCGGTATGATTGGCGAAATATATCGGTGTTAATATACACATGTTCAACTTGTATGTACGTAGGGTATTGAAAATTCCACAGTAAGCGTACGCCTTCCCTTGATAATTTAGCAGTACTGAGATACCATACAATACGCCACTAAAAAGGAGCTATTACTGTGTGAAAATATTGTATACTAAGTTATCATTTGATACACTTGGTCATGTTTCTAATACTTTCTTATGGTCTGGCTGAACAATGGTTAGTATATATATATATATATATATATATATATATATATAATTATGTATAACCTGCAGGCACGTGTATACCCTGTGGACTAAATTCATTCCATTTCTGTGGTCTCAGCCGATTATCAGTAATCAATAATTACCAGCGAGCAGTCATCAACAAGTGGACATAATTAGTGTCTTTCTGTTGAGTTAGTTACTAGTCGTTAATACTATAGTGAAGTTTATATGTTAATACTTGTACTTATACTGTCCTACTTTAAAGTATACTTACTTGTACTCACTAATCTTCAACCTAGGTACTTACCTCTAGTTTAATCTTATATTTTGTTAGTACGGTGTCCAAATAAACATTTAATTGTTGAGTTTTTGTGGGAGGATCGTATCCATGATGATAAAATGTACACAAATGATGATTTTGTCACAATAAGTTACTGAGAACCATTTAGTAGTGCATATCATAATATATTATCTAAAGCTTTATATATATATATATATATATATATATATATATATAATGCCCACATTTCTAACACATTACCATAAAACAAACCTAATTTAATAATTTCCGTTGCACGAACTGATCTTCGTAAACATTGGCAATAGCCACTTATAGTTTACAAATTGGTACTGTGAAGGGAGATGTCACCGTTAAGTGATAGCTAAAAATATTAATTTATTGGGCTAACTTAGATATTCTTATAGCTACTGTACATTAACCTGAGTGTCATATTCTCAGGCACTACAAGTGAAAGTGGTTCGCTTTTTGGAGTTTTAGTATGCAACGACTTGTAATTTTTTGGGGGCGATATAAGTACCCTGATGAATAGTCCAGATATACGATAGATTCGTGATTCTCTGTGTCACTACCTTCTTACACACTGCTACACACAGACACATACACAGGCGCACGTACACACACATGCTCGGCCCATTTCAGCCGTAAAATATCAAACATCCAAACACTGCTCAGGTGTAAGTTACAGCATTGGGTATGCTCCCATTATAAGTTGGTGATTAGGCCTGCTTATTAATTGAACCACAGTTGCTACCATGCGCCTGGATCTATATCCATGTTCAGAAACCAATGATGATGCACTAATTATTCACCGATTATTGGGAGAGTTATTGGTGTTATTTCAGTATATTATTGCCGTTCATCTTGTAGTTGCTGACATAATCTCATATTATAAAGAGTATGTCAACATTGTTTCTAATTCAGGATCATGTCATGTGCTAGTTACCAACTCAACAAACTTTCATCTGTTACTTGTATCATAGGTATACTTATTATGTTAGTGAATTGAAAGATACTTGACATAAGAAAAACTTCGTTGTCATCGCAACGTATTATACATATGTTTTATATCCAAATAAAGTAATAGAAATCCTCACTGACTTATGTCGAGGAAAATATACATCAAGTACAGAGTATAAACACACACGCACGCACGCACGCACGCACATCTCAAAACCAGAAAGAGCACTCCGATCCGCGGTGGTTTCAGCATTCCGTTGCAAACCGTCAGTTTGAAAGTTCGAATCCGATTCCTAGTTGTACTTTTTGGAGATTTCCCTAGGCAGTAGTTGGTCGGTGATATGTCACAAGGTGTGACTAGTACCGAGGCTAAACACACCACTTGCCTACATCAGAGCCAAACGTTTATATAATCGAACGACATATTAAGACCATTTGGCTACATCATTAAGAGCCAGCCCCTGCCGCATTAAATGATATGGGTCACCATTTGGGTCAATACTCTATTTTTCGATCAAATATTACAATTTAGATGTTGGTATGTATATAAGATCTGTGTTGATTTACTTAGTGTTTATATAATTAAATTAGAAGTAACATCTTGGCGGTTTATATATATATATATATATATATATATATATAGAGAGAGAGAGAGAGAGAGAGCGAGGTGTACTATCGGGAGCATCTAGTAACATGCAAATACTAATACTTTTATTTAATGTCAGTGTTTAGAACAGATTTAACGTTACTGACAAAATAATGAAATATATATGATGAAATTAAGAAATTAACCAGACACTCATACCACTGACACACAATTATCCCGTAAGCCATTTACCCCCCCCCATCAGGCCATACAATCTTACGCAGCAAACTCATACACCTCTTCCCCCTGATACATTCACCTTGTACACAGCACTTACTACCCAGTCATAGGAAATAATACTGTATGTAAACTTAAAGATGAACTGGCTAAAACCTACATAAGAATACCTACATACTTGTAAATTAGTATAGTATTTGTATAATAATAAATTAAATAAATATGCGATAACACATGTAATGATAACAATGAGTACCTTATTATAAAACTGAGAAAGGATATTATTACATGATTACAAAAGTTTAATAAAATTAAATAAAGACTGTATAAGGCTCTATGCCATTCCAGGAAACTTGTCTCCTGTCTGTTTTATAAAACAGTTATTAATCGTTTATTATTAACTTGTTAATAATGTAAAAATCTGCTCTACCATAGAAACACACTTGAGACTGTTTGTGATCGTTTTATGTGGATTATAATGTTGTGCCACAGGACCAGACGATCGCTGGAATGTGATTTGTCTATTTTGTTATTTATAGGGAAGGAGTACGGTAAAGCTGATAAACGATGGCTAGTGTCTGATCCGACAATAGTATCATTAGAGGTGTTAACTGTTCTCTTCGATGGGCCACTGTGTATTATACTGGTGTATGCCATCTGTAAGAAGAGATATTATAGACACTGGCTTCAGATTGTGTTGTCCGTTTGTGAACTTTATGGTGGTAAGTATGGGACATGACGGAGTTATACCACTGTTAGTACATTCTCTCTCTCTCTCTCTCTCTCTCTCTCTCTCTCTGTTGTGTGTGTGTGGGGGGGGTGAAGTGTAATTGGTAACGCGATGGACCACAGATCACTAACACCTGAGATCGAATCTCGGGGTGGGCATATCTGAAGGGTGTTTCATGTCTGACTTCGTTTCAATGCCTTTGGAGGTCGCTCGCCCCATTTAGCTTACCTTGTGCACGAAAGTGGCCGTAAAACACCAATCATCATCATCACAATCATCATCATCTCTCACTCTGTTTGTGTGTGTGTGTGTGTGTGTGTGTGTCACCCGTTTGCACATGCGCACTGGGATATAAACACACTCGGAGAAAGAGTACCTGAAGTGTGTTAGTAATATATAAAATTAGAATAAAAAGAAATAGTAGTGATGATGATGATGATGATGATGATGGTGATGATGATGATGATGATGATGATAATTATTTATAATGTTGAGTCGTACTCTTATTTGTTATATCTCCTCAGGATGGATGACATTTTGTCCTGATTGGTTGATTGGCAGTCCTAATCTGGCCACTGATAATTATCTCTATCTCTGGCTCTATCTCATCTTCTTTAACGGACTCTGGGTCGTCGTCCCCGGGCTACTGCTTTACCAGTCGTGGGTAGCCACGCGTGACGCCTTTATTTCTTCGGGTCAGAGGTCGACTGGAGGTCATAAATCCTATCGGTCGCCACGCGTTAAGAAAGCTCAGTGATTTTGTTTTTATTCGATTTCGGTTAATCGATTTCCGTTGCTGCGTGGAGTAGAACCTGCTTTATGAAACCAGCTGTTTTTTGTTACCTGATGAAATTACCTCTTTTGATGTATTGAAATGTTTCTGTTAATTTGTAAAGTGGGAACAAACATTTAACCTAATTCTTTTTTTGTTATCTGATGCTGTTAATAGTTACTTCCTTAAACACTGGACGATCACTGAAATTTGCGAATTCGGTGTGCTATTTATTTGTGTTTAAAAAAAGGTATCTTAGGAAGGGGTTTCATAGGACAGGTTTTTACTGGTTAAGTTATTAAGTTATTTAATTTGATGGTATTACACATAAAGTCGTTATCTGTGAGCAGAATTACCAGTAGCGATGTCTAAATGCTAAAATTGAGCAGGATAATCATTTAAATATTCATGTAATGTACAATGGTAGGACGTCTACGATTAAGAAAGGTTTTGATTATATGTGGAAATTGTAAAATAAGGCAGAGAAATTTAAGCAGCTTCAATCTGTGTGTGTGTGTGTGTGTGTGTGTGGCCTCCATATAAGCATGCCCATAACATGTAAGAGATTGCCACATTTTGTAATTTTTAACAGTTCTTCAGACAAACCAGTTTATAAAGTCTAATAAAATGGAAGGTATATCTGCGTTTTGTGTAGTTTAGGGATATCTAATGTATTTACATGTTATATATGTTTTGTTCCCTGTGTATCATTCTGTAAATTATCAACAACAGATCAGCAGTAGACCGGAAGTCTGTTATTAAACACGTATTTATGTATATCTAAGAAATCTCAGGACCAGTTATTTTAAGCGTATTGACTGGCGAAAAGAAACTGTAAGAACACACACACACACACACACACACACGTGAGTATGTATTTTTTACACGGAAAGATTTTACATTTGGCGTTATTTGCAGCTGATTATTGTTTAAAAGAAATACGGAAAGTGTGGAAAGTGGAAAATGTATGATAATTGTAAAAAAACCTTCTTTGTTCCATACGTTTAAAGATGAAGTTTTATCCTTTTGTAAGCCGTACAGTTATATTCGATACTCTCAATTCTACACCAAATCTAAAATAGAATTTCCCATTACATTTGTTAGGTACAGTGTTCAAGTTTAGAACTTCGGCAGACGCGGAAACATTTATAATTGAAAAGTGTTAATTCGAATTGCCCAGTCGTAATGTATTGCACTAAAAGTTACAGCACCATGGTTCGATTCCATTAACTGACTAGTGATCTGTCATATGTTCACCAGCTAATACAGCCACATATTAAATGAGATAAAGCTAGAAACAACAAACTATAGTCCTACCAACGTATCCAGTTTAGGTGATCAAGACATTTTGACGGTTTTGTGTAATCGAAGTTGATCATATTTGTTGATGACATGTAATAATTCATCGATTACTTATATTTATTTAATCGGAATATAATTGTTGTTAACACAAAATATACTTGACGACAACAATTAAATAAAACACCTCAAATACAAGTTGATAGATTTGAGTTACCTGTTGTGTTATGACAGGTGTCTACTTGACATGATATATGGCAGATAAATAGTAGAACAATTTATAATAATAATAATAATAATATTAAAACGTCTATAAAAGCGCCATTTTCAGAATATTGTCCTCTGGCGCTGTACAGATACAATAGATATAATATGCCGGGTAATGAGATAGTAAAATAGAAAATAGTTTATCAAAATATATGATAAAACATGTTTCTAATTAAAAGCAGTACTAAAAAGAAATTCGTTACTAAATTGTTTAAAAACAGTCGGTGGTTTTATGGCACCAAAGTCTTACGTGTTGGTTGATAACAAAGGGACATGTAAACTGTTATTATTCCTCGGTGTTCTTGTGTGTTCATTGTTTAGTAAAGCTTTCTTAGTGTTCTGGGGAGTCGTATCGGTTAAGACTTTGTAAGTTAGCAAGTTAATGTTTTAAGTCGACTATTTGTCGGATTGGGAGACGATGTACCGTATATAGTCGTGTATAAGACGCACCGTGTTTTAGCACCCCCCCCCAGAATCGAACCCGTGTATAAGACGCACTAAAATCTGCCAATTTATTCAAAACCCAAAAATTCATCATCATCACTGTCCTCGTTGAACGTTGTATCTGTTCATTTGTCATGATGGCAACATACATGTTGTCGCCTTCTTCGTCGTAGTCGGTGTCCGATTTGTCACGCTGTTCATCCCACAATATATCATCTTCCGTGCCATCTAAATCATTGCTGATAGAGCACTTCTTGAACGATTTGGTAATAATGCTGGGGTCGATTTAATTCTTGGCCGTTTTCACCTA
This sequence comes from Paralvinella palmiformis, assembly GCA_025642065.1. Lineage (NCBI taxonomy): Eukaryota > Metazoa > Annelida > Polychaeta > Terebellida > Alvinellidae > Paralvinella > Paralvinella palmiformis. The sequence continues at coordinate 55,735 of JAODUP010000861.1, read as the reverse complement.
ATGTGTGACAATAGGTAACGACGGCCGCTTCAGGTTGTCTGCTGCTGTACGTCCAGTTCCGTAATACTGTGTGAAGTAGTTTATTAGTAGTTCCCTTTTGCCAGCTTTGGAAGTAATTAACCCATTGTTTGCGGTAATCGTTTTCCTTTGATGTGGCTTCTATGGTCATTCTTTGCGTGGCCTCATTTAAGTTACATACGCTCACACATTTCGATAGTAATGACACGTCTTAGTTAGACCAAAAATAACATCTGCCTATAATAGTTTATGGAGGCGGCCGTATTGGTCATAGTGCTGCCGTTTTCGTATCGCAGCTGATTTAGACCTACACCTTTTGTAGGATCAGGCTGTCGTACTTTTCTGGATTCTTGTGCTTTCTGGATTCCTGTGCATCAACCAGATTAATTGCGATCCGGATCATTTGACACCTATATAATAAATCACCATGTGATGGCCGTTCCTAGACGACCTTGGTACCAGCGACAGTCAGACCCTGACTACGTTACCCATAAACTATTACTTAACAACAGACGGACGCCACGCTACTCATTGGGTGTGCAAAATGTCCATTTTAGTGATGATTACATCTTTAGACTTTGAATGTGCATCATGTAATTGTCGATTTAATTCTTAAGCATACAGTGACTGGGACTTGTTAGCGTGGCAAATAGCCTGATTGGATAATCGTAGCAACTATGTAAGAATTACAATCGTCGTATAGTTATTTCTGTAATCATGCCTCCGCAATGGATGAATACATAGTTACGTATTGTTAAAAAACGAATACACGTTATTAATTCGAACACCTAAAGATCATGAGCCGATATTGTCGCCAATTAAGCCGGCGACCTTGGAGGCTTGTGAACTTTACACTTTGTGGGGACGTCAGTAATTAGAGGATCGTATTAAATAATGTGGCGGTTATCACGATTAAGTTTGGTTTCGAAAGACAACAGAGAAAATGCACATAATTAATTAGTTTTTTTGTTCATATATTCATTATTAATGTTGAAAAACAATATTATTGTATTTTCCCCCAAATTATGCCAAATGTTACCTTCCCTTTTAGTCTGAGCCGTGTATAAGACACACTCGCGTTTAGCGGCGATTTCAAGGTATCAAAAGTGCGGCCTATACACGAATATATGCGGCAGTTAATAGAGTCGCATTTCCTGGTCCCAGATGCTAAACGTGAGGCAGCGTTTTATAATTCTTTTAACTGTTCGTATTATGAGCCGCCATATTTCCAGCGCTAAAATAATACCGACGTATTGAGGGATCATATATCTGTATTCCATTTAAATTGTCGCGGTCTCTCCGCCAATTGGGATTCATTTCATGAGCTCATTTCCAATTTAAGCTGTCCTAGCTTTCTTTTGATGTCATAGGCATCAGTGAAATATATCAGTGCAAAAATGATGCACGTATTCGATTAACAGGCTATCACAATATTATTTGGTGTAGGTCTCTTTATAAAAGATAATCTGATATATAAAATTAGAGACGATATCAGTGTATTTATTCCTCCTACTTTTGAATCAGTTTTTATTGAAATAACAAATACACACGGGGAAAATCTTGTAATAGGTGTTATCTATAGATCAAAGTGGGCCGCACGCTGATCTTGATATTATGGACACTATCCACTATCCAGTACAAAAACAAGTAATGTGTATTCATGGGTGATATGAATATCGATTTATTGAAATGTGAAAATCATAGCAAAACTAATGAATAACTTGATAATATAATTACACATGGGTATTTGCCAGTTATTAAAAAACAACTAGAATATGTTCATCAACGGCAACTTTGATAGATCACATATACACCAACGATATATCATCCACCCATAATTCAGTTATCATTATTACTGATGTCGCCGATAATATTGGAACATTTCTTATCACTCAAAACAAAACCCATCGTCATCGAGCATCCATTCCTAAAACAAGGTCACTTTCACAAGCAAACATCTAGATATTTAAAGCTAAACTAGATATGGTAAACTTTCAGTTCATTAATAACATTGAATGCCCAAATGTTGCTTATAATGAATTCATAAAGCTATATACTACGTTATTTAACAAATCATTTCCCTTACGCGACTCAACATCTTCACATTCCATGGAGCGAGAACCTTGGTTCACTGCTGGACTGTTAACCTCATCGCGCACAAAAGCCAAATTATTCACCAAGAAATTAAAGAAACCTACTAATCAAAACATACTTAAATAAAGAAACTTTAATAATACGTTCAATACATTAAAACGAAAACATTATATTACAAGCAAATACTCATAAAGAAATGCTAGTCAATATTAAAACAAGCAATAGGCAAAATGAACAATAAGACTGCTCTTCCCAATGAATTTCTCATAAATAATGTTCCTGTCACTGATAAACGTGAAACAGCTGAAAGCATTAATATATATTTTGGTTCAACGACAAATAAATGTTTTACATCATTCATGCCCCGTTCACAAATTAATAGTATATGTTCATTCAATATGTGGTGCCAGAAGATATTATAAACATTGAGCCTAAATCTAGCTCTGGACAGGATGGAATATCAACTAAGTTAATGAAAGCTACAATCACAAACATTATTAATCCTATCACCCACATCATCAACCAATCATTACAAAGAGGTATCGTTCCAGATTAAATGAAAACTGCAAAAGTGGTGCCAATATACAAATATTCGGATCAATCGATAAAAATAAATATAGACCAATTAGTTTATTGTCAGCAATCTCAAAGATATTACAGAAAGCCATGTATAATCAATTAATGGGATTCTTAAATACAAATAATATTTTATATAGACACCAATGTGGCTTTCGTCGGAATTATTCCACTATTCATCCGATCATTCATCTACTCAATAATTGTGCAGAAGCTGCATCCAAATCACCACCTGAATACACTATCGCGTCCCTCTTTGAACTATCAAAGGTCTTTGATGTCATAAATCACGATATATTACTAAACAAATTACACAGATATGGAATGAAGGGAACAGTCAATGAATGGTTAAAAGTTATTTATCAAGTAGGTTGCAATATGTCGTCCAGTCTCCCTGTTTGTTTTGGTGTCCCTCAAGATTCGATGCTAGGACCATTATTATACTTAATTTATGTAAATGACATCGAAAATTATTGTCAATGTAACATTCTGTCTTTTGCTGATGACATAACTTTATATGTATCGCATTCAAACATTAATACTTTATTTTCATTGCAAATGAACAATTAAAAAACCTATTTACTTGGTTCTGTGCCAACAAGCTATGTCTCAATGAAAGTAAAACAATATACTTAGTTATTCGGCCATCTCACATGAAACCTGATTTTCTACATTAAATATCTCAATAAATGGCACACAGTTAAATCGCATCGACAATGATCGCAATGAAAAGTCTAGAAAATTTGTCATACAAATAGATGAACATTTAACTTGGAAACATCACATTAATCATATTTTTAGACTCTTATGCTCTATTTTCCGTAAGGCAAGTGAAGCTCGTGTTGCCCTCCAACTGTCTGCAAACACTATATTATGCATTGGTACATTCCTATTTTACTTACGGCAAAATAGCTTTATAATATAATGGTCACACTGATCCAAGGTTCAAGTCATCGGGACTACTAAAAAGTACTGATTTATTTATCTACCAATCACTTATATTTATGATAGATGTTTAGAGTGTCATCATTATTAGTTTGTGTCTTATGCGTTGGACTATTTTCCTTATTGGTGTATGCTTTAAATATGTTTACTTCGTCAATGATTAAGCAGCGTATGACATTGTTTTGATTTATGCTTTCATTATATTTCATCATGTTTTATTATACTTGTCATATATTTACAAATGCCACATAAAAGCTTTATTGACATTTCTTATGCTCACGCTTACTCGACTGTAGTTTGGTTGAGTTTCTCAAATGTCACTGTGGACTTACTTGACTGAGTGTATATCAATCAGAGTGAGCGTCTATGATGACTAAGTACATATGTCCCATGAATGGTCCCGCATGAATGGTCCCCTATGGCTTCTCTGGCAATTCCCAAGGATGAAGCGGTGATACTAGTGATGGATTTGCCACAGATTGGCAAGCTGCACATTCATTAACAGTCGATTCTATGTCTCTATCAAGGTGCGGCCACCACACATAGCTGCATGCGAGACATTTCATCCTATTTATTCCGGGGTGTGTTGAATGCAATTCATCTAGGATACGCTTCTGACCTTGTGGAGTAATCACCCTACTACCCCATAACGCACAGCCGTCATCGATACTGAGCTCAGATCTTCTGTCTGAATACGGTTTTAGAGATGTATCAACTTGTAAGTTGTTTGGCCAACGATCTTAAAGTAACTGGTACAATTTAGACAATGTTGGATCTCTCTGAGTCCATTGTCTAACCAGTTCAACTGATAGGTTAGTGCTGTTCTCCACGTAATTCATAGCCAGGACAACATCACCAGGAGTAGGAACATGAGAAGGTTTTCTAGGCAGCGGGAGACGACTAATTGCATCTGCATTTCCATGTGCCTTGCCAGCCCGGGTACTCCAAAATAATTGTAAGCACAAAGTGTCAGTGACCATCGCTGAACTCTGGGAGACGCCATAACTGGCACAGGTCTGGATTCACCTAATAACCCCAGCAGGGGGTCTATGGTCAGTAAGAATTCTAAATTTATGACCGCTGGCTAGATATTGGTGAAAACGCTTTAACTCTGTACACAATTGATAATCCTTCCTTATCCAATTGTGCGCAACGGGTTTCTGTATCAGTGAGAGGTCTAGACGCGAATGCGACTGGATGCTCCTGTCCATCAGGCATCTTATGAGACCGGACACAACCAATCCCATATGGTGATGCATCTCAAGCTAAGATTATATCCTTGTCAGGGTCAAAGTGGACCAGTACTTGTGATGATTGTAACAGTTCTTTGGAACATTGGAATGTTTTTTCCTGGTCTTGACCCCAGTGATACACAACACCCTTGCGCTGCAGTTTGTTCAGTGGAGCCAGCACCGTGGAGATCTTGGGTAAAAACTTGGCATAGTAGTTCAACAAGCCTAGGTATGAATGAAGTTTCACCAAACAGGTAAGTCGTGGCGCATCTGAAATAGCACACACGTTCTCATTCAGTGGGTGAAGTCCTGTTTGATCAAAACGGTGTCCCAAGTAAGATACTTCAGAGGCAAGAAAACTACACTTTTGTTTCTTGAGACGGAGACTCGCATTAGTGAGAAGTTGAAATATAGTATCTAATCTCTTCAGATGTTCTTTCTGTGATGGTGTAGAGATCAGCACATCATCCAGGTAGCAACAAACTCCAAACTCCAGGTAAGTCACACAATATATTATCCATACATCTCTGGAATATTCCAGGAGCAGATGATATCCCGAAAGGTTACCGGGCATATCTAAACAAACCTCGACTTGTGTTGATAGTGGTGAAATCACGTGGCTCTACATCTAGCGAAACTTGTAGATATGCGCAGCTCAGGTCAAGTTTAGTGAATACCTTTCTACCAGATAATGTTGCGTATAGATCCTCAACACGAGGAATGGGGTACATGTCAGTTTTACAAACACTGTTTATTGTCACTTTATAATCACCACTCAATCGTATACTGGTGCCGTCCGACTTGACCACCGGCACAACTGGGATAGCCCAATCGGAGTGAGTGACGCGTTCAATAATTCCCTGGGCCTCCAGTCATTCTATTTCTGCGGAGAACTTACTATATAGTGCGTATGGTACAGGCCTGGCTTTGTAGAAACGTGGAGTGATCTCCTTGTCCACACGAAGCATAGCAGTGACACCCTTCAACTGACCCAGACCTTCCTGAAACAGTTCATCATATTGCGCCAAGAGATGATCACATGACATGTGACGCAACATATTTACTTCACGCCAATTCTGTTTTAGCATTTCCAGCCAATCCCGACCCAAGAGCGTTGGTCCACTACCCTTGACGATGGATAAAGGCAGTTTCTTCACCCGACTATTGTGAGAAACTGTAACAATGATTTCTCCTAACATCAGCACACATTCCTTTGTGTATGTCTGCACCCGGTCTTTTAGCTGTGTGATCAGAGGTCTATCATTGCATGGATAGGTAGACTCATATGTCATTTCACTCATCAATGTACATGACGCATCAGTATCTATCTCCATAGACAACATATGTCAATCAACATCGATCACAGTTTTAATCGGTGGAACAGTTGTTCGTTTGACATTCCTATTGTACAATGAATATACAGCATTGAATGCAGATCCAGATGGTTCATCACAGCTGCTGTTAGCTTCCACAGTCTGAGTAGCTCCTTCCAAATGATAAGTTTTACTAGTAGCAGACGAATGTTTACATGACTTTGCCTTGCACGCCTTAGCGATATGTTCTTTCATTTTGCAATAATTGCACAAGACATCTTTGAAGCGACAATTGTGTTTGGGATGATCCCCCAAACAGCGATAAGATGATTTCGGATTGGTTGCATGAGATGGCATATACTGAGAGTGGTGATTACTCCGAGCAACACACTTTTTAATAGGAGGACGGTATCTCTGTAGTTTGTTCACAGAGGGCCCAGCTGATGTCTCTGGTACGGTCTGTTTGATTTCTCCCACATACTTGTTAGTAGTTTCATAAAATGTCCAGAGCTTTTGTGTACGTAAGTTCCTTTTCATCCATTAAACGTGTTTGGATTCGTTGATGATTTAAACCTACTAACAGACGATCTGCCATCATACGCCCTAATTGATCACCAAAGTCAAAATATTCTGCTATACTGTTCAATTCACAAATGAAATCGGACACCGACTGTCCTGATTTGCGCATCACCATATTGAATTTGGCACGTTGCATTGTGGCATATGGTTTTGATGCATAGTGATATGTCAATGCCTTAACTATATCATTGTAATAGGTATCTGACAGCTTTGCTGGTTCCATCAGATTCCGAGCAATTCGATACACTTCTGAACCACACACACAGCTTGGTGTTGCTTTTTTCTCAATATGGGTACAGATGGATTTTGAAGATTGGTCACTTGTATTTAGCATCATTTGAGTATAATCGTACATTTACATGGTTATACAATAATTACATTAATATAGCATAATAACCTATTGTTTTATATGAAAAATATATTGATGTTTAATTCATTTTAGGGTGAAATGCTTAAAATGGATATTACGTTTGACTGAATTTCGCAGTGTTTGCAGGTAGCAAGAATCGACTAGTTAATCAATAAATAATTGGTATATTTCAAAACGTGCTGGTTAATCTTTATGGATGCCCACCATAGAAAATGGAAAAAGTTGCGCCACTTTAACTGCGTTAATTAGTAATAAAGAATGTTTATTTGTTTACTGTGACATCACTGTACTTTAAAAATACAAATGTTGCCCCAATCAAGACGACTCGTAAACATACAAAACTCTATGGTGGCCATCTTTGATTTTGGTGGCCATCTTGGATTTAGGTGGACATTTTGAATATATGAATTCAATATTATTGTACTGGTATCAGTAATTAAAACAGCACCTCATTTGTTGGAATGAATGTGGTATCTGATTAGGGAATTATTCACTTTTATGTTCAGCATTAGAACCAAAAAATCTAAGGCCATATAAGAAGGCATAAAAACGGCCTGAAATGCCTACGAGTTCAATTTACTGAAATTTTGTTTCACATAAAATAACAAATATACAGCTTACACTATATATAGAAATGATCATTGCTTTGTCCTGATCCGAATCCTCGTCGCCAAAATGTGATATTCACATCCATAAAACTAAACAAGAGCTTATTTCCAACGAGATTTAATTCCGCAACTGAACCGCCATTTACAATAACAGAAACAGAATACCAGAACGACGTCTCGTTTGCAACGTCACAAAACGAATAATAGATCACTCCTACTTAATAGATAATATGATGGATGAGCATCATAAATACTACAATATACCAAAGTAGCATTTGGCAAAATTAACTTTAACCATAATTGCCGGTTTTATTGGAACGCGTTGCCTAATGATGCGAGAGACGCAAACAGTTTATTCTTTTAAGTCTCAAATACGATAATGGTTACGAAAGTGTAAATGTGGTTTGTGAGGTTTATTTTAAAAAGGTAGCAAATAATAACTAACATATAATCATCGGATTTTATGACAAATGTTTTAACTTGTTTGAATTTAAGTAAAATTGAATGTATGATAATATTTCATTGTTTATATTCATTATATAATTAATTATATATACCGTCATCATTTCATTTTATTTATGTCAATATGGTAGCCTTAATCGCTAATGTTCTCTGTATGAATAATCTTATCTTATCTTATCTTATCTGACAGACAGAACATCTTTTTCAACCTAGTGAAAAGTACATTATGGTCAATTGTAACAAATGCAGTCAGGTCAAGAACTGCCTTACCTGAATCAAGTGATATCATAATATAATTTCTTTAGACGAATCAAGGCTGCTGCAGTGTTGTGAACGCTATTATATACAGACTGTAGTGATTCATTAAGGATATTATTGAATACCTATTTATTTAGATAGAAGGCAATTGCCCTTTCTTTGGGTTAGACGAAAATGTTAGATTTGAAATAGGTCTGTAGTTAAATAGAATATTACATTCCAAAAATAAATGTTAATTAATATTGCTGATTAATATAAACTGTTAGCTAATATTGTTAACTAATATTGTTAACTATTAAAGTTAACTTATATTGTGTTAATTAATACTGTTAACTATTTTAAACTGCTAACTAATATTATAAATATAATTCAGAAGCTGATACTTGATATCTAATCTTACGTTAATCAAAAAGGTTGAATGATCTTCAAAAATTCAGATGCTAAAGTTCTGTGGCCAAGCACACTACTTGTTAGCTCATAGAAGTACCCAATAAACTAAATAATGGAAAGCATATTAAAATGAATAAAATAAAATTAAGTGATGACATTAATTCTTACTACAAAGTAAGATAAAAATAATTACACGATGCATTAAAAAATATATTTTAAATGTACTTTAGATTAAACTATCTAATTTCCATAAATATGCTTGAAGATCACATTCGGAAACGGAGAACAGTTCACGACCTACTACATATAATTGCTGTATTGCTTTCAGATTTGCATAAATTAGACCACTAATAAAGAAATTCTAATCAATGCAGGTAACTAAATAGGATGGGAGACCGGAAACAAACTGGAAGATAGCATAATAATTATATTACAACAATATCCCACCGTCTGTCTTCAAAGTCCCAATATATAATGATTTTAAGCCATCAATTGCTAGAACAAAGAGAAGGTTAAAACATTAATAATCTTCTTGAAGAAATGTAACCCTCAGAATAGAAACATAGAAATATGCACTTCCTGAAATATGCACTTCAAATGGAAACTTACAGTTATAATAATAATAGTCGAAATGTCAGTTTTTAACGTGACTGGCAACTTCAAATGAGGGAGACCTATATGGGCTTTTAATGTACAGCTTCATCACGGAGACTAATTCTAAATTAATTTATAATATATGGCATGTTCGGTGAATAAAACCTTGCCAGTTGCCTGGCTGGATGAAAAGCTCCTCCTACTATAGTGCCACGTCCGAGGCGCGAACCTGGGACCTCCCGCACAGAATGACCCATAGCCATAGGTAAATAGTCTCAGGTTCTACCCATGTGGCAAAAGAGGCGGTTATCCCAGGCCACGCTTCAGGTTGGTGCTATAACGTACAGTCATTTTGATATTGTTTTCCAATACAGTAAATCTTAGTCACTCGTTTTTAGTGGTGACGTAGTTTCCTTTTCACATGTTTGGGTGGTGCATCTAGTGCTGCAGTGTAGTGTAGTTGGCTTAAACCCTTCTTTTGTGCAGCCGCCGGATAGCCCGACAAGGTGAAAAGGAGGCCGGAGCAAGTAAATCCCATCATTCCGGTAGTCAAACTTTCCACAAACAATATTCTCTCAGTGTCCCTTGGTTTCACAGCTTGGCACACCGTGGTAACTGATCACTTAACGACCCATGCTATACCGAGGGAAATCTCGGAGCAGCTAGAGACACGGAAGTGCAGTTTGCATTATTCATCGGCGTATCGACACGCTACGATACTCACACTTACTAATCCAGTCCCACCTATAGATAAATTAGCGGGATGTTTTGACGTAAAGTATGACCGGCTCTCGATGTAATGGCACCGGAATATTTCTCGGATAGTTCAGCTATTAGATAAGTTACACCAGTGAAACTCTTGTGTTTTACATATTATGTAATATAGATTTAATTTATATTAATATAAATTAATTATATTTAGTTATTTTGTATTTCTTGTATTTTCTTTCTAACTTAACATTTGACGCCCTATATTATCTCCCACTCTAGTGTTTACCATTAGAACCCAGATTTAGTTTTTGTATGTCTAAATTTGTATTTTCACTGATTTTTTCTATAATTAAAATGAATTATACAAAGGATCAGTTGCTTGCCTTACGACCCCAAGGTGGTAATGCCATTTGTTTAGCGATGAGCCCACGTAGTGGAAAACATCCAAAGCAGATTGGGTCTGATGCCAGTAATTGGATCACTATGCCAATAACACCATATAATGGCACAGCTGTATAAAATGTAAGTATTGGTCTTATAAATTATCAGTCGATCTGTAATAAATCTGATGAAATATCTGATGTTATTAAGGATTCCCTGCAAACCTTTTTGCATGTCTTCTCAGCATGCATTCAAATTTATTTCTGGTTTGGAAGGTAACATATTTAAAAAGAAATTCTGATGTACGCATGTCTGAGTACGAGGGAGGTAAGTAAAAATCAAGTCGTTTGTAATCGAATGAAAAGTACTACTGGCTATTTGTTTTACATTCACCAACAACAGGAGTGTCCCAGTAGTCTAGTATGTAGGTCAAAATAAGCTGTCTTTTGACCTGAATGGAGGAGCATCATTTCTATTAGATCTGTCTATTACCTATATTTATTTTGTGGCTTTTGTGTGGTACCGTAGTTCTTTGAAGAGCGACAGTGGCTCAGTACCTGCGTCTTCAGCTCTGTGGGTTTCTCACTGGGTTATATCAACCATAACTTCTGAATTATGATCCTAACCTGGTTGGTTTTGAGCTTGGGGTTTTCCTTCTCCTAGATATACCTTATTTTATTGCTTACTGGTCGTTATTAAATAATAATAATAATAATGTATATTTAATAAACCGCTTTACTAGCAGGAGCCATTCAAAGGCGCTGTACAAATAATATGTAATATAATAATACCCCAAATAATATGTCTGTAAAAAACCTGTAGGTGATTTAAAAGATAATAATTATTTATCTGTGAAAGCGACCGTGAACAAGTATGTTTTTAGAACACACTACAAATTTTCAAGAGATGACCCATTTATAATATATGCAGGCAACCTATTCTACAAAGTGGGGGCTGCAACACTAATCGCACAATCACCATATGACTTGAGCCGAGACACTAGCACCTGCTATAATATCTGACGGGATAACCTGAGTTTTCGGGATGGCTTTCTAAAGGACACCAGTTCACACAGGTATTCTGGCGCCATATCGTTAATAGATTTATAATTTATTTAAAACATCTTGAAATGGATACGCTGTCTAACAGGTAGCTAATGTAGGTTTTGAAGTTCGAGTATTTGTCACTATACGAGCTGCACTATTCTGAATTCGCTGAAGGCGATTAATTTTATAATCAGATATGCCATATAACAGGGAGTTACAATAGTCTATACGAGATGTAACAAAGGCTTGGACTAAAGCTACAAGTGTTTCTTGTGTCAAGAATACTTTTAAACAGTGGATGTTCTAAAATGGTAGTAGGAAACGCGGTATACTGATGTGACATGTTCATACATATAAATACATTGGTAAAAAATAACAAATCCCGAAAGTTCCATGAAGAAATCTAGATCAAAATAGATCTGATGTCTGGCACAGGCAATGCGTGTTTTAGAATATATATATAAAGTGGCACTGGCTCACAACATCAACATATCTAAACATTCTTTGAGATCTATATCTCAATAAATTGATACATAAATAAAACTATACACACATCCATCTAAATATGAAATGTTCTACACCTCTACATCAGCTTTATTCTGGGTTCAAATAACTAAATATTTTTCCATTCATCAATAAATGAATGTTCATCGACGCTCAGTGCAGTTAGGTGTGGTGGGATCTAAGTTAAAGCGCCCAACTGTTTGATCTATTTGAACCATGGTCGAGAAAAGCGGAATTCAGGCAGATCTCCGATACTACGAATAAAACAACGGGATCATAATAGCTATACATTCAATATTTTTCCTATACGAGTGTAACGTAATTACTCATAATATTGGGAAACTCTGTCCGCCGCTTAATACATATAGAGATGTTTTCCAGAGTTATAAACACCCCCCAGGGATATAAATACATCAAACAGCATTGTATGAATTAATAGGTAATTTTACCATACCATATAAAAGGACAACAATACATATTATACATTATACATAGCAAAGCTAATAGAGTAAAACATGTTGTAATAACTACATAACTTTCTTACATTGGTGTAATAAGGAATCTGGATGGAAATAGGTTTGAAGTCTGGCACGGGCAATGTGCGCTTTAGGCTACATATATAGTGGCACTGGCTTAGAACTTCAACATCTCCAAACATTATTTGAGACCTATACCTTCATAAGGTGATACATAAATAAAATTATACATACATTAAACCAATTATGACCAATGTTCTACAACATATCTCTAGCTGTATTACGTTGACCTATACATGTGTCTGGGCTACTCATCAGCTGGTGGGGTTCAGCTAATACTCTTTTCACAGGCGACAAATATGTCACGTCCACAGGGAAGCTGCTATATGCAGGCTAGGTACTGAAGCAGAAGCACGTACACAAAACACCGTTACAGTATGTTGAACACGTGAGAAGATGAATACTACCTACATATAGAAGCAGTGAAGTGACTTAGCTAAAAAAGTAGCCATAATGCACAATGTATTATTAATGGACTAGAAGGAAATATTGTCTCAAACCTAAGTAAAAACTATGATTTACTCAAACCTAACAGCTGATCCTCATACATTTCCGTTCATCACTAAGGAACATTTATCCACGCTTAGCCACATATCATGACTACAAAGTCTTTTTTGAACGTTATGATAACATCATTTTTATACGCACGCAAAATTACTATTCGTAATATTTCTCTATTGAAATAGATAGTGACTATTGTAATAATTTAAGATCAATTATCAGTAATGCTAAAAGTATTGTAATTTCATTTTACTTGTAATACATTATTAGACTCTTTAAGATGGCTTCTCCTAGTCACAGAGTAAGTGGGTATGAAAACAGACTTGGTGCAAACATCAATAGCCTAGTTTTTCTAAATACCAGTAAGCCGACAGAGGGTTGGTTTATTGTTATTTCAATTGTTAATACATTGTCTTCTGGGTATAGATCTAAATCTATTTGCAGTTATTGTGCTAAATAGGAAATCAGGCATACAAACCCCAATAGTTGTAAAACTGTGCAGCTAATTTGAATTAATTAGAAAATCCAAAATGTGAAGTGACAGGAAAACACTACAGAGAACATCCAAATCTGCTTCTAAGGCAATAAAAAGATGCTGACGTGACAAATCTGAAAAGGTGCGTATTGTACACTTTTAATATATTTTGTCATTTTCTTCAATAATAATGAATATTTTTTAATATGACCACTGTCATTTACACAAAATTGATAGACTGCAATGAAGAGAGTAGATCATAATCCCGCAGAAAGCGATTCCCACACAAAATGTAAGAAATATCTCTTTAATGTGGACTCTCATCAGTTCCAATTTTAAACCAGCCATAAACTGTATATGTGTAAAATGTACATTTTCATCAATCTTTTATATAATTTTCCCACTCATTATTCTCAAATAGACCTACAGACTGTGCAGTTCACTCGTGACTTACTTGAAAGAAAGACATGAAAGCCATGTACCAATAAGGACTTGAATTAAATTTGATCCAGGAAGAACTTGAGCTGGGGCTTGAAATGCTACAGCTGCAGAAAGATGAATTATCATTTAGGAAAGCAGAGAGCTAGAAAAATATTCCATTTATTAAAAAGATAACTAAATAAAAATGTATTTATATTATATAAAGAAATTATTTACTAAGGAGTGATGGACAAAGATTACATTGGTGCATATTTTAGGTAAAGCCAAATTTATTTTATTCCCAGTTCATTTCCTCGGAGAGAAAAGTTTGCAGTGCTCATTTAACGGACACAACTATAAAATAAGACAAACTTGACAAGTTAAAACGCTAAATCATTAACTGAGCACCAGATAATCCTCAAAGTTAGGACGTTCAATAATACAATAATCACCTACCAGGTGACCGTATAGACAGGTGTGACAATTTACTACTAGCATTACAGCAATTCTTTTTCCACTTGCCAAATTTCCAAATTACCAAATTTTCCCAATTGCCTACCAGTATAATATTAAGTTTGTTTTAAAATCTAAAGAGTTAAATAAACATGTTACATCTCCACCCCACCCCCACTCAACAGCTTCTCTGACCTGTAACATTAATTTATTAAATCACTATTGTTCTTCTGCAAGAGCTTTAGGAATCGGTTCTGTAGCTGTAGCATGTTTACATCCTTCTACTGGACCATACTCGTCAATATTCACCCCACTGGGGAAATCAGAGATTGAAATTTTAAAGGACGACTGGGTTTATGCCCATTAAACACAGCCTTCTGATGATACTTGAGTCAACACATCACTCTTACTGAGCGCTGAAAGGATCCCCATGCTATTTTCACAGCCTGTAACACTGTATAAAACAGCCTGTACAAGTAATTCTGGATTGATCCACCCCTGATTTCAATTTTGCTGTTTGTAGTGGTGTAAATTATATATTACATCTAGAACGTTGTTGAATAATATGATGAGTTCTTAAATTAGCCTTAAATTGGCTAATCGTTTTGGATATACGGACATCTGATGGAACTAATCACCTTGGTGCCATTGTAGCATGTTATCATTTGTGGGGTATTCAACGCATGCTGGTATCTCTGCAAAAATGATGTGATTGTGCGCTTAATGTTGCAGCCCCCACTTTATGGAATAGGTTGACGCAAATATGAGAAATGCGTCGTCTTTCAATCCGTTCTAAAAACATATCCGTTCAAGGTTGCTTTCACAGATAAATAATAATTATCATTTAAATCTATTATAGGGTTTTTACAGACATATTATTTTGGGTATTATAATATTGCATATTATTTGTACAGCGCCTTTGTATGGCTCCAGCTAGTAAGAACGCTTTATTAAATATATTATTATTATTATCATAAATGGTTCCTACAATCTATGTCTTTTGTCACCCTGAATCACGATCAGTTCTCCTTCATCACCATCATCTCTCAATAACAACAAAGTAAGCTCTTCAATTCCTGGTACCAATTAAATTATTCACTTGTGGAATATAATGCGCTATAATTCAACAATCTTTTTGGATATTAAGACAAATTAACTTCAAATCATATTTTTTTGCACTAACAACATAATCAGCTAGAAAAAGATTTATTTATTTATTTATGGTGACCCTCTTTACTCAATCGGTGTGACCTACTTGTGTGACCTACTTGTGTCTCGGCAATTAAGCCGGTCAGTAGCAAAGCTTTACTACCGGAACACATATTGCCGGAATTTTGGGGGCTTTAGTTTTATGACTTTTAAAAAGATAGTATATGGAGCTAACAAAGCTGAATATTTAAATTAATTTGTCTCTTTTTGCACCTCGGCAAAAACATATAAGCGTCCACTTGTATGACAGTAAGAACCCATTTTTCCGAGACTAGACGTTCCGTTCGCAGTCTTAACTACATTGCGCTCTCCGATGTGAGCCGAACCTAGACCAACAGGCCTAAATCAGGTCACGTCCGTTAATGGGACATCCATGTGTCTAATTACCGAGTCTCCGAACAGATCACGTGACTGATAGCCACTGCCTATTGGCTCATTGGCAGATCCGGTTTCGATAAAGAAGGCTCGAAGAGTTGTCGTTGCATATCTACAGTTCCCTTTATATCCAAAAGTTTTGAGAAGATACTAGTACGACATACAGAAGAGAACCTGTAGCGCAATGACCTTTATGAAAATTATCAGTCTGCTTAGTGTAATTATCATTCACCCTGGAAATGCACACTGACATCGCTAACCATATTTGATTTATCTCTAGCCGTTGATGTAATCGTCATCCGATGCAACTGAAGCGCTTAGAATTTTCTTTCGGCATTAAGCAAAACACGAAACAAAACATTAATAAGTCTTATCTCACCGACCGAACTCAGTCGCGGATAAAACACGACCAGATGTGCGTCTTCATTTTTATCAACTTGGGCGTTCCGATGGCGCAGTAGATAGAGTTATGGATTGAAGCCATCTAGTTTGTGAGTTCGAATCTAGCTTATACGAGTGTTTGTGGTATATGGTTCCTAGGGAGTCGCTCTGCGGCTATTTGATACTGGGATAACCAGTGCCAAAGCTAAATAACGGGGATCCATTTTAAGACAACAAATTACTGTATCATGATATTTTGGTTTACAAAACCTTAAAGTCGGGTATTAAATGGGATGATATTTCGTCCTCAATTGAAGCTTTTGTTGCGAACATAAATACCTGGATGGCCAGCAACATGTTGAAATTAATTAAGGATGAGACCGAATTTATTGTTTTTTCATCCAATCAATATGTGAAGAAAACTGAGAGTCTTCAAATTAAGGTGGATTATTTTGCACAATACTCTGAAAATAGAGAAGCAGGTGAATTCTAAATGTAATTCCTGTAATTGTCAAATAAGAAACATAAGGCTTATTCGTAAGAACCGAAGTGATGAGATATGCAGACTTTAGTACATGTCCTTACAGAGTCTTCTCTTATCTATAGTGGCAATACTTTGTTATATAATACCCCCCCCCCATCTCTCTTTGACAAACTGGCTGCAACAAGAACAGAAATCTACTGTAATTAGTTGTAGTATGCACTCATAATAAGGAGAACATAAAATACCGGTTGTGTTTCAGCTGCACTAGCTTCTTGTACGTTTCTTATCACTAATTAGGTTTCCTGTTTCACACAATCATAGTACTCACAGCAACAGCACCGCTGTATCTAAGCAATCTGACCCGACCTATATAACAATGTGACTGCTGCGATCGCAGTCTTATTCGGTTTTGAGGATGCCGAACTTGTCGAACAACATTGATCGGAGATAAATCTTTCCGAGGACCAGTTACCAGGCTGTAGAGTAAGATGCTCGATTATATTGAAGTTGGAGAAAATAAATAAATATTTCAGAATATTTTTAAAACACACTAATTTAAATTAGATTATCTATAGTCTCTCTAAACCAGTGTATTTCCTGTATAAAAGGTGTTTATGTTGTACGAGTCAGAATGTATTTTAATTCTGTACTTAGTGTCGAGTGATTTAGAGCAGCTCATGTAAAATACTGTTATTATTCTATTACAAGGCTTAAAGTCAATCATACTACTTGGTTAGATAGAGCATGATGTTTATATACAATTGTATAGTTTGAAATAAAGCCTGATGGATGGTATTTCTTTTCAATTGAAATTATATTGAAATAAGGTTGGATTCAATACTATATCACGATTTGGAATAAAGGTTGAAACTATGAATGTATTTATCATACGCTGACTTAATCATGTGAATTCAACTTTCGTACACATCCGAATTGGAACCTGGAAATAATGTTTCAATATGATGTGGTGTAGTAGATTACGCATATTATTCTTGGTTGGGAAAACATTATTAATTATTTAATTATTAAAAAGCATATTCAAAACACATGGCAAGTATTAGAAAGTCTCTCAAAAAATACAATAAGCGATCAGGTGAAAAAAGATAAATATAACACATTAGATACAAGAAACAAGCTTTTTTACTTCCTTGTATGTTTAGTTAAACTGAACAATTTATTATTAAATAAATTATTACATAATATAATTAATTAACTATTCTTTATTAGCTTTATATATATATATATATATATATATATATATATATATTGTTTTACTCTTGCGCGGGCGTGACTATATACATTCATATTTTATTATTATTATTATTATTATTATTATTATTATTATTATTATTATTATTATCATGTTTCATAAAACGTTGTTACACATGCATAAAGCTTTTTATATACTCCCCCATATCATAATTACTGCATGAAGCATTCAATTACAGTGTTTTGCACGTATATATTATGTATATAGTTTATAATAAATAATCACTGGTAGTATAGTATTTGATCTATGTAGAACATATTATATTACAAAAAGCACCACCACCACCACCACCACAACAACAACAACAAGATATTAAAACAGACAGTGTTGTTAAATGCATGGTCAGCGACAATTACTTCGATGAAATTCATTTTAGCTGAAACACTCGAGAATCATTCCGGAGCTGCGTCACCGAGAGAGCAATATGGCATGTTGTTAATACGAGATTTATGAGATGGAGTTCTGGACAATAGAATGTGACGAGTTATGAGGATGTGACCATAAGGAGGCGCTGTGCCAACCTCTAGAGATATATGGCACAAGGGGACCGAATATCTCTACTACACCACATATTTCACATTGGTTTCGGCCGATTTTGATAATGCACGCTACGCCTCTGCTTACACGGACTGCGCCATTATTACCAGTACACCCACGGTACGTTCTATACAAGCTAGGTGTATTTCTTTGTCAACACTCGTCACATACAGCTATCTGTATACGGAGCCTTTATGGTGTTAGATAATACATGCTTGATTATATACAAGATATCCTGGTTTAGGCTTTAGGTTTTGTTGTTCGGGGAGAATCCCCAGGCTGTCGCTTAATCAGCACAGCCTCTATGTTGGAGTGGTTGAGAAACCTCCTCCCCCACCACTCACAGGGGAGCAGTACGGAAAGATGGAGCCGAAATACCCTGAGGGTGGTCACAGCCAGAGTTTGTTTACGCCTCAGGGGGTTTTTAACGTCCCCCTTTATTATAAATAATTCAGTGGAGACGGCAGCGTCATTTAACGCAGTCAGCCACCCACGATGAGCCGAGAAATTAATCCCTGGAAAAGTTTCGACCTCTTACGGGGTTCGAACCTGCGACCGTTGGCACCAAGTGCTGGGTGCTTAACCGCTAGGCCACCGGAGCTCACTAGATATCCTGGTATTACCCTCCTTATATTTATCATCGATTCGTCACCGACAATCACGTGATCGGTTCTGGCCAACCATCGACTCCAAAAGCTAACAGCTCGTAACTCGGTTATTACCCCAGCTAGCTATCGATGTCGAAGTTTAGTCCGAGGTCACGAACCTTGACCCGTATCAGCTGACCCCCTTGAGGAGAATGAGGACTAGAACGCTAACGCTGCATCAACGCCGATGTGGCTTTATGACTTGTGGCGCCATCTACACGACGACTTCACAGATCATTCGCATATCATCTGAAGTCGTTATAAAAACAATTGTTTTGGCATCATCATCATCTCACTCTGACATACAATACTCTTTCTATACAAATCTATATAACAATAATTTTAGTCAGTTGATATTACTATTCACGAGAACTGTTATTTTATTGTTATTATTACAATTAATTACGTTATAAGCCCCGGATATTTTGACATCCTTTAAGTCACTAGATTTCAATGTATGCCATTACATAGTAAGTGATGGTAAGGTAGCTTTATTAAATCTATATTAAAAACAAAACAAAAACGCAACAAAACAACAAGAAAACAATAATAATACAAATCCTATTATTATTATTATTATTATTTTGTTGTTATTATTATTATTATTATTATTATTATGTTGTACTCATATTACAGTTTATGTTAAGGTGACTGCCAAGAGGTTTATTACAAAGAAAGTAAAATCTGCACGTATCTTCATTGCATTCACACACAAAATGGTGACGTCATAAATAAAACAAAATGTCAGCCTTCAAGTTCCGATGTGGATCCTTATCGCTGGTTCAACATAAACATTTCTATATTTGCGCAGTACACACACACACACTAACATCCACACATGCATACACACACACACACACACACACACACCCATTCATGTACGCATATACGAATGTGCACACGCACACACACACACACGATGATAGGAAATTTTCGAAAATTAAAGGTTAAACCAAAAATCTGCTCATCGGATTATTTGTTATTAAATAGACCTAGACATAGACCTAGAGCTAGACATAGACGTAAACATAGGCATACTCTGTATTGACCCAAAATAACAATATTAAATTAGAAGATAATGATTTGAGTAATATTGAGGAGAGTCCATGGTAGTTTTCGAAGATCCCCGGATGTTTGTTTTGCTCCAGCTTCAGGACATCCATGATAGATTGTATGAACATTATCGACTACGATGCCCTTTATGTGCACGAGCATCTGTTGGCCTTTTTCTAGGACACTATATGGTGGCTGTGTTATATGTCTGGAGTGTTGACGATCGTGCTCTGATTGTTCCGTGTCTGGTACAGTTATTATCCGGGTAGCTCAGTCGTAAAGTGCTCGGCTAGATATTGGCAGATCATCGTTTCGAATCCACCAATTAGCTACTCGCTAGTGGATTGAAGCACAAAGAGGGCCCGCTGATTATTACGTATTGGAAAATTGTATATTATTCACTTGTCCGCATTGTCCTTCATTCCAGGATTATACTTAGCCTCGCGAGGCTGGGATTCGAAGCCCAGTACAAGAGATATGTGGCTAGCTGTGCAACCATCTTTGCCAGAGCGACGCATCGCAATCCCGTGCTGTAAATATCATGTCAGTTATTTGCAATTATATAAATGCCACTATCAAATACAAGAAACTAGCCGACCAGTAACTGTATGACAATCTTGTCAACATGGCGAAGATATCGCTAACGAATTATTGTCAAGAGCTAGCCTAGTTTGGGTATTTTATGGATGTGCGTGTAGCGAATATGATTAAATTACTACAGCGTTCAAATACTAAGTATGAACTTGTCACTTTTATAATCTCTGATTTGCATTGGAAATGGGATTGCGGTTCTTTTAGCAGTTGATTTATTCTTCAATATCATGCGCTAGCTTTTGGATGTGCATAGTTGGCCCTTTCCCGAGATCAATCTGACCAATAACTCGGGTAGAGAACGAGTTTAATAATATCTTAAAGCAAATAACACAGACCACGTGAAAACCTAAGGCAGACAAGATACACTTGTGTCGCGTCAATAACTGGAACGTGGTGATGATCTGAGCTGAGCTATGACCTGTATACAACTATTAAAAATTACAAACAGAGTTTGTAGAGCAATTTTCATGTAATGATTTATAGCTGAGTAGATTGCGCAACATATTGATCTACAACTGAGTGTATTGGGCCATATATTCATCTACAGCTGAGTGGACTGGGTCAAATATCCATTAATAGCTGAATAGACTGTGCCACATATCCATCTAAAACTGAGTGAACTGGGTCACATATTCATCTGGAGCTGAATGGACTGGGCTACATATTAATATACAGCTGAGTGGAATGGGTCACATATTGATCTACAGCTGAGTGGACTATGTCACATATCTATCTAAAGTTGAGTATATTGGGTTACATATTGATCTATAGTTGAGTGGACTGGGTCACATATTTATCTAGTGCTGAGTGGACTGGGCTAGATATTAATCTATAGCTAAGTAGACTGAATAGGATACTGACCGAGAGGTGACTGGACTGAACCAAATACAGATATACAGATGATAGACATGAGCCAACACATTGATTTACATTTCAGTGACAGGTCTGTATACATTTTGACATCTTTATTGTCCAGACCGAGATATGTGAAGGTGGGAAGAACATATAAATGAGTGCTATGGTCACACTTCAGTCATATAATAGAGGAGATACTCTTTGTAAAATGAGTGAGTAATTGAGTGAGTTAGTACTTTGTTTCACGTCGGCACTGTTCAAACCTAGGGGCCTATTGCCGAGTAGTGCCACAAACATATGTAACTCGAGTAGATTCGAATCCAGATCTGTATGTTTGCAAGACATTGCTCTTACAACTGCACCATAGGATTGCTCCGAGCGTGCAATAAGATAACCAGATTGAAGCCTTTTTTTGCTGATAGATTAACAAAAACACAAACACAAGCAACGCTAAAATTGAGAATCAGGACTCAGCAATCAGTGAATTACGAACCAGAGAAACTCTAAGTGTATTTTATATATTGAGCATACAAAGATGAATACATATAATCTTTTGGTCATCAAAAACCATCCCGTAATATCGGATTATATCACGTCTTGAACTGAAGGCATATATAACAATTGTACATTAAGTACAGCGGACTGCACTGGCTAGAATAGTATGTACAAGAAAAGTAAAACGAAAGTGCATTTTCAACGGAAAGCCTTCGACCCGTCTCACCTGTTGAAATTTTGTATAAAAGACCTTTTCCATTCGTGAACGTTTCGTATCAAGGTATGTACGCCCTAATATTGTTGTCCTGCTGTACCACGCTTCCGAAATGTCTTCATTGTCAAGGTCGCTAAATCTACGCTAACGTCGTCGGGAAAACGACATATGTTGATGGCCGGTCCATGTTCACGTCCAGGACATCAACACCTAGAATAGCTAAAGTGACCACATCTAGGCCACTCATTACAGCTCCATATGCAGCCTGCATTTATAAGGCTCACTGACCTGAAACCTGTTTACTTGCTGGCCACGAGGGGCTATCAGGGTTGGACAATATTAATGATTGGCCGTGCGGGTCAAGTGTAAAACGGTTTGGGTGCGGAGAGGAGAAGACTCAGTTATATGGATAATATGGTTAGCCATGAGGGAATAATTGCGGTTATCTTTTCAGAAGATGCTCTGTATAACATATCACCTAATAATATGTCTGCCTGCTCACTGTTTTATGATATCTAAGAAACAGTGTGTGAGTGTGTGTGTACGTTTGTGTGTGTACGTTTGTGTGTGTTTTAGAATGCGACGGTATCTGTTTATATATCAGCTGTGTTAATAAAACAGAATGCTTGAAATTACCATTTAAATCACAGAATATTGAAATCGGTTTGAACTGTGCTTAATAATTCTTTGGACCATTTTCATTTGTCGGTTATTTAATTGTTTAATTGCCACTTAATGAGTAAGAACAATATGTAAAATATATTGTTATTTATTAAATACAATTTAGTAAGGGAACTGATATAGGACAGATATATTTCCTGGAAAATTATGCCGAAGATGATCGTACAACAGAAAGCGTAGAACACAACAGATGACTTCAATTTGATAGATTGGCTATATATATATATATATATATATATATATATATATATATATATATGGTTCGAAATTAATGCTCCCCTATTCGCCTGAGTAGAAAATACGACTGAACTAGTAAATGTTCAGTTTGGGTCCAATACCTATTTAATGGTGAATAATTATCAGAAAAAGGTTCAATTATGAAATTTACATAAAACATCGTAATATGTTTCTCCAGATTGAGACCGATACGATCTCAAAACCGTTACGGCGCTAGTTCATAACCATATACCCGATAAAAGGCCATCCTTACGGCCTCACCAATCTCATTAACTCAAAACGCCAGCTAATGGCCATCGACTGATTCGTCATGCAGACAAACGCGAGTGATAAATCAGCCATTTATTTACGGGAATAAATTCCCGGTTCTTCAACTTCCAGACAATTATCCCTGATTATAATCACCCCAACTTTCTACGCGTTAGCAACAGACTTCTCGCTGAAGTCTAGTAATCGATCCAGTCAACGTATGAAGATAAATTTTAATATTTAAATGTGTTAGCGATGTTAAGCAACAATGTCTACACACGAAACAACCTCGGTATTTCTGTGACGATGTTTGTTTTAAGCAAATCTAAGTTAAATAAGAAATTCGTATTTGTTTCATAGTTATAAATTATGATTTGTTCATAGCCTATGAGCTAGTGAGTAAGAGCGTCGGACGTTCTTACTCATGGTTATGCTATACGTGAGGTCGGAGGTTCGAATCCCTTCCGTGGCACAATAATAGGAGGAGTTTTTAATCCAAACAGGCAACTAGCAAGGTTTTTTCCAACGAATATGTTATATATTGTAAATTATAAATTTATTTAAACTTAGTCCCTGTGGTGAAGCAGTAAATTACAGACCATATGCGTCTCCCTCATTTGAGGTAGCTAAGCCACGTAAAATAATTGTCATTTCAGCAATTATATAAATAAATTTATGTTTCAGTGACTTATTCATCTTTGTCTCTCATCACATCTGGTGCACATGGCTGAGGGTTGGCCGACTTGGGAAAGATTTCATGAACACAGATAGGAAATGGATTCGACCCGAGAAACCGAGCCTTTAAGAGAAATATTTTAGCCACTTCGCTATCCGAGAATCCTGTATACATATGCATGTATGTATGAATGGATGTATGAATGTATGTATACGAGGGCTAACATGAACATGTTCATAGATAGTCGTACATTCACTGGAAACAAAATTAAAGAGTCGGGAATCAAAGAGAAGGGGGTTTTCCTTTATAAGAAGTCAGTTAAGTACCGACATTACAGAGAAGAGAGCCACCTGGCGTCTTTGATGTTAATTACAAACACCCTCCATAGCCAGAATGATATTAGCAGGTGTCTGCGTTAAATTACACGTATTATACATCACAAATAGGGTTTACGAACTGAGACTCGTCGTCCCATTTCGACTGAGTCAAACATCCAAAATAAAGTCTGTTCCTTGACACCTTAAAAGTCTATAGACGCGTATTAATACCTTTAATGCGTTATAATTATGGTAGTGTACCCTCTCGCCCCCTCTGTCTCGTCAGACATTATCGGGGTTCGGGTTCGGGTTCGAGCTACTTAATATGTCAATAATAAAGATTAGGTGTCTTCTAACTAAAGCGAAACCCCATTCGCTGTTGTTTCGGGAAGGAAAATAAAGCCCCGCATCTTCCTTGGCCCACCAGCACTCGTCAGGTTTCGACTATTTATAGCAATGATGTCATCGGCTGATCAGGCATACGACAGGCTTGCTAGGTTTATAATTGTCGTATCTTACAAAATAAAACAAAACTGACATAACAAGCAAAGGGACGCTGAATAATATGAACCAAAATCCCTGAAAACTGAATATATTTTGTCTCATTGAGCGAAGCTCGTGTGTGTGTCTGTGTGTGTCTTCTTCGTTTGCTGCCGTCTGGGTACCCCGATCGTCTGCTTCCACTTGTCGCCGTCTACTGGGGATGAAAAAGATTTGGCACTGTGCCAGCTATTGATTTTGTTAGGGCTTGCAGACTTCTCCGCGTGGTGGGAACTGGATGATGGAGCTCGCTCGCTCGCTGGTTGTATGCGATTTTCCCTCTACAGTGTCTGGCACTGTGGACAGCTATCGATCGTTCCTGTACGCGCCGTGTGGGTGCTACGAGCCGAATAGGGAGAGAGGGAAACGGAGACGGACGGGCAGACAGACAGACAGACGGACAGACCGATAGACGAGGAAGACCTGGTCGGTATCTGTCAAGCGACTTACTGACACGCGGTGGCTCGTCTTAGCCACACATCCTGCGTCAGCCCGCAATCCCCGCATCCGCAGGACCAACGCTGGTGTAGGCATTAAATACACATATGTATATAGGTATACATACATCGTGATATTGTAATATATATGTAAACTAGATACATGCGGAGCGACATTCCCTAGAGACCAAACCGCATACGGAAGAAAACAAGCTCGACAGGAGAAGGTTATCGACTATTTCTAGCACAAGGTAGGCTCTATTATAATAGAAATATTACGGTTCTAGCTAGGGTTATGTTAATATTATCATGGCATGATTTACGCCTATTGTATGATTTTGTAATGTTGTTGTTTTGTTTTGGCGTGTTATCTTTGATCTGTTAGGGCGAATTGGAGACCATTCGTGATCTCGCACACACACACACACACACATGCGCGCGCACACACACACACACACCGCGCTCTATTTATATCCGGTATATCATCGTATACGTATGAGAGTATGTGTGTGTATGCTTGTGTGTGCGTTTGTGTTGTGCCATCGTTACGATGATTGTGGCTCCAAGTACCCCACACTAACCCACACAGGTGTGCTTGTATGTGTGCGCATGTGTATACGTACAAAATCACGTTACAGGTCTCTCACCAGTACACACACACACAGACACACACAACATTAGTACAGCTTCCCTACCTGTTCATCTATCTTCTTATATATTATTGATAAAAGTCTCACTGAATGACTATTTTGATGCTGGAAAACAGATGTAAAACAACACGTACATAGGTGGCTACAGACTGGAAAACAACCATCCGTCCGCTGGTGTCATATAACGGGGTGGTGTTGTACATTTTGTCAACAGTAAATAAATCAGTTCTTTAATTGGGTCACAATATGCAGGTCAATTCGTTGACCTAAATACACTGTTTTTAACCCTAATTAATATCGAACTCTCTACGCTCTCTCTCTCTCTCTCTCTCTCTCTCTTATATATATATATAAGGATTAACGAAGCGAGTATACTTCAGATCGTATACGGTGTCCCAATTTTATTATCTAACTAATAATACCTGTCGTTGTGCCAAATAGTATTGCTGATAATGTTGTTAAGATTGAGTTAGTATTGAGTTCATTTTTTCATAAATAAATGTATGTGCTGCATCAAAAATATTGGATTTCGGCTAAATTCCATCCGGATGTACTGACTTGACCTTATTTATGTTTCTAAACCGTTCAATGAGTGAACGGTGATATTGGGCGGATTATTGGGATATTTGATAATATTGTTAATAATAATGTTAATAAGAGATATATTGTTAGACGGATGTTAGTAGTGTTACTATTATTGATAATAGTAGTAGTAATATTATAAGTAGTAGTAGTAGTAGTAGTATTAGTAATGGTAATATTAGCAGAAACATTAGTAGTAGCTATTTACTTTTTATTGTTATTGAAGTCCTATCACTAGCTGAAATAGCAGTAGTAGCTGTAATAACAACACCAACTGCAACAACGATAATAATAATAATAATAATAATAATAATAATCAAATACTACTACTACTATAAAATAGATATAGCTCTATATCAGATTTAGCACAAACATTTAAAATATCGGGGACTTACTGTAGCACTTCACTTGTTGTTTAGCTGCCAATCAATATAATAAACATTTGACAAAGAACGGACGATCTACAATTTTCTTTAGATGTCCACCATTTGTGGAGTTTACACGGATGAGTCGTTTTTGTTAATTGTACCCTAGCATGTTCGTACACCATCATCCGCACCGCCACCTCCCCCCCCCCACTCCCCGGCGTACACAGACTGTCGACAATTATCGAGGACTCGTCGACAATGGCACCGGTCGTTTTTCTTCACGTGGCTTCATTATGTTACATCACCTGACAGATGATGATGAATTTCAACAATTAGCAGCCTGGTTGTTATCTCTGACGCCGTCTAGTTTTCTTCGGTCGTCCTAGAGCCGAGCTTCAGGCCGTACCTGTTTTGAGGAAGGTTATTACGAATCGCTAATTACGAATGACTCAACTCGGCCAGATTACCAGCTGGATGACTTCCGTAAACGATTACGAGTTACCAACTGCGCCCTTTTAGCGCATGCGCAATCCCTGGCCGCACTAAATCCAATACTTTCTGAAATTCATCGGATGCTCTTTAAATTATGGGACGCACGATGAACATATATATTAGGCTTAATTACTGGCGTCCTTTTTGTTTCTGACCTGGCTCTATCAGAAGGGTGTTTCATCTTTCACTTAACCTCATTACATTTAGAGGTCGCTCGGTGCATTTAACCTACCTCGTGTACAAAAGTAGCCGTAAAACAGGAACATTAAAATTTTTATAGTTTTAGCAGTTTCCCGAAAATCGCGAATTTAAAGGGATTGAAAACAGGATTAACCTCACCGTTTTGGATGAAATCACCTACTCATTAAGCTCCCCCTCCTCCGACAGTGTAAATTCTTTGGTTTGATGGTGATCTCTCAAAAATAT